>JAAAKM020006971.1:67746414-67767022 GCA_010016025.2 Alatinidae sp. Z8VKAUB7J3 | reverse complement strand
TTGTTGCATCAATTATTTTGTTTGAAGTCACGACTGCTGTGCTTTAAAATTTTTTTACTCTCATTTCCAGTTTCATAAAAGATGCGTTTCCAGTTTTCCTACTAGGGTTTCTAGTAACGTCTGTTGCCAGTAATCGATTGTAAATCACTTGAATGCATACTTATTTTTTAGGTTGAATTGGAAAGTGCCAGCGATGAAGAAATGACCACTGTAGAGTCGGACAAGTTAGCATCTTCACAAGTTCTCGATAATTCAAAACAGGATTTGGTTCATGAGGAGGTTTCAATTAAGCAGGAAAAGGTAGAAGATGATGAAGAGGCAAATCTTGTCACTGCACCTTTGCCAAATATAGCAATAAAAATGGAGGTTGATCCACTTCCGGAGGCACCACCCCTGTTGTCGACATTTCCTGCTGATGCAATGTCTTCCGTTGATGGAATAGTCATTAAAAAGGAGGAAGTCACTGAAGACATACAAACTGAATGTGCTAATGTAGTAGTAGAGAAAGAAATTGTTAATATTATAAAATCTGAAACTTTAAGAGAAGAAAATATAAAAAAAGAAGAGAATGATAGATAATGTTGCCTTGCCCGCATGGCTAGATCGGAGTCTTAGCGCCGTTAAAGACACATGCTTGATACAACTCACACTTTGAGCATACACTAGTGAGAAAGGGCCGCCGCTTTTTAGGTCTCTGTATTCCTTCCTCTTCCAAGCTTTTCTGATCGATTTGGGCTGAAAATCTGAGAAGTTAGATTAGTGATATACTTATTTCTGATTTCACAAAGTTCCTCTCATTGGATATCATATTTTGGGAAATTTTTGTTGATAACGCGATTAGGCAAAGATTTCGCTTTTTTTTATTCATCTCTGCTCAGTTGGTGTAGTGATGGATGACCATCCAGAACCAACTCATTCTCTAACCAGTCATGATGCATCCGACTTTACCAATCTTTTTCTTTCTTTCTGTGAACATTTTATGTACGAGTGTCACTTTTACGGCCATCAAAATTTTATTTATATCCTTTTGCACCACATTTTCATCTGCTTGTCTGTATCGCGGTCCAGGTACCAATAATACCTCTTGTTTTCAATAGATAAATAGAATACATTTTAGTTTTATTTGCTCATTATGCCAGCATTGCCTTTCCTGCCTGGTATTGGTCAGGCGAGGCTGTGACATCGAATTTTGTTTTGTTTATCAAATGAACGAATGTGTACATCAGTCATTGAGTGACATTGGTTAAATAAAGAGTCGAGAGGGAAAACTTGTCTTTTCCGTGTGTTAATTCTCTTGATTATTCGCGCTGTAGTGATCTTGTGTATCAAATGGAAGTGCAGGTATGCGTATGGACACGATATGTGAATGATCAACACACCACTGTCACGCAGGTATGAGCACGAGTGGAATGACCCCACATGATTTTGTTATCGGGTTTTTGCCCTACTGTACAAAAGCGTTGCAAGTTTGAAGGAGTAACTTTCGCTGTTCGGGAGAAAAGCTTGAGCACTTAAACTTCATCCTTGCGCTTTACTCTATTCACAAGAGTACTAGCGTACAAACTATGTCCTGCACTTCCAGGGAGGACTGTGTTCTGTCAAGAGACCAAAGGTTTTTGACGTCACCAAAAATTGCTAGGTTACAAACTCCCCGCGATTTGACGTCAAGAAAAACATATATTGTTCGACAAAAACAGACCGCCAAGCCTGCCCCTGTCATATCGACCCCACAAAAGTAAGCCGGTGAAACACGAGTTTTTATATGGATATGATAGACATTACCATGATCACAAACGTCACACTTAAGTGATGGTATACGAAATTGATTTTTATTTAAGAAACTCTTAAGAAACTTAGGCAGGTTGAACTAATCAGAAAGTTACAGAAAGGAACACTCGTGAAAAATATGAGTGGAATAATTATTTCCTGCAACCGTCCATATATATTACCTTTAATATTTTATACTTAAACATAAGCAGTATAAAACACGTATAGATGACTAAATTTGTGACGGAGGCAGTACCCTATTGAACGATCTATTATTGCACACTACATATACCTTTGCACTTGATCGTACATACTACACGTTACTTATAAGTTAAAATGGTATTTTGTGAGTGCGTATAACGGTCTTGTATGATTTTTAAGAAAGTACTTGTTAAGAAACTTATAAGGCTTGAAATTGGATTAATTTAGAAATATCTGAGGCTGAAATTGGACTTTTTTTATGAAACTCGAGGCTTCAGCCGTTGCTTAGGTTTCTTATAAAAAAAACAACGTGTACTCGGAGTAACAAATGCCGAGATCTACAAATGGTCACCACCGATAATGAACCCTTAAAGTAGCAAGTATTGGCTGTCAGAAAAAAATCGTAAGAGTGAGCAGACATGGTTCCTTTAATGCTAGGCAGTCAGTAATTGCTCCTGCGGGTAGCTGCTTCCTTAGTTCGACGGAGAGAAAACTCTCTGCCATGTATAACTACAATAGTAAGGACAAGATGGGAATATACCCAGTTTAAATTATTTTCATTATGAAGAAGACGAAGCGTTCCCTACAGTCGCCTTTTTGTTCATTCTCTTTGAGTCATTTGTGATGAGATAGACAGTCACTGGGGAGAACACTTGATAAGAAATAGGTACGACAAAGCTGAGGACAGGTCAGAACGAGTTGTTAGACATGCCGGGGCTTTTATCTAGAAGTAGACTGTGATGACTGACTGATCATAAAGATGATGTTGTTGTTGATGATGATGATGATCATCATCATCATCATCATCATCATCGTGGCGCGATGAGGAAATATGATAAGCTAAAACACGTGACTCAACATACTTAGATTCACCCGTATCTAATACAGATGTCTTTCAAACCAAGCCTCTTGTTTTCCCAGTGATAAGGAAAAAAGATCCGAAAGTATTATCATGCGATTTGAAATTACTTATTGAGAACCGAACATGGCTTAGCAATTGCTGGCTATGTTTTATATGTTATTATATTGCATTCATCTATCTGAGAAGTAATAAGGAGCACCTTTAAACGTTTATCCTTTAACCAGTCTGTCTATTCATATAAAAAACCAAGGCTCCTAAACAAACAATTAGAGAAAAGCTTCCCCACCCACCTTCCTGACAAGTAGCTGTTTTCCTATAAACACTCATTTGTTCCCAGATCACCTCTATGATATTATAATTTATTTATCACTTAATAAAGGAGCTCAGGTTGAACTTGTTAAATATTCTAATATCATATCACCTCTGCGAACAAAAGAGGCGCATGCTTATACGTTGAATTTGGTGTTCTCTTGTCATACAATGATGAATTTTTGGTCCCAAGGGATACTTCTCGTCCTTCTTCCCCTCTATTCAATTACGTTTCTTCCCTTTTCAATTTTTTTTTTTTTGGTGGGGGAAAAAAAAAAAAAAGGGGGGGGGGGGGGGGGGGGGGGGGGGGGTCAATGCTGACAATTTGTACATAATGCAAGTCCCACTTAAATCAAGCCATCCAGTGACAAAGTCGTGGCATCAAGTAAACCAAATTATTTGTTTCGTTTGCCAATTGAATGTCCTTTCCTTTTCTACAAATAATTTTGAATTATCAAGAGAAAGTAAGAAGCAAAATGTTTTTCGAGGACTCATTGACGTTTCTCTTTTGAAAGTTAACTGATCTCTCAAAATTTTGTCGATCAAACCCCGTATTGCAATGACACCTCCGTGTAATAGAACAAAAGAGTTTCTCCAATTGTCTTTCTCTTGTCACACTAAATGTAGTAACCAATAGGAAGAACACCTAAATATTGAACTTTGTGCCTCTGTGTACCTCTTGGTAAATGGCCAAGCATGTTTATGCAGTAAAACTGTCTTAGATTACGTTTAACACCCCTGCATCGGATATGAACTATACCTGTCTGTCCCCAGGAACAGTCGCTTATGTTTGAGAAAAACATATGAAAAATAATGGAAAATAAAATTTAACTTTAAAAAGGTCGCACTGAATGCATTCAAGATGGTCTTACATCTCTATCTATTCTGGGTGTTTGCAGATTCTTGTGTCACCTAAAAGCATCATCTAATACCGTGACTGTGCAATGACACGTACGACCTGCGACGTGACTGATCGAATGCCACTTCGTTAGTATTATGAATGCACTTCTGTAATTCCCATACAAAACAAGAAAAGGACACACAAGTATCTTCCTATTAGATCACCTAGTCGTATTACTCTACGAAATCGCCATCGCGTCATATATTAATGACTGTTTTTAGTATGTAATGTAGAGGTGAAATTCCTATTGTTGACTCATTGTCATGCTCATTTTTGAGTAAATCAATTGTTGGTATTACAAATCTTGATATGAGTTATATACTATGCTAAGGCATAAGTTGTTCTTACTTTCATTCTTAGTTTTGTAATGATTGATTACGCGAGTCTCCTTTCTATCAATTTACTTAAACAGCTCTCATGCAGCAAATGTAGTATGTATATGGCATGGTGTAACGTATCGCCAAGCTAGGACAGTAGTGCAATGGCTTTAAACAGCCATCCTGGCTGCAACTTTCTTCAAGATCACCCTTTTATTCGTCTGTACATAAAATGCTACAGTTTTTGGTTTTAGCTAATCATTTATATTCACTCTCGGTGAGATCAACATTGTGCAGATATTTCATGGTTGTCATAGGGAAAACATATTGTTGCATTTCTGAACCGAATTGAAAAGACCAAAAGGGCTGTCCAACGTAAAGTAGAATGTCACAGATTGAGATTCCGATCCTACAACTCTTTTATCATGACTCCAACGCATTTATTACTTTAACAAGCCGGAAGATCAAGCTAAGAGTGGGTAGTTCAAACCGGATCAAACAAAAAAGTAAGATCAACTATACGTAATCAAGCATTGCACCTAGATGAGATCTGGAGATTTTGTGTCTTGTCAGATTTTACAAACTCACTGGAGCTACACTTGCACTCGCGTTGTACTCCTTAGAAAGATTTCTCACCTCGTGCTCACTTTGGTCTTCTCATTGAACTTTTCTTAGATGATGATCAATATTGTCAACGACAGTCTAATCTCATTATCAGGGAAGTGTCCAATCTTCTCTTCAGGTAAAAGTAGCATCCTGTCCCACAAGAAGGTCTATGAGAGCTACAGGTCCACCACCACCCACCCCCCAATTTAAATCCTTCTGAAACAGAGATCCTCTTCAAGTAAAACTCCTTCCAGTTCCTCCAGTACATATTTACATGCATCACATAATTTTTAGAATGACGAACTTATCGCATTACTAAACTAGGAAAAAACAAAGATGTAAAAATATCACTAAGTTTGTTCCAACACAGTAACATTAAATGACTATTAAATGGCTTGGCAAAGGTTGGAAAGACGTGAACTGCTTAAATGCATAAAAATACAAATATACCCAAACTCATATGTCGACACAAAAACAACATACGACTACAACCCACAGAAATAGGTTGTGAGACGCTTTCTTCTGAACAAAGATCTTAGAGGTACAGTTTAACTGAAATTGTCAAAACATACATCATGAGAATCGGAGACAGACCCTCTATATTCTTTCGATAAAAACATTTTAGTGAGTTATAACTGAAGTTGTTGCTTTACAAGCAGCTTAGAGAGTAAGGCTTAAGGCCAAGAAATTTTGTTCCAAGATGCAAGATCCCACCAGGAGATATCACTTCCAGAATACACTAGTTTAAAATAAAGGATACGAAAATACACTGTAAAGATATAAAACATGTTTTCTTTATTTCGATTTGCAGCTTGTTTATATGCTTCTCTATCAGCATCTAACTTACTTGGGATTAATAAGGCGTCTCTTTACTCCTTTGCGTGTTATAAGTAAATCTCGCATTTTGTCTGATATTTTCTTAAGAATGGTGTCAAGATGACTCCGAAACATCGAAAAGAAATTGTAACCTTGATATTTGCTTGCTTATGTTTTAGTAAATCTCTTTTGAACAATTCTTTACTCCTTTATATATTAATACCAGATTTGAACTACATTGTTTTGAATTCCTAAACTAGCAAGACTACAACTTTTGAATTGGTTCTAAGTTTCTATCGTGAAAGGTATAGATGTTAGAAAGTTTAGATTTCTTAATCTATATAGAAATATCGGTACGCCGCAAATCTAAAAAAACGAAAAGGAAAATGAAGAACAGTCTAGCATTTCTCAAGCGCATACAGTAAACATGCATGAAAACATTTCTTTAAATCCATTCTGTTATGTTTCCGTAAACGGGTCCCAGGGGGAGGCAGGGCTTGTGCTCCCCTCTAGAATATTCAATATGCCTATTGAACTATATCAACTTTAAAGAAGGGTTCTTCTGTAAACGCTTTATACCCTCTTTCCCTACATAGTTAGATAGTTAGCATTACCTAAGCTCTAAAGGCCACACTCATGTATTTGCTGATAAGTTCTATTTCTCCCCTCTTGCCACCGACGTTACTATCCTGAGCTTTTTAGTTAATACTATGCTTTCCTCCTTCCCATTTAGAAGTTGACATGTTTTTGACAGGCAACGCCTTTCGTCGAACGAGTGGGGAATTTTCTTATTTTTGGAATGTGGCCTAGGTAGAAAAGTTAGCCATGTGACATTTTTCAGTTGCCTCACAGATTTCGTAAGAATGGTAGCCCCCTCCTTAAATTAAAAAATTATCAAGTGCTTGCTTTGATAAGTTAGACCAAAAAGTTTGAATTGTCTCCCCTTAACTAGGGGATACAAACTCTGGCATTTCATAACTTACAGGAACAGGCAAGATCGACTCACATATTTTACAAGATTGCACGCTGATGATTGCTTACGAATTGAAATGCGCAGAAATGGATCTGATAGTTATGAAAATATTTTCAAGCCTTGTTAAAACTATATTCAATGGTAATAATCGTAAGATTCTGTTATTGGGTACTGTTTGTTTCTTCTACTTGTAGTCAACTACAATAAGATCAGAAAACCAAATACTAAACTGATGTCTCACCACCTAAAAACTACTTGTTCTACTTGGACATTAATCCCGTATTGCATTTCTCTGTGCTTTGCCATTGTTTGATGCACCACCTTGCAGAGCTTTGATCAATAAGGAATGTAAACGACGTTTGCTGACGGATCAAGGTAGACAAGAGCACGTCTAAACATGTCAAAAATCGGTCAAAAATTATTAAGACTTTAGATTAGAATCTGGCTGAAAACAAAGCAAACTTGACACATGTGCCCACCCGAAACCATCAATGAACATCCAATGGAAGAGAACGGTAACCGCTATTTCAACAACAAGGGACCGAGAAACGCAAATATTGATTACAGGTATGACGAACTGCTTACAATTGAAGCAATGACTTCTTTTGTTCTTTAGCACGGCTTCTTTGTTGATTCGAATGTGTAAAGCGCCCACCCAGGTTAACACAAGCTGTAGCGGCCTTGATATTATTTTCGGCAAGCCATAACACTACATTTATTTCGTGCTGGAATTTTGTCGGCCCCTTCCTTCTACCCTGGATGCCAGAATAGCAAGGGGTTGATTTGCCGCTGTCTTACCGTACTTTATGATTCAGCATCAGAGGCAGCACAGGATTCGGTATTGTTAGAAATGCATAAGTTGTTGCTACGTTGATTAGGCAAGATAAGGATTTGAGATTTGTAAGGTGTAGTATTGGATGAGCAAGTAGACTGGTTACTATTAACTTGAAGCTGTTTCGAGCCGACATCCGTCCTCAGGAGCAACTGTAAGGCACTAACAAAACATGATATTAATGTTGAGTGTAACATGCCTTTCCTCTTTGATTAATAAACGTACAGCTATCGTTACTTAACATCAATTACGTAGATTTTTGTGTCCCATGATTAAAGTAACAAATGGTATTTCACCTTAGAATGAATTTTTAAAATCATTAATCACCTTTAATCCTAATACCAGCCCTGAGTACTTGGTTGACAGCCATTCATGTATAATCCTTTACCTCATCAAGGGCTTGACTATGGCCGTTTGCGGAAAAAATATCAAATCTCTCAACATATAATTTTCTTTCTACGTAAATCGGTCTAGATAGTTTGATCTTTCATACATTTTTATGTCTGGAAGTTCATATAACTACCATTATATCAAGAAGAATAGGCATAGGCCTTTGTTATGCATACTTGAAAAAAATATTTATTTTTCCTGACAAGCAGAGCCATTGGTAAGAATCGTCTTTAACACAAATGAGAAATTTCGTATATAAAGTCCGATTTAGGCCTATCGCATCTGGAAAGTCTGCAATGAGTTTACTAACATACTTCCTTTCAAGTGTCGGAGAATGAAGGTTCTCTATCAGTACAAACTCATTGGACGAAGTTCTTTCCTTATTTCTGGTTGACACAGCCATGGTCTGTTAGGTATGGTAGAAATATATTTACCTAATACGGTATTAGAGTTCTATAAAGTATCGCCATGGATGCCCTCGACTAAGGCAAATGATTTTAGGAAGAGGACAGACTTCAATATGCTCCTGTAAGGGTTTTTCTTGTTATTAAAGAATTAGGCTGTAAAATGTGTGGTGAGAAAAGGATACCACTAAACATAAAGTACAAATAGGCTTAAAGAAAAGTGATCCTAACATATGTCTGTTCCATTTATAATTTTGATATTTTCTAACTTATGCAGTACGCTATAGAGAAAGAAGGTTCAGAAGTACTTTTAAAACCTCGGGTAACAGTCTGACTTATTTTGCTATAATTTTGAATCATTTGTTATATGCAAATGCTCATGACTGATCTTTCACTGAGGTAACTATCAGAGTGCAGTATTGCTCCATCTGCACACCGGAAATATCGCTTTTCCCCAATTCTCGAGAGCTGGCTATGTGCCCTAACAGGGACAAAGAAATTGTTTGATCTGTTTGGATGATGGGATTCAAGGTAAGGTAAACCAATATTAAACATGCTTCCCGATGGTGGTAAAATAAATCAAAAGCATCGAGGCGAGATCGCTGTAGTGAGAACGACAAAGAACAAGAACCAGTACAATAGTCATGGGGAGGAGGAGGTGAGGAAGCAGAAGTAGTAGTAGAAGAAGCAGAACGCTTGTATTGAGCTGACTTCAGGACTATTCTAAGTTTTTATGAAAAAGTGTACGCAAGTGAATAAATACAAATCTCTTCTCAACCTCAACTTTTGTATAGAAAGGGTGTGCTCTGCTCTTTTTCGAGAATGTGCCGCGCTAAATTTAAATGGCATAACTACAATGGTAAACACTTCTCCCCTGTTCTTACCCTTTTAGAGTATCCTAACAACTTAACTTTGGAATTTATAAGGCCTTCAAGCATATAGCTTATAAGAAGCTTCACTGCTTTCTCAGACAATTAACAGGTTTGATGTAGTAAGATCTCGGAAGCATAGGGACTATTTAGAGGAGGAAATGGGTTTAGCACTGGGTTTATCTAATGTTAGCTTAAAGGAATGAAGCATAGTAGGTCATGCAAGATAATTAGTGGACGAAGATGCAACCAAGCCTAAGTAGATAATACAGACAGGAAAGTATTTGTGGAGGAAGGGCTGGGTCAGTAGCATTAAGGATGAGCAAATAAACGAATGTGGTAAGAAATTACAATTGTACGTTGATTAGAAAGAAAGAAGGCTAGACGGTTTGATCACGTGGGAGACGTAGGCATTACACTACTAAAAATAAGAGACCTGCCGTCGATATTCGCCAGGTGAACTCAAGTGTCTTCTCAAGAACTACTTTCAAGTCTGTATGAAGCCGTAATCCTGAGAAAGTTCCGCTATGTCAACGAGGAAAGAAAAGAAGTAGCAATTGGGAGTTTCAAGCACAAAAGATCCTGAACAGTGGAGTAGGAACCATAAATACAGTGAGGGCATTTGTCCCCATATACTTTTGGCCAACGTTATTTATCCCATAAAAATTTAAGTAATGTGTAAGTTGGGTACTGTATTAACTGTGGCCGGCGTAATGTTCACCAGCCTTGCCCCCCATAGACAAAACATAGTTTCTACGCCACTGTCCTTGAACACATCACGGGTATCACAGGAACTGATCAGAACAACCACTGCAGTAGTTTTAACTTCACATTAAACTTAGATTATCAGAACTTTTAAGGTTCCCTGAATATACACTTAAACAGATAAGTAGCACTGGCGAGTTGATGGTATAGACATCTGGCTGCGTCGTCCATTTGCCATCCTTATTCCAACAATTTTGTAGTCCAACATGATCACTTAAGACAACTCAATACACCCTTTTCAAAAGTTATTCATAAATTTCAAAGCGAGGCTAACTCGGCAAATGTTTCATCGAGCAGTGGCGAAGCTGTGGCAGTGTAACCTTCTGACCTCATAACTTTTCCAAAGCTCTTGATAATGTACCAGTATTGAAATGAAAACAATAAATGAAGTAATATATTAAATCGATAGTACAATGAAAACCAATTAGCATGTGTTTCCTACGTTTAAATACGAAATACACTGCCTCATTAATAAGCTGTTGCAACTTACGTTTGGATCGTAAGTTGCAAGAAAGGATATACAATGCACTGTAGTTCAGATGTGCTCAATCTTTTTGCTCCGTGGGCCAAATTATGACCGTTGGAGTCAAGTGGGGACGTAACAAATTTTTACACTAGGATTACACTTTAAGCCAATATAACCGCGGATCCATTGTGAGGGGAGCTTAGATCTCCCTTAAATTTTTAACATTGGCAGTAAATTCCCCAATTTTGTTACAGTTATGGTTCCAGTTCTAGGGTGTTTTTAAAATATATCAGACGTTGGAGTTTCCGAGCGTCAAAAACTCACTTTATGACTATTCTCAAATCTTCTTTCCGTTGGTACTCTTTGTGAGCTCATTGAAATATACCTTCAATTTAGGTATTATAAAATAATTTTGAACGGAATTGACGGGATTGACGGGGCATTGAAAATGGGGGAGTATAAAATCTTTTTAAAATGTAGGATATTTAAGACTCTCATTTGAAACATTTCTTTATAGATGTAGATACGTATAAGAGCAAATGTCCTGAGAATTCATGTAGAGTTCAGTTCACAAATAGAAATATAACTGGAATAGAACTATCCACAACACTGATTTACATTGCCGAAATTTACAAAAGTGGAGAGTTTACTACCAAGGATAAAAATTGAAACAAAATGAGAGCTACCCTTGTAGTGACAGACATTGACGTCATAAGAAACTTCTAAAGACATGCCTCATTAAATTAACCATTGCAACTTCCGATGGCAGCCCCCCCCCCTCCCTCCTAGTTTTTTTCAAACACTCGTTTATCAATTTTTGAAATTGTTTCCAGCCCCGTGTTTATTCCAACACACTTGTTTGTTAAAGACCAAAGAGTACATGAAAATATGAATATTTTCCTTTTTTGATTGATAGCTCGCAACCATAAAGGGTCTCATTAGACCACCATTAAAAGTGAGTTTACAACTTGTTGATTTTGACAATTATAATGTACTCCTCCTACTCCAGACTTGTAAGTCGTTAAAGAAAACGTCTTTGTATTTACGTGGTGACTGCCTTAAGGTATGCACTGATGTCTTGTTCCTTAATTACCTTGTTGTTGTAATGAGTTTTTCCTGTGTTTCGCGTTTGTTTTGTTATCTTGCCTGGTGACTGTTAGTGCGGTTTCGAGTAATTGTACCCTTAGTGTAATGGTCAAAAGTCAGGCTAATATTCAGCTAAAATAAAACTCATAGAAAAAGAGAGAGTAATATCTGAAATAACCAAGGCACGGCTACGGGAGTTCTAGAGATAAAAGTTGCGTTCCTGGAGCTAAACAGCAATAAGCGAAAGTGTAAAAAGCAGTATCAAATTCCTTTCATACATAGAATCAATGTATGAATTTTGAAGAATTCTTTTGGTTTCATAGGCCTACTACTCTCACACTCACAGGGGAGTGACATCGTGCCAGTTTTGCATCAAATGATATCAGATTGTCCCAGTGTAGTGTAGACTAGGGTATCTGCAAAGTCCATCGTCGGACTTTGTTTAGATGTTCTGCCTGTCGCATTGGCAGACATTAGAATGAAGCGAAACGAATAATCCGATATGCTAGTAACAAGAGCACTTAAGTGTGACGTCACTGCTCAGCAGATATCAAAAGTAGGATAATATTTGCACTGGTAGCATTTTTCGTCTTGATATGGTTATCTGAATTTGAGAAACGATATCTTGAGCAATCGCTGAGATGCGTCTTTACAGATTTGAAATCAATCCGATTAAAACCTTGTTGTTTCAACCCAGTTCATAATTTTATGAGCTGAGCAAAATTAAGCGTTTCATTGAGACTCGCCTCGTAAAAACATTCGTTTCTCGCGTTTGATACGAAATTTGAACGAACTATTTTGTTTATGGGCATTTGATGGTACAATTAACACTTTGATGTGGTCATTGGTATTCCTCGAAAAAAACAGTTTTTGCAACGTAAGCGCTCCATTCGGTGTGGTGCAAGTGCGGCCATAGTTGCTTGGTGACCATGTTTCGATCTCTTTGCTCAATTTCATTCCGGGTTTGTACAACAACCACAACTTTTTCAACACTTGATCGCAAAATAGTACAGCACACTCAGCACAATGGCGACTGGATGGCATATGACAGTACGCCATGGAGACGGTAGAGTGTCCCATAATCTACTTTTAAAGCTTATAATCGCAGTCCTGTACATTTCAATAGCTGGAAGTAGTTATTGCGGTTTCACTACAACATTAACTGCTCGTTCATATTCTCAATCCAAGTCAACATATGGACTCAAAGCAGACGTAACTTGTAATTGGTACATCAAGCCGTACAGATCTTTGGCCTCTGACGAATATCTTGAAATATCATGGAGTACTTTCAATGTGCATGGTGAGATGCCACTCTGTGTGAGTGAATATGTTCAGGTATACCTCACGTAAGTACTACGGATTCCCATTGGACGTACAGATTTAGACTTCATGGTTTGCCCAGCTCATCGGCCTGACTTTCAATTCAGTTTTTAAGCCGTATCGTATCTATCACCCCGACAACTTAGTACTACATGGGCCTATTTATTCAGTGTCAGAATAAGAAGTTAAAATATTCAACATAAATATTAGGGTACTTTTGTGGGCCTACATTGTATTTCGGGCTTAAAGGAGGAAGTGGGCCAGTTGTTAATTTTATGGATATTTAGTTTTGGATGTGCCTTTGACTTTGTCATCATCTACTTATAATGAAGAGCGTATGGGCTCATGCTGTGCCTCAGTTTTGAAGTTAGGGTGCAAAGTGGCTGATTATACGTTTTGATGTGCAAGTAGTTTCAGAAAACAAAGAACGGAATTTGCACCTAAGCATAGGCATAGCCTGGAAACATTGGAAGCTGTTAATGTTAAACGGCACAAGTTCACCACCTCCCCCCTCCGTTTCCGAGTTGTTCTGTTGCAGTTTTAAATTGTATCTATAACACTAACTTATGCATTCGATTCTTTTAAATTCATCCCCAATGAAGATATCATGGATTTTAATGTTTTCCAGTGTTTATAGTGGGTTTCTAAACAGCTTCTGTTATCATTGGCAAAAGTTTGACAACTGCATATGCTCCACCGCTATTGCTCCGCCCGTTAATAATATTGGTGCTCGCTTTAGAGAAGATAGATTACCCTTAAAAGAATAACTTCAAACGATATGGTTTACTAGGAAGGGAGATGTGATGCAGTAGCGCTGTCTGTAGTTATGCACGTTTCAGGAAGGAGAATAACAACTTTTCTATTGACAATAAGACATGACCATGCTCTGTAAAGTCATGTAGGAGAACAAGCATTAGTAGGAGGACAGAAGGGTAGATTCTTCCAGGGATCGCGTCTGTCGTTATGGCAGATATTTGACTTAAGGTACTTCTGATTCACAAACTGTAGAAGAGCAGTGAATCATCAATAGGAGCCAGTCACCAAAACAGATGTTGTGGTTCATGTAGCTGCCATAACTAAAGATAATTTCAGTAGTATTATCTTCTTTGATTGTAACCTTCCCGTCTTTATTTACAGAAAGTCATACCACAGCATGGGAAGGCTGTGTTCTCAAAATACAAACATGAATTTGCCATTCAAGATGTACTCATATGATGGATTTGCAAAAATCCGCTTCAAACTTGATGCATGGAAAGGAGGAATTTCTCTGAAGTACAGAATAAAGAAAGAATATTTCTCATCATCGCATTGTGGGTATGTCATGAACTTGTTGTTTGTATTTGTGTTTACTGATGCATGTGTTGCCTATTCAGTTGCTGGTCCACAAAAGTCAAACACTGTGTATAATAAATTAGAAGCAACATGCACAATCCACGTATCTTGCATCAAGTATCATATGTGCAGCCACAGAATATACAATATTCAAACATGTTCAGGCTTAACATCCAATTCCTACTTTGTTTAATGGTTCACTGTGAAAGTCACATTTTGAGAACATGCATTTCATGCATTTGGTATGCCCTGTGATGCATGGTGTATGGTGGCACAGGCAAGTAAAAGGCACTGGTTCAAGACTAAGCCTCCTGTTTGAAGGAATCAAAGTCATTGGTTTTGATTCAAGTCAACTGGGGTCAATGGTTTTGAAGTGCACTCATTTAGAGGCACATGTACCTGTATCTTAATAAAAGCAAACATGTCTATAATCAAAACCTATTTTACTGTATTCCTCACATAACTGAAAGCAGGAGTAAAGCAACCCCAAGGACTGATGGTAAAACAGTATTTTTATTCTTTAATACTCAACATAGTTATCTTGAATAACAATATCTATATAATTTCATTAATATTACTTCTTCAGGGCCTTTAACATGATGATGTTTGACCAATCAGTCACTACAGACAAGTGCCCCTTTATCTCACCCATGTTTTACAAATGGAAATCTAAGAAAGAGTAATTTTGCTTGATAAAGGTGTAGTGCCACTAAAGCAGGGAATGTGGTAAATTGGTATCCGGAAAGTTGGCCCCCGGAGAGTTGGCCCCCGGAGAGTTAGCCCCCAGATAGTTGGCCCCCGGATATTTTGGCCCCGTGCCACTTTGCCCCCGTGCCACTTTGCCCCCGGATATTGGCCCCCATGCCAGTTGAAAATTAGGGTGCCGTCGCAGATATTAACAATAATAACTTCAAGTTCACAAAGACTGTAAAGTGGGAAAACAGTTCAAGAAATCAAATTGGAATACCCTTATTAAGCTGCGAAAGAAATCCAATGAAGAATATTCACATATTTTGTTCATTCTTGATGGAAATGCAGCTTTAATCAACGAGAATAGATGGATGCAGTAATTTTATATAAATGACAATGATATCAAGCACAGGTCAATTTTGTTAGAAGCAGAGATAAAATACGAAATATCACAAGTTAAGATCGGTAATAAAACATGGCGTTCTTGTAGCTCAACAAGATAACAAGTAACAGTAAGACAGTAAAACGTTACATATACCCCCTGAACAATTCATGCAAGTCCGAGACGGGGGGTTACTCAAAGATCTTTCACAAATTTGCCCTTTTAAAATTCTCTAAAACTCTCTACGAGGAGTTGTCAGAAGAGATCGGGACAGTATAATTTTAAGATCCCAAGACTCGAGAACATCAGATTCCAGAAATTTAGATTCAATAAACTTCCTTCATTATCGGAAAAGATTCCTGGTACTACAAAATTTGCAGATAGTATTTAATAACGGAATCATTAGTGGCATTTCATTAATAGCATTTCACTAATGATTCCATTATTAAATATTATCTACAAACTTCTTTCATTCTGTCACAATAAAAATGAATAGTTACAATTTGCCCCTCCACAATTTGCCAGACTCTGAAATTTTAAAAGCAGCATCGTTAAAATGTCAAGAGGCAATCAATTATTATAGATATGCTTTCTGTCCCGTATTTCTGTTGTATACTTCTGATTAGCGACTGCTCTTTGACCATTTTTTACATCAACTCATCAACAAGTGTTGTAAATAGTTACTTTGATAATTGACGAAAGTTGTCTACTCTAACCAAGAGCACTGACTTGGATTCGAACGTTCCATTGGATTTGCTTCGAACTCATCTAATTACTCTTTTGTTTTCACGATATAAACGTGGATGTATATAATCTCTTAGGTGCATGTAAATATACAGACAGATGCGGTTTTGGTTTGAAAATTATGTAACTACGTTGGGTTTTACAAGGGTTTGGTTTCGAATGAGATATTTTGTTTCATGTTTACTTCTATGTCTATTGCGCTTGGATTTACTTGGGAGCGATAATTCAGGATTCTCAACACAAGCTATTTCTTGTGTATACCGCAAATTATGTGCTGTTTTAACTACATAAATAAGTTAATGGCAAAGCAATGTCTTGTGTCTATGCAAAAAAGCAATTTTATAAAGCATTGCGGCAAAAATATTGGGGGCTAAGTGGCACGGGGGCAAAGTTGCACAGGGGCCAAATCGCATGGGGGGCAAATCGCACAGGGGTCAAATGTCCGGAGGCTAACTATCCGGGGGACATTTATCTGGGGGCAAACTATCCGGGGGCCAACTCTCCAGGGGCCAACTTTCCTAGAACCGGTAAATCATTGCAAGGCCTTTCAGAGGCATAATACTTATAAGGTTGCCATGAAAGACATATCGTCCTCCCCTAGGAAGTTGGGGGATAAAGTTTTTAGTTTAAGGGGGACCACAATGATGGGGGGAAGGCAGATGGTGGAGGAATGTTGCTGGGACCAGGTGGGAGGGGGTTGAAAACTACAATCCTCCAGATATCGAGGGTAGCACTGTTTAATATAGAAAATAGTATGTTTTGCAAAGAAACTCTATTCCTTTCTTTGCAACTTATTGCAAGGTATAGCTCTGCAGAGTGCGGACAAGTTTGATACACATGATCATGTATATATGCATAAGGACCTGTAAAGTGTCTGGGTTTGTTTACGTTAGCTGTTGAGAGAGAGAGAGTAATTGAATGTTAATAACAGTGAGACCATTTGTTCATTTAAGGTTTAGAAGTTGTTGGCATGATGTAATGACATGCCACTCTTGGCAAGATCTTAACAATTTTAAATTGAGTATATATATACACCCTACAGTCAGCACCTAATTTTTTTTACAATTATTCTGTAGCTAATTTATTTTAATGAAAGGGTAAAATAATAAGGTGTTTGTTTGGAAAACCAAAATGTATTATAACACAACACAGGTTGATATATCCCAGGTTAATAAGGTAAGTTACTCGAGGTGGAAGACAAACAGAGCAAGGCATTTAATTGGATTTAAATATTGAAAAACAGAACCACTATTTTGCATCTCTGTCCAAAGTTTTTAAAATTAAAAGGTTCCCTAAAAGTATGAATAATCCCTACAATAGTTATGTTGCTTTGCTATTTATATCCTGACAGGAGCATTATTGTTGAAAATTAGGTATTAAGCTAAGATTGGAAAGGAAATAAAATGCCTATTGTAAGTTAAAGTCTTTGTAACTGTGCTTTGCTGATGCCCCCTGCTAAACCTAGATGCCTTAATACTCTGGACAGCATTTAATCTTAGGTTCCCTGTTATTAATGCTATTAGCATTGCAGACTTAGCAAGCAATACACATGCACACTTGTGTTTCTTTCCAAACATTTGATAATTATGGTCACCTCCATTCATGCAACATTTGGCAATTAGATGTTGTCTGCTCATGGTGATGTGTCTTCATAACAGATATATCTGGCCCATGTCAACAAAATGTATCAAACTTGACTGCATGTCATAGTGGTGGTTAATGTTGCATAGAAATATCTAGTGATAAATGATACTTGCCATTGTTTCTAAACAACTAAAAAACAGAAATTAATTTGCTGTTCACATTGCTTGTTTTAGCCTCACCATCAAAATGCCCATCACTACACATTCTCAAAATGTTTTAGCTTAAAACCTAAGCAGTAGGAGATCTGAAGGAGCTGTGGAACAATTACTTTTTATACCATTTGGACAATTGACAACAGTATGAGTCAGTCTTGACTTTCTTCAGTGCATGCATAAATTTTACTTTTTAAAATACTATAAAGTATGCAATTAAGACTTTGGAAGAAAAAACTGTTGTTTTCTACGACTTGTTTTAGTCTTCACGTTACCTATAAATTCATCATAATGAATCATCATATGATTGCTAGGATCAGTGTATGGCATAAGCAAAATGAATCTGTTACTCAATGCAATATTCAAATTTTGTATCACTAACCAACTTTTGAAGTTACGATATAATTGGTAGACAGAGAAATAATGGTATTTAAATTGATTTATATCCATTTAATTGACAGTTTAGATCCATTTTCATTTACTTTGTCATTTATCTCTTGTTTTACTTTTGAAACGTTAAATAATAAGTCTTTTATTTACAGGTCAACTTACTTTGGAGGTTCCTCTTCAGCTGGTCTATTCAAATCACCAGGTTGGCCAAAACGCCAAGATTTGAAAACATGCAATTATGATATAGCCACATATGATTACACTGGCTATAAAACAACAAAGATTTTCTTTATGGATTTTTATCTTCCAAGTGCACTTTACTGCAGCAGCTACTCTCCTCACATTGAAATCAGAGGTATGTATCTTTGCTTTCATGCATTCATGTTACGTAAGGGTAAGTTTCACTATATATTTATTTTATTTCACTAATATTTGTTGATATATATGGTGCCCTAAAATTGCAAGATATGGTGATAATGCTCCACTCTTTTAGTCTACATTCCCTTATGCATATAGATATGATATATATAGAATTAAAAAATATATACACATTTTTTGTCAATGTTTCAATGTTATCTTTGTTAGGTATACAAGTATGCATGTAACTTTCTAAGCATCACAGTGAAAAACGAGAATGTCTCTCTGCTAATGCCCTAAACAAATTCCCTTGTTAATTGTCAGCATATGCCGCCTTTTCATATTAATGAGTTGTATTTAGAATTTGCTGATTTTCTATAAAATCCAACATGTGTCAACAATCACTAATGTGATTCATTTGGGGTATTAGCATAGCTACATTTTCCTTTTTGACTTGTATAGGGAGGAAGCTATACGCATCAAATTGAATAAGTGGACACTTTGTTGAGAATATTGTTTACAACTGTGCCAGACATATACATATTCTCAGCAGACACATTGCAATTATATATATATATATTTGTCATTGCAAAAAATCTTAAGAATTTTAATAACAGTGTATACTTAAGATTATACAAAAATAACGCATTATAAGCTATGTTTTGCTTGACCCTTAATGAATGTTTAAAGTATAATTCTCCAAGCAAAGAGTAACAGGTAGACTCAAAATATGAATTAGTATTTTAATAGTTACAAAAAGGTGCACCAATTATTATCTAGAAATGTAAGTATGTCTTAAAGATATTATGTATAATGTGAAAATTGAAAAATTGGACCTGAAAAGTTGCCAACGTTATTGAAAAATGATAAGACATTGCAATATCGCATCACTATAATTTTGCAAGGTATAACTATATACATGCCAGATAAATTTGTCAAAAGTAAAAATATTGACCAAACCTTATATCCTTTTTTAACATTTCTGCGTACAACTATGTAACACGTTACACTGACGCAGACCCTACTAGCAACTCCCATTCCCATTGTATGAGCCAAAGAGCCCATGTAATGTAGGGTTAAAGACGAGTGTGCGGAATATAACTGTTTAGGAAAGCAAAACTATGGTTAAGTATTTGAACGCGACGTAGCAGCTAAAACTTGTTGCTCAAGACCAACTATGATAATTTTACATCATTCAAGAAAATACTTCTTTTGTTGTTAAATATTTCAATATTGCTGTTATTACTGACTTGATAGTTATTTGGGGCATAAAATTTGCACAGATGCTATTAAAGGGGTCATGTGTGTCTGATTGTTGATTTCATTTTCTGTTGTTTTGTTACTGTTAGAGATTTAGAAACTCTTTAATAGTATAACCCTGTGTTAGTAATCACTGTCAATATAAGACTGAAGTCAACTCATCTTATCAATGGTCTGAATACCTTGATAACCTAAAAAAACTACAAATTTCCCTTTATTCTTTTGACAGCTTTTACCTTGCCAAAACCTACAGCAACCATCTCAGCAAAGGAAGTTGACGAAGGAAGTAAAGTGATGTTTGAGTGCAATTATAATGGACCAGTTTTCTTAAATGAACCTTATGACGTGAAGTATGTCTGGCTTCACAATTCGACGGTGGAAGTGAACAGTTCAAAGACATTTTCTATTGACAATGCCAAACCTGAGGACTCGGGAACATATAAGTGCAGGATCGCAGATGAGCATAATTTTCTAGATAGTGCAGACTCCAACGATGTGACGCTTTTCGTAAGATGTAAGAAATTTTTGGCAAATTTTTAGGGATTATTCTTCTCCTTTGTATGTCATTAACATCGTCATTTTATAATTATCATTACTTTTGCATTACTTAGATAATTTGATAATAAGGTTGTTATTTAATTGGTTATTTTGCCGGCAAGAAAATGAGCTCATAATGAATCTTTCCCATACTGTTTCTAAAAACATAGATTGTTTGTCAAATGAATTTATGACATAATTTTAGAGGGTTTATTGATTCAGAATTCCAGAAACTG
>JAAAKM020006971.1:67728108-67741438 GCA_010016025.2 Alatinidae sp. Z8VKAUB7J3 | reverse complement strand
TATTTTCGTTGACACTATTGAAATATAGAGCCTGAAAAGCTACACTTTTTTTGTTTATGAATAATTTAAATAAATGAGTGAAGCTCGACATCCTACTTGATGAAGATTGCTGCGTGGAAGTAGGCGCTGTCTTTGAAAAAGGAACGCACGTGAGACGCGGAAAACTCATGAAGTGCCGTAGTGCTCACTCGAACACGTACTTCGAGCGCCGCAGTAACATCTGGCGCTACTGATGCAGTAGGGGTGATACGAAGAACAGCATAGATGCTTCAGCTGTTCTTTATGGTACTGTACCTTACCTTCACATTTTCATTTGTTTTGAGGTAGGCACTTCTCACCGCTTAAAAACAGTAAACACTTCCGCTTATGCAGACTTTTATCTCTAGATTTTCAGGGTTCATAGCTGTGACTATTACTCAAACTACTGTAATAACTAAGAAAACATATCTTCTTTGCTTGGAAAGGAGTTTGCATGGTTTTATTTAGCAACGGATTAATAACTAAGACATTTTTGTTGACGTTATAGACTTGCTGAGAGAAGTATAATGTAAACATGCAATTGGCGCCCTCACTTTATAGTAAATTCCATTGCAGATAAGCCATCTGAAAACCCTTTTAAACATACTCCAACTTGTGAATCCAGCCGTGTTTTAAATCAGCTCTTGGGAGCAAAATTAGTCGTAATAAATACGTTCACGGGTGCTTGGTCAAGAATTCATGATTTATTTAACGTCATTTTACTTTTTTAACCATCCTACAGTCATGAATCAGCCGGATCTTACTCCGAGCGTTGCATTGGATACAGTGATCATGGAGAACAGTTCCCTTACATTCACCTGCGAAGCAAAGATCAACGAAAGACAAACGGAACTTAACAAACATCCTCTGACTTACAGACTGTACAAGGATGGTGCAGAAGTAAAAACAGAGGCAGGAAAGACTTCATTCAATCTTGTAATGTTAAATAAAACTCAGATCAAACCAGCGGATGCAGGGACATACCACTGTTCAACACAAAACAACGTTTTGTTTAAACTGTCCGAGATGAAAGTTTTAAACGTTGCTTGTAAGTACCTTTTCAGATATAACTAGTCTATAGTACGTCTTTTGACATTAAAACGTGTAGCGATTGACATCAAGCAGTGCTTCATGCAAGGTTTGAAAGTAGGAGGTCACAACTGTTTCAGAATCAAATTGCTATGAAAACCAGGATTGGAAAACTAACAAATAACTAGATGCGGACAATTTCTGATCGTTAGAAGAGAATTTATAACATATTAAGATATATATTTTCCGTTTGAATGGTGTGATTTCTGGTACATGTGGTTAAATTGCGGAAGACCTATGCCCCCTCCCCTACTTGGCATCGGAGGCGCTTTTGGTCTTACATTGACTCAAATAGCAACGTAGTTCACACACTGCCCAGAGTTTATGGGTAAAGTTTCTAATTCAAGTGTATACAAGGTTCCCACCCTCACCTTTTGAAAAAATTCCACCACAATGCCCTGACGAACTTAGAAAACCTTAACTTTCAAACTATCAGCAGATTCAGAAATTGCAATGTCAGCTTCTTGGTTCTTTTTTATTCGGCTTATTAACTTTCTTGAGTGCTCGAGCTCGAAGATCCCCCTGTCAAAGTGCCTTAAGTCAATATCTTCCTTCTTTCTTTTGCTTTATGTGCATCTGCAAGCATTTTTTGGCGATTTTGCTTTAAGCATTGCTGGTAACGAGAATGGGAATGGCTGGCAAACGATATCAATTTTACTCGTATATTCTCCTTTAGACAAAATCGTATCATACACTTGACGCTGAACAAGCAGAGAATTGTCTATACCAAAGTAAAATAAAAATATTTTCAACCGTGTCGAAGCGCCGAAGGAAAGACGTCAGTTGACTGCGACCCAAATTTTCTGCTAGAAAATAACTGACCAAAGTTGTGCCTCTCTGGAATGTCTTAATAGAAAATTAGAGAAGGCTATTGAAAATCTTTTAAAACAGGTATGTACAAGAATAACTAAGCTACATTCATGATTTTAGCCGCGATCAACAGAAATTAAGTTAAAGAAACTCGAATTCGCAAACTGTTAAAATTCTCCAGTTGCGTTCAGATTTCCGAAATGACATCAATTTACCTATATTCTATGCCCCCGGGAACAATAGAGGGTAACAACCGTGCTGTATATGTGATTACTGAGGGGATAGCACAACTTAATTAGAATTATTAACCAAAAAATTCGAACACCTTAATTCCCTCAACTTGTCCAAAACTCCCTGACAATCCCCTGATTTTACTGCCAAAATGAGTCCAGTTTGAAATTCCCTGATAATTCACTGGTTTCCAATTTGGCTGTGAACCCTGGTATACCATTGTTTGTGTCCCTCCTCTATTATTAGGCGTTCAGGGTCCCCAAAAATGGAAATGAGTAGAGAGATAACGTCACACACTCATTACCCTTTCATGAAGTCTATAAGAAACATGAGGACCTGCCCATTTGTTTTAACATTTGCTAGTTCAACTACTTACCTCGTACGAAGTAGAAGATAATGGCCATTTCTCTAGACTAAAACTGCCATCACCTCTTTGTAGCGACCGTCTCTTCCCCGCTGATGCTGTGGATTGCTCGGCGTCATCAAGACATTCTAAAAGGAGCATTGGCAAAAGTGATGAGAAATACACACCTTCTACATTAAAATAACGCACAACACCAGTTGCATTATGGCAGCCTAAATCAAACAGATTTTGACTAGATTGAGATTGCCTATAGGATCCTGACTGGAGTGCATTGGATATGGCAACAAAGAAGCCTCGCTTCAATCTTTAAGTACACATTTCTGAGCGAACACATGGTGGGGGCTATCAGTAAGGGTTTCACTGAAACTAAAATCTTCGTCTTATCCTTCTTTCGGCTTTTTCCATTTAGGGGTCGCCACAGCCAGTCAACTCCCGCCACCTTTTCCTATCACCTTGTGCTTTCACTGAAACTGAAATACTTAGAAAAAAAGTGCTTCTTCTTCCAGTCTTCGTATATCCTCAATTTTTCATGGTCAGACTCCATGGCCTCCTGGGTGAATTCCAGTAAGTGGACCACCCCGGTAAGTGGACCACTTCAACTTGGTCCCGGGGGTGGTCCACTTAGAGGGGTTCCACTGTATAGATAAAGCAAAATATTACCAAACGTCTGAAATTTATCCAATTGTGACGTCACACTTGAGTACACTACTCACAACTCTGCTGTGCACAAACTTGTTGCATGAATACCAAAAGTTATGCCCCCCTCACCTTACCCGTGCTGTGACAGTTTTAAGTGAGAAATGACAGCAACTTACCTAGCGCATCAAAGAAGGCTTCCTCCTCATCGGAGAGATCATCCTCTGATTCCGACTGCTGGATCGCATTCATCCTCAAACCGATAAGAAGCTCTTCGGGCGATGTACACGTAACTATTGACTTCCGATCCAAACTCTTTCTAGCATTATTCTTGCCGTACAGATATTTACTAGAGCTGTTGATACCACTTAAGTGATTTACGCTGTACTCAGGTGTTGCCGGCACCTGATCATGTACCCTTGTATCACTAGTTCCGATATCGTCCGCTATATTTTGATCTGCACTGGAATTTTGCTCAGGGGAAGAAGGATTAAACGCATTCGTCATTCTATGTGCAAGTTCGGCTTGTGCTTCTTCTTCCAGTCTTCGTATATCCTCAATTTTTAATCCCCACCATTCATCCTGCCAAGACCAGGCCTGCCTGTGTCCTACTAGCATGGCATTGCGAATACCGTCATGGATGAAGTGTTCGATTTTGCTCTAAACAAGAGGAAGAAAAAACGTAAAAATCAACGTCGGCACAAGTTTCGGTTATTTCAACTATTGCTAGACCGAGGTGATGTTGAAGTTTTCCACGGTTTTTTAGCGAAATACGTAGACTGCAAAGTCGAATTTATCATTACGGCGATTAGGAACACTGTTCTCCTATAATAAAATAGTAGCCATTGCTTAATAATACGTAAGACCTTTGCATCCCTTACAAAAGACTCAGCAAAAAATGTAAATTATCCCGTGGTTTTCAAGGGCTCCCAGCTCATTTTTAGAGGAGCTATAATGGTGTATTCCTACCCTCTACCACTATTTGCATCCCGCTTAACACCTTCAAGGAGTTAAATGATTTAAAGTTCTGCTGTGATAGAAAGAGCACAATACGCTCATGCAGCTTTTCGCAATTGGAAGTCTCTGGGATCTTTCGGGTCCTAAAACCCTTCTTAAAGATACGTATACAAATAGTCAGACAAAGTCAACAGAATTTGGGAGAAATCTGACTTTGTGACAAAGGAGGCGAAGTAAACCGTCAGACGGTCCCTAACATTGTGCCCGAGACTAAGTTAACAAAACAAATATAAACTTGCCTAGGTCAATAAGACTCTCACAACAGATGCAAATAAGTCAAGCCGTCACATTGGCAGGCGACAGGAGGGCCCGGAAACATTGGGCAAAGGTCATAGTAATTACCAATAGCCCACGGAACTTGAAGTAAATCAGTCACTAAGCTATCTAGTTATCCCGTATTATGAAAAATAAATATAATGAAAAATGGTCGAGTTGAATGTAGTCTCGTGTAGGTACGCAAAGTTGTACCTCCCGACTTCGAGATCCAGCCCCTTTGCAAGGATGTATCTCCAAATTAAAATGCTAGGAAAAACTACATAGCGATGGTTGACCCGTTTCCATACAATCGATAAGCTTATTATTCACCCCAAAAAGCTAAACTAAGCGGCAACTCCGCGCTGGCGTAGAAAACATCCAGAGCAGAAGACGTTGATCGTGCTCAAGCATACCTAACACCACTCGATACCACCACCCATTTCACTCTCTCCTTGACAATGTACAGCTTGGGCATCTTGCTCTCTAAAACAACCGTTTACATAATTGACAGAGAGCAAAGAGGTAGCTATGGCAACCCAAACCTAAAAACGTTCCGAACATTATTACAAATGCGTACACGTAATCTCGTTTCTATTCATTTCCTTGCGATTTTTATTCTCATAAACACAATGTTACTGCCTTAAGGAATTTCTTTTTTACCTTACTGAGGCCAAGAACTCAACATATGCGCACATAAGCTCCGGCATTCCATATGTCTTAACAATCGTCTCTGAAAGAATGCACAAATCCGTCAGCCATTTCCTTACACTTAAGTTGTTCTTATGGTCACAACATGATTGCCATAGAAAGCACTGCTAATCTCAAAGAAACACATGCCACACCTAAACACATGGTCGCCTTGGCGCAAGTATTTCTTCTCTCTGCAAAATTAAATACTGAAAAAAAAGCTATTGCGTAGGTCAACAACAAAGGGACCGCCCGATAGGGTGAAAGATAAACAAATGAATTTGGACATCGGGGGAAGGTAGAAGTTTGTCATAATCAAGCCGTTCGCAATCGGAGCAAAAGTGCACCACGCGCTTAAAACAAAGCCCGTAGGTAGTGACATATCTAACTTTTCCAGCGTCTTTTCTGAATCAAAATCAGTTTCTTGAATCCCGCCTTGTTCCATTTAGTAGCATATTAACGCTAACGAGTTTTGTACACATCTAACATTATAGACATGTATTCATCCTTTTCCTAAAGTTCTATGCTAAAGCATTTGATATTTCCTTAAATCTGAACTTTTCCAACGGTAAAGCATCACAACCTTGGCAAAGTCATTTCCCACTTTAAGCGATGGGATTGCGTGCGGAGCTCATATATCTGCTAACATAGATACACAAATACTGTTCTTCTAGTCAAATTGTCTATTAGAAGTACAAGATCCTCTGTCAATATTAACACTGAAGCTAATGCTTGGCTACAGTTTACATCCTCAAGGCCTTTATTTTCTCTTGCTACAACTTTCTCCTCTGTGTTAAAATGAACAATGGAAAGTCAGTGACCGTTGCTAAACAAATATAGTTTGGAGAGGTCCTTCCAATTTGCACTCATGTATGCCTATGAACTTTGATAGCTGACAATTTGGCGATGAAGGAGACAATCTACCTCAACATCGTAACACCATCTACCACCATGAGCGCGAAAGGTTAGTGTAAAAAGTGTTTGCTCGATTAATTCCTAGAACTTCAATAAGGTTAACACTAAAAAAGGATATTCCAAAACCCACACGAAAACACTATAATTTACATATAGCGTATATATCAAGTATACCATAGATTCGACGTATCGACGTTTTCATCGATCACAACCGCTCTTCCTTTGGCTAAAGGGTAAAATTTAAGTAACAATAAAACCCGCATTCTCTTTTTACTATCTATATACTCTACAAGGTCGCCAATACAATACTGGTGCCATCACTTTTCAATACGCAATACGCATGACCGTAAATTTCCATGATATACAATTTTATTGACCCTCATATTCCTAACGTGTTGAAGCCATAACCATGTAGTAATTAAATATTAAATACTAAACAATATAATACTTTACAACGGGCCATCATCCCCATCCAATAAATACTAAGTATTTAATAAATCTTTCAAAATATATACTTCCAAAAAAGCCACGCGTAGAGAAGTTATTCGATTTGCAGCATAGAACCATGAGAAGTTTTCGACAAGTTTTAGGGTATATAATTATGATGTGGAGCACATAGACTACTTCCTCTTTTCTTTCACAAACACAATCTTAAAGTCCTGGAAGCTTTCCCTTCTATTTTTATCATCTACACTAAAATTTTAGGGCATTAGTAAATCACGTCCTTGTCGTCTTGCCGCTCTTGAAGCTACATTTATCAACATAGAAAAGCTTTAGTCTCACTAAACACTAACGAATCACTAACAACTTACAAACTTTTAACCAACAATACCGATCATGGTATGATCACCTCCAAACCTATAAACCATCACGGCAACATCTTTTTGGCTCGGACCAGTGTCTGGCGAAAACATTTAACAACAACAGAGTCTATTACTGAACACAAATCTAACGTCTTGTTGCTCAGAACAAAGGTAACATCGCCAATAAGACAGCTGCCGATTGCAAACATCAGCTCACCTTCAGGTAGACTACAATAGCGGAATTGAGTACTATTTCTCCGCATTGATCTTAGGCGAGGGAAACGTACCATACACGGTCAATAAAGAGTCGTAAATATCATTCTACGTCTTAAGCAAAAGTGAGCAATTTGGCAGAAAAGTGGAAACGACAGTTATTTATCCTTTTGTTTCGTTCCGTCGTTGTTACGCAAGACAAAAAATGAGAGATATTATTCGCTTTGTAAAGTCTATTAAATTTTCGGGAAATTGATCAACAATACAGCATGTCGCTAGAAAATCGCACTTAGCATAGTAAAAGTTGTACCCCCTATTACCCCTTCCCTCAATTTCAGCCCCATTTAAATACCAATACCCCTCAGGGTTCCTGCGCGCCTGTTGACAAACACTATATTAGTGGGAAGCGGCTACAACAAAAGCCATTTTAAGGGCCCTTTTCATGAAGTTGTGTCAGACAAATAAGAAAAAACAACAACTGGGTCTGCATCTGAGGTTGAAACATCACGGTCATGCCAGATGTATTCAGATGATGAACACGTTACGACGCCGCTCAAGAATAACTACGATTAAATAAGAATATGGCGATAATGGTAAAATAATTCTGCTTTGCGAATTTTTTTGATCAGATATAAATATTTGAGTTACTATCGCACACTTCTCTACTCGTACCTTACCCCTTTGTATGATCTTAGCCATACGCTCCTGTTCTCAAGAAGCCTTTTGATCAGTAAGCTTCAATCCGTAAATTGACAAGGCGATATAGGCGTCCAGGAGCGGAGACCCGGCTCATATTAATAGATGTACTTAAATGTAAATTAAACTATTCTTTTTCATAACTTAAATTAAAAACATACCTACAGTTTCACTCTACAAATGAAATTAAAAGAAGGAAGGGCCGTTTGTTACGTCCAAAACCCGGGAAATCAATTTGCATACTACTATTTCTTACTCCATATAAGTGGTAATCGGGTGTTCAAATACAAACTACACAATGTTAGTTCATCAGGATAGTTACAAGGCTCTGTTAACTGGATTTGAATTTATCTTATCTACTGTCGCAAAAGGAACGCAAGACGAAAGTCTTCCCAACGTCATAAGGCACTAAGCAATGTAGGATCGTTTTGACAAAAATCTGGCGAGATACAACACAATGTTCAGAATGACATAACTAGGCGACAAAATGTAAAATGGCCATCGAAAAGCACATGATCTATTCTCAAATTTTGGTCTTTGGTTAATCGAGGTTAGGACAATAAAGGTTCGGATATTCGAGGTTCGGATAATTGAGGGTGCGCTATCAGGCTACTGTATGCGGCATCAATATTGTGAAGTTTATCTCCCCAAAGACAGTACCTGTTTTGAAATGTATCCACTTATTAACATATTTGCTCAGTTTAGATAATGCAAATGTGCCTCTATAAGATATCAACTTCCTTTTCCTTAAAGACATCTTTTTTATTGCAAACCATTATCACCGGAAGCCTCATTCCTATGCCATTTTAAAACCACTCCCTAGACCATCTTGAAAATGAGGCACAGTCAAAAAGCCTACTCCAGTCTGCCGATGGATTCAGCCCTTTCGCTTGAGACTTCACTAGGTTTGGGTGAAACGCCTTTGCAGTTGCGAGTTCGCTAACACTTTTTCAAAAGTAACAATGATGCTCATTAAAGTGGCATGTACGATCATTTA
Organism: Alatinidae sp. Z8VKAUB7J3; assembly: GCA_010016025.2. NCBI lineage: Eukaryota > Metazoa > Cnidaria > Cubozoa > Carybdeida > Alatinidae > Alatinidae sp. Z8VKAUB7J3. Next base: position 67,732,707 of record JAAAKM020006971.1, on the reverse strand, counting down.
CTACCGTAAACAATTAAGCAAATAAAGTATTTCAAAAAATAGCTTCGTGGTATAGTTTACGATTTTTCAAATTTTCTTGACACATCGTTAATACATTAGTATAGCATGTTTGATGAAAACTTAATGATGTGATTAAAACATGCGCTTCTGTTTCATTACTTTAGCGGTATATTTTCTTTGATATTCGATCACCAATTTTATCCATTATACCAATGCTTACCATTATAACTTCGCGAGGAATGCTCACAAGAGCACCTAATATGCAGAGCGGTTACGCAATGATATCAATGCAACTGTCTCCATCAATTCGTCGGCATGACTATAAAGACAGTTCATCTTATAGACTATGAAGCAACTACGATATTTTCAATAAACCTTTTTCAAGTCACCCTAAGAGAAGGGACTACTGTTGTATCCAATGGCACTACTTCCTACATAGATTACGTGCCTATAAAATTGTAGCTACGAACTGACAGCTATATATTAGGTGTGTCTGTACACATGGCGAGCTCAACAGTGGACAGCGAAATGTTGGTCGACCTCTGCTTTGCTTTAAGGACAAGCTGAAGATGAATTTGACGTCTACCAATATTGCGTATCGTGACTTTGAACAAATTGCTTCTCAAGGAAATGAGTGAAGATCTACTTGTCTACTTGTCACAGGGCCATCAGAGAGTTCTCTGTAACTGACATTGACAAACTGCACATAAGACATGTAAAAACAAAAGCATCTGCAAGCTTTCCACCTGATCCTTGTGAAGATCTTCCTACTTGCACCATCTGTGGGCTTGTGTGCAAATCTCTTGCAGGACTCAAATGCCATTTACATTTGATTATTGTAAGCATGCAACACCGAATTAAACGTATTTAAGTTGTCTAGACCTCATACTTCTAATCGACGAGAGAGTTCATCATATAAAGATATAGTTATATTTAAGATGACTGGTACCTATGTATTATTTCTTCTGAAAGGTAGGTTGATTCTCTACAGATATGTACTTATCTAAGTACCTTCCAATCACCGAGCAAGGAGTGAACCAAACTTCACCTCACATTTCGAAATCAAGATTGCCCTACGGTGCGTTTTCCTTTGAATAGAAAAGGTAAAATGTATGACTGTTTATTAATTTTTTAATTTGAAGATGTGATTCCTCCAGGTAAAGATGTACTTCGCTCTAGGATTTTGGAATAAGTTTAGAAGAATCGACTCGCAAAGTAAACCAGATACGTTTACTTCAATATTTAGTGTCTACCGCGCATTTTACGATGCGACATGATCTAGTGATGTGTACTGAAAGTTGTACTTTTAAATTTGACCATTGTAACTATATTAATGACAGTGGCAGACACTTGAGGGGCGAGGGAGTGCGCTCATCCCTAATGAACATATTTCCAACGAAGGTTATTAATCCTTGCAAAATTGAAATAGAACAACCATTTGGAGAAAAATTATTTAGTATTGAAGTGCTTAATATGAAGACAATGCAGCTTTTTATTTAATAACGTTTTGTCTGTCTTGTGGAGAAGGGTAAAATTTGCCTTTGTCCTCCTAATAATTTGATGTATCAGGTACCAATAAATAGTGGCCAAAAGGAGCTTGGAAAGATCTATGCTAAACATCACCCTCAAGGATACGATCAGGAACGAAGTTATTCAATCAAGAACCAAGGTGAGGGACATCTTTGAGAAAGTAGAGTACAGCAAAGGCCAGTGGGCAGGACATCTCGCCTGGATGAAGAACAGCAAGGGGGCCAAGAAAACAACAGAGTGGAGACCCAGACAGTGGAGTAGAGCCAAAGGAAGATCTTAGAGGAGGTTGAGAGATGAGATCGAGAAGAAGGACGGATGCGAATTGATGAGAAAGGCGCAGAATCGATAGGAGGCTGTGGAGGCCATCTGCCAGCAGTGACGTGACCGGCTAAGAAGAAGAAAACGACTAATAGATACGTAACATGACCTATAAAATGACACAAAAACTCCAACAGAAAATATTCTACTAACCGGAAGTAATTGATCACAGTAGTACAGTGTATCAAGGTAACAAGACCCCTATAACACTATACGGTTATGGATACACTATGGATTACTTTGCACTATACACTATTCACTTGTATCTAGTCAACGTTTTGACAAGGTAACATTTAGGATCCATGAACATCATATGCGAACATCCATAGCCTCGGAGTTATCATTAGTATTCAATTGATTGTTGACTTTCAGAGTTTGTAGCTTGTGATACAATGAGAGATGTTCAATTGTAACTGTTTTGTAGTTCGATATTGTTGATACGTTGATATATATTGTTGATGTGTTATTATACTCTAACCTTAGACTCTCCTTTTTCGGAAAGAACGCTAGAGAAATAGAAAATTTGTCACCACTCTGAATTGAACACGCAACCCACGCTCTCGCAGTGTGCTTTCTACCAACTGAGCTAGGTAACCTCCGATGTTAACATACTCTATTTTTCTAGTCGCCACTTTAGCTGCCAATCATCCAACCGTAGACATAGACATCCAGCTCAACGCAATTGGAGACCAGTCTCTCTGCGCCATTTTATTTAACCAAGGAAAGATTGAAAGTAGACAGTATCGTCGAGAAGAGAGGATTTGAAATGTCAGTTTTGAACAGAAGACTAAAGAAATGGAGAAAATGTTACTACCGGTGGGTCAAACACGCGACCCAAGCTTTCGCGGCGCGCGCTCTTCCAACTGAGTTAGGTGACCTCCTTTGTTAAAATACTCTATTTCTCTAGTCGCTAGAGGGTCCCAGGCATCGACGATACTTCTTTTTTGTAATCATTCTGGTTTTTTCCTATCAAATCGGATAGCCAAGCGTAAAATCAAATTGGAGAGGATGAGACCAGAGTAAAAGGGCTTAGCATAAGATTGTAAATTAGAATTGATAAAGAGAGCAGTAGAAAATTATTTTTCATATTTTTACTCTTGAGCGACTATGATCTAATGGATATTTCAACTCCCTTTGTTTTAACCATAAAACCATACAATTTTTAAGACTAACATTTTCCTAGCCTTCTATGTTAGTGCTTAGGGTTCGATTGACAAAAGCGTCATCGAAGGCATGAGGATGCGTATTCGATCTGCAGATATGCTACGATGAAAGTTTCATGTATGCGTGTACTCCCCAGCTTCTACCAAGTGGGAGTGTAAGGCGTAAAATCTTATCATGATCATCATCATAATTATAATCATGATTGCCACCATGATTGTCATTGAAATCATCACTATGATTATCTTTATGATCATCATAATCGTCATCATCATCATCATCATCATCATTCCCTGTTGCCTTGATTAAGTGAGAAAGAACAAGTGGGAACAAAGCTTGGTAATGTTCATTATTAATACATAATGTATACAGTTGGCAAGTCATCTCCAAACCCTGCTTTAAGAGAAGTACGGTAAAAACAGTTCTTTCGCAACGTATCCATACAAAATAGGTTTATATCCATCACAACAATTGTTTCTGACGAGAAAAATCATGATTAACTGTATCTGTTCTTCTTTACGTGTAAAAGATGTTGCTTTCCGTGTTGAACCGTATTGTGCAGGTGCGTCTTGAGTTTTGTAATTGTTAACCGTATTTCTCTGAATATCAGGGCTTGCTGATTGAATATTAAATGTTTTAAAGGTAGATTTAAAATTTACAAATAGGTACTTTAATATCTCGTCTGAACAATTTTAACTGTAGTTGACCTGTCAACTTTTGGAATATTAAATGCTTGAAATGTTTCTTATGTTAGTGTTTCCATGAAACGCCATTACAGTTGTTGACAGTGGGAAAGTTTAGAAAATAGGGGTCCCTGGGCGGACAGGACGTGGCTTTTCCAAGCATTACTTAGGTTCCTGGAATCTCATGATAGGACACCACAAATCACAAAATTAGCCCTTGACAAGTAAAAAGGTCCACTATAAAGGCACGCAAATTTGCGCGTGTTTTGTGCCCCTTAATGAGCTCATCCTTCTCTTATGGAACCAATGTAGTTTTAATTATCAACTTATTGAGTAACAAGCATGTCTCAGCTACGTTAGTGTTTTATTTTTCAAAGTTGGAATTGAATGTGGAAAGGTATTCCTCCTTAATGACGTACGTACACTCTTTTCTGGAAGATGAGTGACATAATGTTATGAAATAAAGTGCGTGCTTGATGCCTGACTGCAAAAATGCGTGAAAACCTCACGCAAAATGCATGATGTTTGGAAGGTCTGCAGCAGGGTACTGAGAAGAACTATGAAGAGTTGAAGAAATCCTTTTCTGGCATCATGTAAGAAAGAGCGAGGTACTTGAATGGATGCAGCAATCCTAAGGTTCACTCTTTGCCGCTCATGTTATGTGTGCAATGGTACGGTTATGTCCTACAAACCACACAACATATCCAGTTATCCAACTGTAGCCTATGGTTCACACAGAACTCGATTGCTATAAAAGATATAAAAATCTCTTTGGAGTGTCCGTTAACCAAGTGGAACAGTTTGCTGCCTGCCGGTGCATGTGAGTATGACCGAGTATTGGGCAAAAAGGTTTAGACTAACAATGCTAGACGGTTGAATCCTTAAAGAAAAACAACATGGCAGTTGG
>JAAAKM020006971.1:67698770-67711320 GCA_010016025.2 Alatinidae sp. Z8VKAUB7J3 | reverse complement strand
AAAGTTACTTCACTTGCATAGTTTTTAATTGGTCTATTGACACCTGCTGACGTCAAGTTAATGTCACCTTGGCCTTCTTCGTCCTTCAGAGCCACAATCTAGCCCAGAATCACAGGGAGCTAAGGGTCAATTTAAATTCTTTTTACTTTACATTAGGAGAATGCCATTACTGGTATGCAGCTGCCTTATTTTTTGCTTTTTATCATGTCTTGTTTTTGCTTTATCTTTTTATCGTGTCATTGCCCAGCTTATTCCTAAGCGTAAAACATAAAGGACCACTTCACAGCCCATCATTAACATGTGGATGAGAAGCAAAACCACGTCGAGTTGGCCAGTGGATTCCAGACTCTCTCTTCAGAGTTGACTGTGTTTTGCTCAGTCATTTCATCCAATGCGCCACCTCCGCTCCTCTCCACGTTCCCCATTTTAGTCATAACATTCGAGCTTTCACATCTATACTGAATTCTATACCACATACAATATCTTTACAACCTCGGTTCGACTTCCATGCATACAGTTTTCATATGCTTGGGATGTTTTTACACGATTTGCCAAGAGTTGGATTGTTAAATTTTAATTAGCTGCAAATGTATAGCACAAAATTCATAGGAAGTATAGGAATGAAATTATGAAACACAAAATTATGTTCAAACTTTTAGACTAGATTGTTAAGTAAACTGTAACTTGGGAACATACCTTTGGATTGAAAAGACCTGTATCAAAGTAAGCCCAATTAACTCTGATTTCGAACTTGCTCTGAAGTGTCCTGTCTCGAATCAGATGTCGCCTATCCTTTTTGAGCATCTCACACCAAGGTCTATTGGCAGCAAACTGAAAATTGAATGCAACACAAACCGGATTGTTAACGCATCTCTCGATGCATTCTTGGATATTCCACACACGCTCAGATGAATCTCTATATACAGCTAATGCAGTGTTTGAATAAATCCTCAGAAAAGTGGCTTCTTTCCTGCAAGATGTCCTAACAATGTTTGGCAAAGGAAGTATGTTCAAGTCTGCTTCATGAAAGGTTATTCCTAAAACAATAAGCAACAGTATTAGATCTCCTGCCATCACGTAGAGATTTACTGGTTTACTGAATGTCGTGATCTTGGCCTCTTTGAAATTAATGTATATACCTAACAATTGCTTGCTGTGTGATTTCAAAGCAGTAGAGTTAGATACTTCCTTTTTATAGCTCCCGTATATTGCAGGTGATATACCTGAGCTGTAAAGCACAATGCTATAGAAACAGTGGTATATACCTGCAATGTAGTTTACTGTATTAAAAACAGCCAAATGCTGTAAGCAAAATATAAGGTCTTGGAGGTAGTTTAGTTCGAAAGCTATTATTGTGGAATTTTATCTACTCTGTAAACAAGACAAAATACCTCAGTTTCTTATTTCATCATGACCAGCATGGGACGCTAACGGCTAAGGTTTACCGTTTAGAGGTGGGTGAAAAGTTTTTGGAGAAATCTGGAATATAATTTGCAAAGTCGCACTTGAGACGCGCTAGCTTCCTACTTCGAAATAATATGGGTTTTATTGCTTTTATACCTACCGTGCAGTTAAAAGTCACTAAGATTCTAAACCTTTCTGAGAAAATTTTTGGGAGATAGCTGGAATATTAACTTACTTGTTTTATTTGAATGAATCTAGAAAATGTATTTGAGGCTGAGTTATTTATCTTAACTCTCATAATGGTAATCATTTTTGCATAAATATTAAATTTACTATGATTTTAAGCATGGTAGAGTATGTTTTTCTTGCTGATGCCAAAATGAGAAAGCAACAAATAAATTCAGAAACAAATCTAAAATGTTTAGTGGATTGTTATCAGTATAATCGTGTCAAAAAATATTCCTTATTAGACTTCATAATTATTGTTTAGGATAAAAGGCGTTTATGATTAAGACTGGACCGAAAAGGACTATAAAAGACGCAAATTTCCTGAGCAAAGTGATTGTAGATACAGTGATATATTTAGAGTTTGTAAAGTTGATTCGTCTTCATACTTTTGGGCATTTGAAATTGTAGCCTTACTTTCTTTTACCTTTTTAGTTGAAAATTCATTATCAAATGAAGAAATTGATAACAGCCTCAACAAATGTATATCCCAAAGAGAGTGCTGACGACTCCGAAAATGTGAATAATTGTTTACTGTAATGTCTTATATATGTGAGAAGAACGTAAAGACATTATTATTCTATTATTCTTGCATACGCATATAACAGTAAATCCACAAGTATGTTTGTTTTGCTCAACTGTCTTTGAAATATTTGAAAATTTCGCCCCTCTACACCCTGTCCACCAGAAAACTGGAAAATATAACACTTTTCATTCATACGTTATTCTCAAATACCAGATATGAAAGAGCAGCGTTAAGGCAGGAAACGAAATAACAGCCCCTTGTCAATAAAAACCAGTAGAATTCTTTAAAATCTTGCAAGGAAAAACTTTCAAATTATAAAAAAAAACTGTCGAAAAGAACTTAAAATATCCCAAAATAGGAAGCAAAATAATCAACTTGAACTTTTATAAAAATGCTGGTGATCCTGCATTCTGCTGTAAGATCAATTGAAGATACTCCAAGTTTTGCATAAATTTAAAGCCAGCCACGAGGCTGGCTCAACCGCCCAGTAGAACCGCCTCTCACGGGTCATGGAAAGAATCTGTTAATAAAGAGATGATGTCATGCTGTAACGACTTTGACAAAATAATTCCCTGCTCTTTGGTCTCTGATAAACAGTGGGGATTGAAAATAATCTTTTGGAAAAGACTTTTGGAAGTTTCGAACTACCCGGAGCTCATTAGAACACACCCGCTTATTAGCTATGGAAAATCAGCTGTGATGATGTAGAAAGAAATTGTTTTCACGGATTTATTTGAGGATGATTTTTAAGCGATGTAAAGATTTCTTAGGGTAAAATGTGCCTTATATCAATATATTTTTTGTTTTATTTTCATTTTATAACTATCAGAAGTTATTTTCTAAAAATGTATCCCCCCAGCAAGATATGCATATCGACACCAAACACCCTTTCCCACACAATGACCAAGGCACGTGAATTTAGTGGAATGTGAAAAATAAATTTAAACCCAGCCTACTAGCGGATGCGGCGTTTAATAGAGGGTGGCATTTATTATAAAATGAAAAAGCAAAAAATGCATGTTAAAAATTCTTAATAACAAACTACTAAGCTATTAGTCATTTCTTGTTTGATCTTTATTCTAATAAATGCCACTCTTTAAGATGCGGCGTGTATTAGAGCGCGGTGTTTACCGGAGGACGGCGTTTACCGGAGGACGGCGTTTACCGGAGGACGGCGTTTACCGGAGGACGGCGTCTACTACAAAGTTTTTCTCGAAGAGCCGCGTTTAAAAGTGAGCGGCGTTTATTGGAAGAAATACGGTACTTGCTCTGCTCGAAACAAATCTTTATTAAAATGCCCGGCTTAAAGATAAGGCCCTCTAACATAAACCAATCAGTGAGGGGTTGGGAACTGGTGTATCGAGTAGAAAAACTAAGCGTGTTACAACCGTGGTTATCGTATCGCAATCGGTGGAGCGAGATGCACCGAAAGGGTAAAATACAGGACTGTAAAACTTCTGATAACTCCCCTCTCCATTCCTTTAAATACCCCCACAAACACAAGCCCTTGTCTTTCTTGCCCTACTTGAATTAAACGCCCCGTTCATTACTCTTTGTCTATCATGTACTCAAACAATACATCAACGCCTCCCACTTTCAAACGCCCTAACCCCTCTCCTCATACCCCTCCCCTCATACCCCCCTCTCACACACACACACACACACACTACCCTCGCACACATCTTAAGACCTTAAATTTAACAAGCATCCCGGGTGTCCATTATGAGACTTAGCGAATTAGAAGTTTGCAATGCATTTCTTGTTACCAGACCTTACTACAACGATAACATTCTTTTGCTGGAATTTCCAAATGATTTTATCTACAGGCTACAGTCTATCTGAGCGCCATTTACAAGAAACTTCCACAGTGGTGGGACAAGCACACAGATAACGAAGACTTTGAATCGGGAGAGCAGAAATACTAATGACATGAATTAAGTCAGATAAGTACTAAAAGTTCTAAGTTTGCACCAGCGATTGTTTGATTTTTGTACAACATTTTCTATATTTTCCACTTAACATTGTTAGATACGGATCACTTATGTATCGCAATATGTATAGGTGGACAACTTTACTAGATAGCCTTTTGACCGTACCGTTTCTTATCACTTGTGTGATCATTAGTCAAATCGCTGACTGATTCCTTTATCATTGTGGAATCCCTAACTAGAAATAGGATGGAAAATATGTCGACATGGGCTACTCCAGCAGGAAAACCAAACACAATCATGATCATCATAATTATGATGATGACAATGATCGTGGGGCAAATAACTCAAAATAAGCTCGTAAATGCTTTGAACAGCTTTCAACATAATCCCAATAATCACAGAAATAATCTCCTAATCCTTAATAATCTTAAAATCTCAAATAATCATTAATAATCAATTAATCTCAAATAGTTTTTAATAATCTTATCTGATCGCAAATTAATCTTAATAATCACATACATATATTTTGACATTATTCGCCCCTCGATCACGGAACGTCATTCCCGCCTGGGGCTTTGCTATAGACCTACGACCCTGATGATCCAACTTTACTTCAATAGAAACTATTCAACTTTTAGTACACGTATTTGCCTGCCATGATTTCTCGTGTCTGGCTAATACTCAACTCACAAGAAATTAGAAACATTAGGTGTCTTTTGATTAATGCTGATGCTATTACTAGTATCGTAGGTAAAAGTAAGTAAGCAATCGTTCAAAACAATTTACTACAGCATGCGCGTCTTTCTCTTTTACGCAGTCAGTCCTTTCGCTGAAGCCGATATTACACTGGCTTATTTATTACTGTGCCCGCTTGGTTTGTGCTCCGTGAGACGTGTTAATATTCAGCAAAAAGAGGATGATAAATCCTAGGGTTCACGCGTTCGAAATAATTTCATTCTGACAACCAGCACAAGAGGTGCAATTTTTATCTAAGGAACTCACGAGCAATTTTAGTCAATTCTTAACGTTCAGAAAAATCTTTCTTTGAATTTTAATTTACTGTTCATATTCCTTTTACAGATTCCATGCTTGACAATCTTTGCAAAAAGGAGTTCAGGAATTCAGATTCTAAAAATTCCAATCGACGTATTTCTGAATGGAAGCTCTTTGTCATCTATTTGAGCAGTGGCCACAGTGGTAGGACAAGCAGACAGGTATGGAAGAATGTGAATCGTGGGAGCCGTATTCGTAATGGCGTGAATAAAGCTTGGTAAGTTTTTCAAGCTCTTGCTTGCACTCGCAAATGTTTCATTTTTGTATAAGGTTATCTATATTCTCACTTCACATTAATACGGGCGGAAAGATCATTAACCTTAGATGCAGATCATTTATGAATCGCCGTATTTATCGGTACCACCGGCGGACAATCTTGCTAAATAATCCTTTGACGATATTGCTTCTCATCGTTTGTGTGATCTAAAGTCAAAATCGTTGACTGGTTCTTCAACATTACAGTCTCTGCGCTTTAAGTAAATCCCAACCTAGAGATAGGCTGGGAAGCACGTAGAGATGGGTTAGTCCAGTAGAATGAAATCAACAAAATGATGACAACGACGATAACGATGATGATGATTATTATGATGATGATCATGATCATGATGTTGATGATGATCATGATCATGATAACCATGATGATAATGACGATAATGGGGGCACTAACTAAAAGTTCTTTGAATAAGTCTTCTTTCTTCTTGAATAAGGTTTTCTAGGAATAATAATATAGTATTATCTAAGAATCTTAAGAGCAATTTGTTTAATTCTTAATGCACGAAAAATGTTTCTTTGATTTTAATCTAATGCTCACATTTCTTTCACAGATTCCATGATTAACAATCGTGGTCAAAAGCAGCTGAATAACGCAGATTCTCAAAATTCAATTTCACGTTCTCCCAAACAGTAGACTGGTATTGGATATACAGATTACCAGGTTTCGAAGTATTGCTGTCATATGTTTAGGATAACCAACGTATTTCTGGATGAAAACATTTGCGATGGGCAGTCGTCACAGTGGTAGGACAAACAGACAGATGCGGAAGAATACGAATCGGGAGAGCCGTATTCGCAATGACGAGCTTAAGTCAGATAAGTATTACAAGTTTAATGGTTTCAGCCAGCGAATACTTAATTTATGTCTATACTTTCACCTCACATTATTATTGTCGTAAGGACCATTAAAGTTAGATGCGGATCATTGATGTATCGCCGTTTGTATTGGTACGGCTGGTGGGCAAACTTGCTTTATCACCTTTTGACGGTACCGTTTCTTATTATTTGTGTAATCTAAAGTCAAAAATCGTTGACAGATTCTTTCATGATTATGGCCTATATACCGCAAGTAAAACCTTAGGTAGAGATAGAAGGGTTTTGGAAGCACGTAGAGACGGGTTACTTTACCTGGAAAAAGAAAACATGATGATGATGATGATGATGATCAAGGGGCAAATAACTTCAAATAATCTTATACATACTTTCATCAAGTTTTTAAATAATCCCAAAATCAACCTTAATAATTACAGAAATAATCTCCTAATCTTTAATAATCTTAAAATCTCAAATAATTTTTAATATTCTTATAACTGTTAATAAGCTCGTACAGATATTTTAAAGTTATTTGCCCCTCAATGATCATGATTATATCCATGATGATGATGATGATGATGATGATGTGGTTATGGGTGATGATGATGATGATTATGATGATGACGATGATGATGATGATGATGTGGTTATGGGTGATTATGATGATGATGATGATGATGATGAGTGATGATGATGATGGTGATGATGATGATGGTGATGATGATGATGATGATGATAATGATAATGATGGCCATTATCATTAGTCCCTACATAGGTGATATAATAAAAATGATGTTGTGAATTTCGATACAGTGATTAAGACGTCCCTTGCTCGCTCTATGTCATAGACCTAAGATCTTGAGAAAATCAAGTTCAAGAGATACTATTTGACTCCTAGCAAATGTATATGCTTGCCACGATTTCTCGTGTCTGACTAAAACTCAGCTGACACGAAAATAGTAAGGTGCAGTATCTTTTCATTATTGCTGATCCTCTTCCTAGTATCGTTAGCAAAAGCAAGTACGCAATCCCTTCAACCAATTTGCAATCTTTCTCTTTTACGCATTAACTACTTTCAGTGAAGCTGATATTGCACTCGCCTATTCATTACGAGTTTGCATAGTTTGTGTTCCGTGAGATTGTTAATAATTAACAAAATTTGATAATGATTTCCAGTATTCACACCTTGCAATTAATTCCATTCTTGCAACCAACACAACCGGTAACATTATCATCTAAGGAACTCACGAGCAACCTTATTCAATTCTTAATGCAAAAAATGTTTCTTTGATTTTCATTTTATGCTTACATTCCTTTCACAGATTCCATGCCTAACAATCGTGGTCTAATGCTTTAAAAATAATCCAAATACCGCCAGTTTCATTCCACGTTCTTGCAAGTGTCGACGCTGACAGTAGATTTATATTGGATATGCCGATTACCACGTTTCGGAGTGTTACTCTCATATGGTTATGACAGGCAACATATTTCTGGATGGAAGCACCTTGTCATTTGTTTCTAATGGGCAGTGACCACAGTGATATGTCTAGAAGAAAGATGTATTGAATCAGAAGAATTGTATTCGTAAAGACGTTCATCAAGTCTGGTAAGTTTTACAAGCTGTTGCTTGTCCTAGCGATTGTTTGATTATTGTATAGGGTCATCTATATTTCCACTTCACATTAATATTGGCAGCAGGATCATTGATGTTAGATGTAGATCATTCATGGATCGCCGTATTTATAGGTACGGCCGGTGGACAATTTTGTTAGATACTCTGTTGACGATATTGTTTCCCATCCCGTTTTTATCTAAAGAGAAAATCGTTTATTGATTCTTTCGTCATTATGGTCCTCATACAAGTAAATCCCTACGTAGAGATAGCATGGGATGCACGTAGGAATGGGCCACTCCAGTAGAAAAAGAAACACCATGATGATGATACAGATGATGATGATGATGATGATATAGATGATGATGTAGATGATAATATAGATGATGATATACATTATGATAAATATGATGATGATGATGATGATGATGATGATGATGATGATGACCATGATACAGACGATGATGATGATATAGACGATGATGATGATATAGCTGATGATGATATAGATGATGATGATCTTAGAGTTTCTAGGATTCACACGTTGCAATCAATTTCATTCTTGAAACCAAAAAATGGTGAAAAATTATCAAGGGATCTTTAGAGCTATTTTATACAATTCTTAATATAAGAATGGGAAATGTTTCTTTTATTTTAATTTAATGCTCACATATTTTTTATAGATTCCATGTTTAACAATCCTGGTCAACAGTAGTGAAATAATCCAGACTGATTCCCAGGATTCGGAGTGATGCCTCATGTGTTTCGGACAACCAACGTATTTCTGGATGGAAACACTTTGCAATATATTCGCAATGGGCAGTGACCACAGTTGTAGTACAGGGCCACAGATGATGAAGATCTTGAATCGGGGGAGAGATGTATTGCGGATGGCATACATAAAATCAGATAAGTTCCTCGTTTGCACTAGTTTGATTTTTTTACAATATTGTCTGTATTTTCCACTTTACATTCTCAAATACAGATCACTTATGTATTTTCATATGCAAGGATATGGCCGGTGGACAATCTTGACAGATAATCTTTGGTAGTGCTGTTTCTTATCATTTCTGTGATCTAAAGCCAAGGTCGTTGACTTATTCTTTCATCATTAGGGTCCTCTTACCTTTATACCTTAACTAAAACTCTACCTAGATATAGGATGGGAAGCATGTAGAGATGAGTTACTCCAGTAGAAAAAACAAACACCATGATGATTATGACGATGTTATATGATGATATAAGAGATCATGAGGATGGTGACGACGATCATGAAGATGATCATCGAGGGGCAAATAACTGAAAATAATCTCGTGCATACTCGTAAATACGTCTCTAATCCCTAAATAATCTCAGTGATCAGAGAAATAATCTCCTAATTTTTAATCTCCTAAACTCAAATAATCCTTAATCTTTAAATTTCAAATTATCTTAAATAAACTAATATGTTCACAAATTAATCTTTATAATCTCGTACAGATAGTGTGAGGTTATTTGCCCCTCAATGATCACGTAGATGATGATGATGATGATGATGATGATGATGATGATGATGATGAGAATGATCATAATGACAATGGTGGTGATTATGACGGTAACGATGAAGGCGATGAAGACGATGATGGTCGTAATTGTGATGATGATGATGACAATATAGATGAAGATGACGATGATGATGATATAGATGATGATATATAGATGATGTTGGTCTTGGTGCTGATCTAAAGGATGATGATGTAGACGATGACGACGTAGATGATGATGTTGTAGATAATGATAATGATGATGGTGATGATGGGGCAAAGGAAAAATAATCAGAAGATGATGATGATGATGATGATGATGATGATGATGATGATAATGATGCTTATGACTATGATGATGACGAAGACCATGATGATGACGACGACATGGCCATCTTTGCTCTAGACCTACGATCCTGATGATATCACCTTAACTTTCACAGAAACTATTCAATTTCTAGTAAACGTATATGCCTGCCATGATTTCTCGTGTCTGACTAATACTGAGCTCACAAGAAAATGGAACGTTCAGTGTCTTTTCACTATCCTAGTATCGTAGTTAAAGAAAGCAATCGTTCAAAGCATTTTAATTACAGCATGCTTGCTCTTTTAAGCAGATTTTGAAGGTTCACACATTGGAATTAATTTCATTCTTGCATTCATCACAACTGGTGAAAACATTCTCTAAGAAACTCACAAGAAAACTTATTCCATTCTTAATGTATGAAAGATGTTTACTGGTTTTAATTTAATGCTTACATTCTTTTTACAGATTCCATTCGACGTTCTTGCAAGTGTCGACGCTATGAGTATCCTGAAAGCCTGATTGTCAGGTCTGGAGGTGTTTGCTGTCATATGTCAAAGACAACCAACGTCAAACAACGTCAACCAACATCAACCAACGTCAAACAACGTCGACCAACATCAACCAACGTCAACCAACAACAGTTTCCATATGGAAGCACTTCGTCACATATTTACTCAGGGCAGTGGCTAGGCTTGCCTAGAATGGAGAAGTAAGACGCCTCCTTCCCTCCACTAGTCTGTGGTGCCTTGCACTTTCATATCATTTTAGACCAGTTTTACTCCACATGCCTGCGGCCGGCAGCAGGTATTCCGAGTCATCCCCGGGCTAATGTGTAACATGATTGTGCATAGAGTGACTCTGGTTTGGCCTTCTACGACGGATACTTTACAAATCAGAGTTATCATTATCCTATTACATTTCAACACTGGGATGGTTATGTGGTACAGTGAGTTTGTAAATGTCTGTTATAAAGCATATTGGCATTTCTTACTGAAACCAGTCATATCTTTTCCTCAAGTTCAAAACAACTTACCTTGCGCACATTGTTTGCAAATGAAGATAACCCTGGTTTAGTTTCATAGAAGTGCTCCTTAATTAATGAGAGTGAGTGATCTGAAAGAAAATATTAGGTAAAAGCAGTAGAAAATGGTATAAAATATACTATAGTTATACAATAGCAACCACCAACAAATGAAGGGAAAAACCAGCAAAATATTAACACGTGTCTGACTAACACCCTAGTATGGGTCCAACAGACTATAAATGTTTGATGATCATGATAATGATGATGATGATGATGATGATGATAGATGATGATGACAATGATGATGATGATGATGACACAATAAATATGTATATAATATCACATAATTCCTATAGAAATGCTATGTACAAATAAATGTTTCAAAAATATTATTATAAGATGGAAAATTTTGATGATTGCTTCTGTAGTTTACAGGGGACCTCAAACTTAAATGCTCAAACAAAATTTTGGTGACCAATGCTCCATTTAGAAACAAGTTGTTATACAAAGACACTATTTTGAACTAGACTCCAAATTGACCCCCTTTAAGTCCCTTGACACACAAACTCTGTTGTGTGTCATGGATCAGGATATGGCAAAAAAGTTTCATTTAAATATATAATTGACTTGATTAAAGGATTTGAAGCCACATTGAGGAAGCCCTAAAAGGTTGGCAATACCTTATAATTAAAGAGATATGACTTTACAAAAAAAATATTGTCTTTTCACATCATTTTGTAAATTTATGCCTTGGCCTTGGCATCAATGTGCGTAAAAGTAGTGTTGATTCCAGTATTCCAGTTGGCCTTATAAATTAACAGATTAAGCTTTTGTTACTTTAAAATGAACAAGCAAACGTCATAGCATGATATTGCTTTAAATAGAAAAGGACCTATCCAGTAAACTGTGCCTAGCATCACCCGTCACACTTATTGCAATAGCTGTTACACCATCCTACATGTTTTCAGCCATATTATGTACATCTCTTTGTAATCTGTGCTTGTTAGTCTTTCAAGTATATATCTTTTTCAACACAGGATATGTAAGTTACAAGTCTATTTTTTCCATATACCTAACTTTCATGGATGGCCAAATGAGTTTCTTAGGAAAACCAAGGTCTCTAAACCCTATTGCTGGACTCACTAGTATTGTGATTCCCAAAATACATTTTTGACATGGACGGGACTTGGTACTTTAAAATGTTTTGGGATTACATTTGTTACAGGTACATTAGAAGGATAAACCTTGCAGTTCACCATATATGGACCTCAACCTGTGACCAATCTTGGGCAGAACACATCATTTGGTAATCTGGGGCATTAAACATCATAAGAACTGCTTAAGTTTAACAAAAAATCCTCCAAGCCACTTCTTAGTATAAAGATAATTGGGAGAAAGCTGGAATTCTTTTTCTATGTTAAGTAGTAATGCCAGCATCATACAGCATGTGGATAATGTGAGTTTTCCTATCTAGGAGTCACAGGTGACTTAGTAAACAAAAATCTTAAGGCCACACAGTCACATCTGCTTGTAAGAAAAATTGAGGGACTAGGGAGGTACAGTTTTGTAAAATTAACACACAAGACTATATTTCATGAAAGTAAATAAAACATCAGCTGCCTTTAGTGACTTGGAATTTTGACACACTAAAGAAAAGGCACTGGAAGGAAATCTGTCTCATTATCCATGGGCAAGAACAAGATGCATAAGAATATTTTTTTGTGAAAGAATGAGAAAAATTTCTTTAAAGATTGGAATGATGTACAAATACAATTTGTGTCATTACTCATGGACAAGATGGTAACTTTGGGCATGATCACACTTCTTTAAAAGTGACAGAAAGCTACTTAAAATCTTTA
>JAAAKM020006971.1:67675883-67698670 GCA_010016025.2 Alatinidae sp. Z8VKAUB7J3 | reverse complement strand
TTACTCATGGACAAGATGGTAACTTTGGGCATGATCACACTTCTTTAAAAGTGACAGAAAGCTACTTAAAATCTTTATTATATATAATTTTATCATTTCTATTATTCGTCATATGTTGATTCAATCAAAAGTTCTTCAAGAGCTACATTAAAACTCCTGTAAATAAATCTGGATATTTAATATGGACTTTCTCTTTTTTAGCAAATCAAGATGCATTTTGTTCGGGTAGAGTAATGCATGGATTCATTTGACATTTATTTTTATACTTATTTTCATTTTTATCAGTTGACTCCCAGGATACAAATGCTGCAAGGCCCATCCTGTATCAATGCTGATGTAGATGTAGAAATTCTGAAGCTACCAGCTTGGTTAAGGAGGCTCCCTGGCAGGGAAGGGGGAGGCTAGATGTACTGGTATGCACATGGTATGCACTGCAGTAGCTGTGGTTCACTTCCTATTTTCATAATGTGGTAACAATGGATTTAAATTAATAAGCATAAGCAAACCTACCCAACTACACCCTTTTGCGAAGTTCAAACATGGGATCCTTAAATGGTGAGTACATCCTACGGAAGTTTTACATTCAGAGGATTGGTGTCATCGGAATGATACACAAAAATGTGCAAATGAGTTTCATTTTTATTTACGAAAATGTTAATACTTAATGGTCGACATGTTGTTTCCTGCTCTGCACGTCGCGTCGACATCACAAGGTGAGCTTTGTTGCCTTTGTAGTCTTTATTATTTATATGATAAATTCCATTATTATTTTATATACAAGTTAAGACCACCGACGTTTGATAACACACGCACAGTACCTGCATATTGCAATGCTCATCTGATTTTGTCATGGAGAAAATTTACACTGCGTGTGTGTTACTATAGCACCACAAACCCATACAAATGACAATTCTTGGTATTTTAATATTTGGTCATCTATTAGGCCCTACTGTAAGTCAGTGTGAAGTGTTAAGACTTGGTTGAAAGGTGACTCATGTGTAATCAAATGGACTTAATTACCCTAGATTCTATTGATACTTCACTACACAATTGCTGCAATGCACTTTGTAGTGTTGTTAGGTTAGGATAAACACAGCCACATAATTACATTAAGAGCGTAAACATCAACCGCAATTTTTCTCGTCAACTCCAATGACAATTCATTTCAAAACAGCGCTGTAAACACGCCCAGTTCTTGAAGGTGACAGTTAAATCTATTTACAATATGCACGTCCCTCCTCGTACTTCTTCATTGACAAATCTCTAGTAAATATGTCTGGCTAGGCGCATTGCCATCGCAGTCTATGTCACGTTAACCCTTGATAAGATTATACAAAAACTTAATAGTAAGAAACTTTTGGCTCACTTACCGTCATCTTGTGTAAACTCAAATACATGAATCCTCGTTCCTGTGCTGCCAGCGTCAAATACTACAGCAAACGTTTTCTCTCGTGGTAAACGAGGTGGAGTTACAACAGTAATATCAATTTCAGTTCGATTACTAAATGTTAAGAAAATAAACAGTACAATTGCTAAAAGAATAACGAGCGTGACGGTCCGTCTTAGTGGATTCCTCCAAGTCGGTCTCATTGCTCCTTCCACAGCATCCATACTTTAAAAACAAGACCTCCACTTACGAGGAAGTCGAGCCAGCTTGGGCTGTCGAAAGGTTAAGCAATTAGTGATATCAAATACTCCTTATATCCAACGAGATGGGGTAAATGAATGAAACACGAGGAACTGCGAAGTGTTGGAGCGCTATTTCAGTCTTTGTTTCTTTTCTTTTCTAACGTTTCTTCCAATGCTGAGAAACACTTCGGGTCTGATGATCTTGCATGTTACGAAATAGCGTAAGATTACACCTGTGAAACAATAACTCCTTGGCTAACAACGCAAGAGAAGTGTGTTATCAGTCATCAAGATACTTGAAGAATTGGATAATTGTACAGATGGAAGAAATGGTAAGGCCTCTGCCACTGTGGAATTGAAGGAAAACACGAGGAATAGGCGGAGTGGCAAATTCCCAGTTGCTGATGTTCAACGAAACGCAGCAACAATAATAATGAAATACAAACTATAGTATTTTCGTGTAGTGTCACCCAAAGCAACAGGGCGCCAAATGAACTCATGCAGCGTGCAAGCACGTTATGACGCAATCAGTACTTCATATTGCAGAACAAAGAGAACCATTAATGCTAGACAAGACATCAGATAAGAAAGAAAACTTAATTACTATCAATAAAATGACTGGTCTCTCCTTCAATAGAACTGAATCTGAGTCATCTTTAACGTTAGCTGGTTGAAAAAGTGATGTCATATCAATTTATCATTCACTTTGTTGTCAAAGCGTGTGATCTCTCCAGTTTCAATGTTTACAATTTGGAAGGATTTTGCGTGCTCTCTACATCAAAATCGGGCCTATGGACAAGGCTTTAATGATATAATAAAATCAATACGAGAGATTAACGTTGTAAGTCCTGTCAACTTTTAAAACTACAATTCGTGAAATATGCCTTGGTGTTGCGTCTCCGTGAGGCTCCACCATGTTGGGTGCCAATGGAACAGTTTAGAAAACAGGTATACCTAGATGGATGCAAAATGGCTTCCCACAACCTCTTAAGGAATCCTCACAAAGTAATTCTAAAATCACAAAAGCCGTGACAATGAAAAGGGTTTATTAGATACGTATTCTGGACACAAGAATTGCCTAGTTTTTGTACTATTATAGTGTTTTATGGAGTTCATGTTTCTTCCATGCAACCAAACGTATTTTTCCTGATTTTTTGAATTTGATGTAGAATCTTGAAATGTATAATCTTATTTGAAACTAAATTTTGGCATGAACTTGCATTATGAATTGTAGTGCGAGTGTGGTACGTAATCCCGAAAAGGAATGCGTGAAAATATGCAATGTGCGTCAAAGATCGTAGGTCTGCGTTTTTCATTGATTAGTTACGGTGGAACTGCAGCCGTGTAAACGGGTTAGCAATTAGTGTGTATCAGGAGCTCAACAAATGAGTTTCACTCTGTCACTTTCTTACAATTGCTTTCTTTAATTTAAACTGAGCCGCCAATGGATCCATTCTATGATAGTAGGATTATTACACAAGCAATAACTCAACACGAGTTTCTCAGTGATGAGCAATATTTTGGTCTGACAAGAGAGTTGGGTGTGGCCTGGGTGGGTACTAGCCTCTAAAATGTATTTTATGCATATTTGAAATAAGGCTTATCGTCATAAAAATATATAAAAATTGTAGTTGTAAATGTAAATGCCTTTTAAAAAACTAAGCCGGTGCACGAAAAATTGTTTGTTACAAATTGTTCACTTACAGTTGTTCACTTACAGTTGTTCACTTTCAATTGTTTGCAAAAAATTGTTCGCCTATAGATGGGATGGGCTAACAGATCTATTGTGGCTACCATTACAGTTGCGAGCACATTTTAGTAAATTTCTATACACCCATATCCGTGTGCCATTTTGAATCCCCAAATAATAAAGGCCACGTTTGCTGATATCTTGGCTTATTTTGTGATCTATTAAATCCAATTAAGTCTTATTTCGAATCTATTAAAAACACTTTCAATTCTATCATTTTCCATATAATTCTTCATATCTCAATAAATACAAGAAAGGGTATTTAAGATATTTTAAACGTATTACTTTAAACCAACTTTCATCTACATTTCCAAATTTCCAAATAATATTGGTCTATTTTGTAAAAATGTTGTCAAATTTTAAGTTACAAGCGGGTAAGATCTGGGCTCTGTTATGGACATGCTTAGCTCTGTTATTTTCCATCTATTCCCACATGCCTCTATGAATGCCAGAAAGTATAAAACTCTATAATCTGTTCGTGTACTGCTTAACTCTGTTTCTCAAATGATATTATTTCAAACATTTCAACAGCGCTTTCTGTCTATTATAACATGGGCTGGACCTAAAACATGACACTAAATTTCTAGAATCATGACGGTTCTGGGATATGGAGTGTCTTTGGCAGTTTCAATTTACAGAACGGAGCCCTGTTTCAATTAACAGGATAATACTTTACCAGATATTGCAAGTTTTAGATAGGTTGTCGGTGTTGTTCTCAGCCCCGGAAAAATCTTAAAATTTTTTAACGTATTCTGACGTCCATTTTACGAAATATTTAATAATCAAAAATTTCAAAGCAGTTGGCACAGCGCCCTTTGACAGCCTGGACAATGCAGACTTGTCCAGCTTGTCTCTGCTAATACCGCCATTGCCTTGGTTACTAGCAGAACAGTTTCCATGCTCTAGTTCAGATTTTATCGTTTACAAGCAAGTATTGTGGAATCGTAAAGTGTGAAAAATTGGTAAAATGAGAACTTTCATTCTTCCATGATAATTATCCTTTCATTAAGAATAAAGCTATATCTACCCTATCCTTCTGGGAACTGGCACCCATCACAAGAGATATACTGGCAGTCTCTAAATCAAAGACCTCTGATGAGCAGTGGGCCCTATTTTGAAACTATCGTAAAGAAACGGTAAAGCCACCAAACATACTAACTCATAAATTTGGGGAATAGAGAAGTGATATGATAGAGGGAGTACCGGTACGACCAGTTGGCGCACGTCGCAATCTAGCAAAATCCCTAATTGACTTAAAAGCTTCGATCGAGAGTTGACGACCTGCCCATGATTTTTCTAGTATATATTCAACTCACGTGAAAATCAAGCTCCAAGCCAGGCGGTAGTCGGGGCAGTGCCCCTGAGCATAAAATGTCCACTGTACATAAACGTATTCATATCATATCAAATTTTGGTTGCGGTTTCCTCGTGTACAAGCTTTTCACAAGTATTAGATTAGGCTTTGTACGCATCCTGTTTCCATGTAAGTACTGGGTAATTTCTACTTAATTTGATTAAAAATGAATCATATATCATGGAAGCCAAATAAAACTTTCGTGCCACAACTAAATCTTGCACTCCTTTTCAATATTGAACAGATACATCGGTGTTTAAGACATTCAACTTCCTGGCAGTAATCTTTGTTATACGACCATCCATAGAGAGGAAAAGAATCCTAGAAGTAATATCTGATCTTATCATGACTTTAGTGAGCAAAGACTTTCCAGACAATTTCAAAAAAATCGATAATACTTGTTTTTCTCATAGTAAAAATTAAGGACGATTTGTTCGCACATATCAGGCGTGCTCCAATGCTTTATCTTACTAGAGCTCCTACTTGTCACTAAGTCAAAATAGGCTAATCGGCTACACCATGGCGCGCGTTTGAGGAAAAGTGTTGGAAGCGTTGAACACCACTGATTTTTTTGCAAATTCACAAGAGCCAGCTCCCGACGCCAGAAGACAAGATCGGTTTTTATAAACTGTCAAATCAACTAAGAATTGCTGGAAATAGGAAATGTTAGTGTGCAAGTAAGACTGCGTTCCGAGAGACAAAGTTTGCTACCTTGTTAATGCCATAGATAAGCTCCTTACTAGGTGAAAATGAGTGAAAGGTAACAAAATGTCTTGGGATATGACTTGGAAATAATTTATCACAGTTTGCTTCACGCTCTAAACTGTCCAAAATATACACAATAGGCATTCTCGTAAAAGGCACAAGCAGGGGCGGCTGGTAGGTAATGTGCCTGTGTGCCCGACACACACTTCCAGTTCTGCTCACAGTTTGATTGCTTTAACCTTTTTTGTGCTGTCGTTTCTGTCTGTATGTTCTCTATATCTTGGAGTAAGCTGAGCCCTCGGCCCTTTCACTCCTCAGATCCAATGAGGGGGAAAGTGTACTTTAAGCCTTAAGCAACATTACAACGATGCCCCTTGTACATCTGTTATTACGACTCGTCGGAAACTTGCCACCAGTTGGAAAGGTGATCCGGACAGGACTGGTTTACAAAATAGCATGTCTACGCTGTAATTCGTGGCGTGTGGGACAAGCTACTCGACATATTGGATCCTGCTTTCGTGAGCATACTGAAAATCAAGGACCGATAAAAAACATCGTAAACAATATGATAATATTTTGAGTGAGGGAAAGGTAGAATTCCAAGCCTCGACATATAGAGACAACCGTGACTTGATGACTCAAATACCAAAGGGTATATGTATTCAACCAGACTTTTGTCAAGAAGAGACTCCTTTTTGGCGTCAAAACATTTGAACTACAGTGAATATGGACACATTGTAACAAATTTATTTGACGACGTCTTTAACCCTGTCCATCTCGGGGGAATTTTTATGCCCCCTCCCCCATAGCAAATCTTTGCCTCCCATATGTCACCCTTTAGTTAACAAGGGCTGAAAAGTTATCACCTTAACCTCCTTATCTCTTTCATCATAAAGTTGTATTTGGTCAAGAATATTTTTGTCTGTTTAGTCGATACAGTCAACTTAGTTAGTTTCTTGTTGACTAATTTTACTTGAGTTTAACTAGTTGACTTCTTTTTAATTTATGTTGTAATGGTTTATGATGATCATTAACATCTATGTTTATACTTTTACATATATCTTTAACCTAGTGTACATTGCCTAAAGTGTGCTAACTACGTTTGCATTTAGCTCGAAAGTAAAATCACCGGAGAACTGGATTCTTTGAAGACAAAAATTGCATCCATGACAGAGGTAACCTTTCCTTTCAACGTTTTTTTATACACGTCTCCTTTACTGAAGAAAGCGTTACTGGCAACTGGAGGTATCTGATATCATCCTAGTGAGAACTTTCAAAAGAATCAACTCATATGAAATTTAACAACTTGATAACACGCCAATAATGTTTTTAAAAGAAGCATGCGCAGTTCAGGCAAATTGGCGATTGTTAGAACTGGGAGTTGATACTTTTTGTAGGTATAAAATACTTTTGTCGTTCGAAAATTTACTACGGAGTATCTGTTGTCACTGCATAACGCAGAGGACCAAGAAGGTGTCAATCTCTTTCTTGTAGCTAATATTCAATAACGGAATTATTAGTGACATGTCATTAACCGCTTTCGTTGCCCCCTCATCAGAATGACTCGTGCAAAGAACGAGTTGTTCAAACATTCAATAATCATTTGTAATAACTCGCAAACAAAGAAAGGGATCGAAGCAAAACTTTGTCGATCGCAGAAAAAATTTGCTTCGATTCCTTTCTTTGTTTGCGAGTTATCATAAATGATGCTTGGATGTTTGAACAACCCGTTTTTTGTACGAGCCATTCTGATGAGGGTGCAACGAAACCGGTCTGTGGCATTTCACTAATGATTCCGTTATTAAATGTTATCTACACATTTTGTAGTACAAGGGTTATTTTTCAATCTCTTTCTTGCCATGGCTCACCTCCAGTGGCCCGACTACAGCTCTTTTTACAAGAAATGTTCTCTATAGCAAAGAGAAAACTCAAACAAGAAAATAGGAAGAAAAAGTCCATTGTCATCTTTTAACTGCCAAAAGATGCAAAACCTTCCTTGAAGATCGAGTAAAGTGAATAGAGAAACTTTCTGTCATCTCTCAAAGCCCCTCACTCGTCATCATGTTTCACTATCTCCAGCTAAGCTAGATTGCGCACTGACATAAGATAGCAGTTTCCATTGACTTCAATCTTTTGCTTTGTTGTCGTTGCCCTTGACATCTGTTGCACATCTTTTAACAACATATTTGGTCTCATAGATGAATTGCTGTGGTCATTTTAAAACATCTGTATTAAAATATCACGTACAATTGCCATTTACGCTGTGTAAACGTAATGCGCTTCAAATAATAACTCCATTCATTACAGGGAGCATTTGTGTCTTAACTAACTAGCAACAGGTTTGCAGATCGCTTTGCTAGATCATTTTCTACAATTTCTTTTTGGGTGAAGCTGATGTTTCTTTCCTTTATTTTCGTTCTCGAACTGTTTGGATCCTGGAATCTGTCATCGTCAATCTAAAATTGGCTACAAAGATATATCAACGGCCTTGGACAATCCAAGGTTCCTAGTCCAGATACGATCCCAGTGAAATAGTCTGCTCTTGAGATATCTTCGTTGGTGTCTAAATACTTTAGTCTGTTTGAGTCTTGTTTTCTAATAATATTGAAAATTGCTAATTTCATTCGTTTTTCAATAAATGTAGCCAATCCATCTTATCCTGAAAAATGGTCGAATAGTAATTTGAAGACAAACGCTATTTTCTCCTTTTGATTGTGAATGTTCTCATTTGTAATTCGTGTACCTCGACGTGTGTAGAACGTGTGTTATATTTCTTTTCTCCGCATATTTAACAGCTATCCTCACAACTTGTTTCTTCTTCGCTGACTTTGTTGTGTTACACGATTCATTCGTGGGAGAAGACAGCGAGCCTTTGAGATGCCATTGTAACAGAATGCTGTTTAGCAGAGTATTTAGCTTAATAGCATCATTGCAATCCGTGCAACCTATCCTCAAGATTTTAGCGCCTCATCGGGATTTAGGGACACTCCTTTTCCATAAATCGACTATCTAATTTTACAAATTACAGGATTTGTGTCTGCAATGTTCTTTTAATAAAAAAACATCCCGTTTCGGTTCAGCGATGTGGTTCCTGTACAGTAAATCTATTTGGTAGTTAACTCTACATTTCTTTAATGCGTATAAGGCTTTTGCCCAAAAAACAAGAGGAAAAATTGTTTGGCTCGTAGGCCTAAATTCAGGTCACTTTTCAAACTTCAAAAACACAACAACGTTAAAAATCCCCTTTGTGATCCATGAGCCATAAGATTGAGCAATAGTATAAACCCCAAATGTACAGTATGTCAGCATTCCTGCCCTCTTGTGGGGGAAGTCTTCGTGTAAACTTCGACATGGGGATTGAAAGATAATTTCCTCGATACAAGTATAATCGTTAAGAAGATATTTTAAATCTGGAAGTAACTGGCAAGAGGTAATGGGTAATAATTCTTGATTCCCTGGTAAATTACATTGTTCGTACCCAAGTGTAGGCGTGTACTAAGATAGTAAAAAGAGATGTAGTGGAAAATCACACGAGTTTAAAGAGTTCCCTTGATTATTATAGGGGGAGATTATCCTAAACTTTTCCCGTGTTCCGTAAGAAAGTTTACTCCCCACAAAAATGGCAATCTTTCAGTGCAGCCCCCTTGCAATAGCCCCCACACAAAATGTCACGTCTCAAGTAGGAAGTTGCTTATAACATATTGCAATTGCGACTTCATGCGACAATTGGTGACTAACAAAACCAGTACCCGATGATACACATTCTCCAGCTTAATGTCTTTATTTCTGATCGCTTTTCAAACGATATAAACCCTTTCGAATTTAAGCCTGCAAGCCTCGCGTGTGTAAAGTACACCCAAAATTACTCTCCCATTTTTGTAATTATATATTTTCTTCGATCCTGAGGTCGTGGTCGTCATGGATTGGTGGGTAACGTCCCACATGGCGCGATAGGAAACGAGAAGCCGACAAAATAATGTGATTGTATACGTCATGAAACATGAAAGTGGCATACCCAGTTTGTCAGGTCCGACTAGAGCCCAGCTTGAATATTTTCATATGTTGTAAAGGGTGGGTTTTTTCATATAACAGACCTTATGGTATGCCCTTTTCAACGTCGCCCTTCGGGGTAAATAGTAAGACGCTTTGGAGCTAGTGACCCTTTTAAGGAAGGCTGTTTTTATACCTATGGAAGTGTTTTCATAAAGAGGTGTTTTAATTAAGAGTCATTTTTCGTAAAGGGGTGTTCATTTTCATAAATAAATATTGTCAACTCAACGTAAACAAATCGTCTTGTCGCTTTCATTGGTAACATGTGGGCAACGACGTTCTGCCATTATTGCCACTCTAGTCAGCAGTATCTTTATAGCAGTATTCTACTTCAGGTTCGTCAATATTGGTTAATGCCTTAGATAGAAATGCTTTGATTAGTTGGTTCAAAAAGCATTATGAATCGACTGCATTAGAATCAGGCAATACGTTACCGTAGTACAAAATCTCACAATAGAGTGGAAAAGGAAAAGAGAGATCTTAATTTCGGTTTATATTTTCCCCGAAGAAACCTAGTAATGGTCACTATGGGTAATTAAGCTGCGTATTAGCCAAATTAAACGAAATAGCCTTTCATCATCTCATCCGCACTCATTTACTACAGGACGCAAACTTTAAAAGTGGAGATTTTAAAAGACGCATTGAATTTCTAGTTGCTTTGATCAACAATAAGTTTTTGCAAGTTTAATTAGTCGGCATTTGAAAGAGCAGAGGTAAACCATCGTCATTTAAATGAGGGGATGGTTATGATAGCTCAAAGATCTTTATTATTGTTAATTTAAAAAACGTATTCTCCTTAGTAGTGGTCATAGGGAAAGTTGACGTATTAAAATATACCATGATTATGATAAAAATTCCCTACAGGTCAACGACCAGTGGAGAAATGTCAGCTCGCTTAATTAGTTATGTTAATGTGACGTTGCTAGGTCAGAGAAGCTACGCGCATAATGTAGGTTTTATATTTTTTCCAGTATTATCATACAAATCAGATGAACAGGAGAGTTATATGATACTTGGGACCGCAAAAACGTAAATCATAGAACAGGCATCATGAGAGTATTTTCTTGCTATCTGACCTGGTACTCAGGAGCTTGATGTTGATCTGCACATGTGGTCGTGTTTTTGACGATACAAGAATTATAAGTGTGTTAGTTGTTTTTCTGATATGTGAGTTTTAAGGGATATTATTCATTTACCTTCGTGTTCTGATCAGTACCTCATACTTGGTACTTAGTCGAACCATCGGAGGATGCTATGTGAAATCGTCGATTGTGCACACAGCCGAAAATACTTTTATTTTTCGACGGTTCATTCTTTCAATATTGCTAATCCAATCTGGACCAACTATATGCGCATAACGAATGTACTTTCTCAGTATGCAGCAGGGATCACTTGGACTGGTCTGCACAAAGTGATAGGTGGCTCTTCCAAGACATAAAAACTACGAACAAAGCATGGAGTCGATCGCCTTTTCAGGCTAGCACTAAAACGTCGTCTGCACAGCTGGGGTTGCTCTTCAAAATCTAAACGCGGCAAGCCCAGTGGATGCTAACACGCTTGCATTTGAATTTAAACTGTGCCCCACGTGATCAAAGAAGGCATGATGAGTTTGTGATTACCTTCCTCTTGTTATGGCTAATTATGCAGCTGTCTGTCCAGCTGTCACTTTACCTTTGCTTCCATTTCAACGACGTTCTCATCCTCATTAATTCACTCATCTCTTGTGACTTCGGCTCATTGCAGAGTGTTAGCAGACAGAACACAAGGCATGGTTGCCATCTACAAGAACACTTGAAGGTCAAATACAATAACATCTCTTGTGGACAAGGGCTTTGCTGGGCAATTATCACTTCACACAATTACAAGGTCATATGCCCTGAAACAGATGATACTGGAATCGTTGAGCTTTAGGTTTAGGAATAAGAGAGCGGTGGCCACGCTGTGCTCATCTGGAAGTATGTGTCCGTTGATATGCTCAATGTTCTTAAATCTATGTACTTATGCATGACTATTGAAACAAACCAGTGTCGCCCGTCTATTATTTTTCTATATGGCAAATTCTCCCCTCGCTTCGACAAAAGGAATGATTAAGTACAGAGTCACTTTAACGGCCTGTTGAATGAGTTACTCTGAGGTGGCTGAAAAGACGGCAACAACACGTACACTATAAGTATTTAGCTGACGTTCAATGGGGCACAATGCGGCAAGGCTGTGTTCACTAGAAGCAGATTCAATCCGTACGATGGGCTTTGGATCTCCCCTATTCACTTGTTTGAAGGTGAAGACTAATGTAAAAATATTTTTTCGGCGTAGCAGAGCTGGAATGAAATCTAAGTGGGTAGTTTGTTAGTCAAGCTTTTAAAACCACCCATCCTAGTCTTTTCTCCTGTTTGAAAACTAATAAGAAGTCATCGATACGTTGCCAATGCTATTGCTCAAATCTGTGATTTTCACCATTTTTCTGCACAGTAGAGCATTAATGACGTCATAACTCATTTTCCATAGTGATTTTTTAAACAAGGGAACCAGATGTAATGGAGGACGGGCGGGGACAAGCCATCACAGCCTTAGCGTATTTTCCGATCCTAGCGTAACTGTTGGTTTCGGGACGCGTCTCTGGGCGACTCGCGCGACAAACGACGGGGCATCCGTATTCTATTACTAAAGTCAACATTCTATATGTTTGCTAAAGACAAATATGTCTGGGATGCCTAGCCGTAGGACACTACCACAAAAGAACTCACATGAGTCTCTCCTATTTATTAGTTGGTCTTTTCCGTCTGTAAATCGATCAGAGTTGCTGGCAGGGTACTGACCTTGCCAAAGGACAACTCGCCCTTAAGTTCTTACTCGCTCTACTTATTGGTTTTGCGCTGCTAATCATCAAATCTGTAAGCCAGTCTCCTATAGGCAACAGTGAATGGGGATTCATATATTCATATCAAAATATGGTAGATTAATCTAGAATTGCCTATAGCATGGATCATATAGATTTTCACATAAAGTCTACTGTAGTGATGTGTCGTTAATCCTAACCTCAGTTATCCGAACCGCATTCACCCGAATCTCAATCGTCCGATCTTGAATCGTCCTAAGCTCGATTGCCCCAACCTCAGTTGTACGAGCCTCAGTTATCCGAACCGCAATCATCTTACGTCAATCGTCCGATCCACAATCGTACGAATCCAAGTCGTCCGAACCTCAATTGTCCAAATCAACCCATCCTCGATCATTCAAGTTTCCATCATCCGCTCACCAAAATTTTGTCGGAATTATACCATATCAACCAATCGTAGTCTTTAAAATAGCAATTTATCCGTTATTATTTCTACTTCGTTGACCCATTATGGCGTCTTAAACATAAGGAATTAATATTGACCTTTAATCGATCTTTCCTGACGCTATTCTACACTGCGTACTGTATTCTTCTATTTTTTACGATAGCGGATATAAATGCAACACGCTGAGTTATAAAATGTCTTGGCGAATTTATGTTGTCTATTTTGTGTTTACATACTACGCGACTACTTTTAAGAGGTGAAAATCAACTCTACAGGAAGAGGTTTCATCTTCGACTACAAATATTTAGCATATCTGAACGGTGTGTCCTAGTATTACCTTCATTGCTTTCGAATAATGGAGTATGCTCTGCATCTGAGACAGAAGTACTAATAAATTTTACAATTGGAACTCAGGCCCATAAACGTAAGTTAAAATGCATGTCAAGGCTTAATCAGCTGCATCGCATTTAATGATTATGTCACCCTCTATCACAAGCAAACAGATAGCTTGGCACAGTAGTGGAGCAATGGGCTAAGTCACTGCACACAAACCTAGTAGAGGCAGAAGAGAAGATTCGGATCTACTGGCCACTTCAACTGGGCTTTGTTACTCCGCCATATTCTAATGATGGTTTATGAAGCGACCCTCCATGGGTCTAGGAATAGGAATAAGAATAAAGTAAATAAAAGTAATAAATAAAATTATAAATACCACCACCACCACTACTACTACTACTACTACTACTACTACTACTACTAATACTACTAATACTACTACTACTACTACTACTACTACTACTACTACTACTACTACTACTACTAATAATAATAATAATAATAATAATATAGATCTCTGAGAGATCTAAGGTCGAGCTTGGTAGATAAGTGGCGAAGTTGTTGAGGTTGATGGAAACTGGATTGTGTTGCTGATTATATTAAGTGTTTCCTTGTAGATACCTGAGAGATCTAGAGTCGAGCTTGGTAGATAAGTGGCACAATCATGATTCTGTCTTTGTTATTTCTTTTTTGTGAGGCACCAGACGGGAGAAGTATAGTTTGCAATGTAGGTCAGAAAAAGGCAAGACTCGTAACATGATAAATTCTACCGTCACTTACAACGCCTGAGTGTGTGTAGAATATTAGAAAGGTTATGCTACTAACGATGAAAATATTAAAGGAAAACGTCTTATGGCAATTCTGAAAAACCGTAAACCTAGTAGACGTTCTGATCCACTTTTAACATTGTTATCAAGGATTTTAAGACTAACACATCCTATTTGGTAAACTTGGTACAGGCTTGGTATAGCTGATTTGTTAAATTACTAACAAATTTCGCTTCTACATCATTGAGCGTTTCGAAGTTTAATCTGTTATAACCCTATCATTTTCGCCTAATCTACTGACATTTTAACGTTACTCATTTCAAAGACAACTCTTTTCATTTTAAAACTCTTGTTAATTTCAGAAGTTGAAATTCATTTTGTCACATGTAGACGTTGTAATTGCAATGAGCATAACAAGTTTTATCATATCCTAATAGTTCATTGCAAAAAGTCCACACGTAGACCCGATGATTGAAGTAAGAATATTCTTTCACACACTTACAACAATCTATTTACTGTATTTGTCACCCAACCTCTTTCAAAGCAAAGAAACAGATTCAAAGAAACTAAATGCTAGGGTCTTGGCCAGGGAATTCCTAGTCAGATGTTAAAAACCTGTTAACCCTCTGCTAAGCACATTCTTTACAGTTACAATACAGTGACAAGTTAGGTGCGAATTACTGATTCTCAGTTTGAAACAAAGTATTGTCCTTTTTAAGCTTTTGTTTGTGAAATACATACGCTTGGCTTGGTCATATGTTTGTGATAGCGGTTCTGTTAATGTTTTGGCTAATGGAAAAAAGAGAGAAAGAGTGCTGTAAATTTAAACTTAGAGATTTAAGGTATCTGCTGGTTTATAACATGAATGTTGCTTTACTAGCAGATTTTTATTTATTATACACACTCATTAAATCAACACATTGTTTTCTTGTCTTTATCTAAATGATTTGTCTAAAAACGTGTGTATAGAAACTCACTAGAGAAATAGAAAATATGTCAGCACCATGCCTCGCCTGTGCCTTTTCATAACTGACATTTCAAATCCTCTCTTCTCCAATACAACTTTGTTTATACTTATGATCATTGCCCTTGATTGCTCTACTTTCATCTGAAGTCAAATCGAATTTGCATGTCCCCTCCCCTGCATCATTGACTGATTTATTTGTCCAGAATTGCGTGCACAAAACCTACACATGTAGAAAGTTTAAGGTCAGACAAAGGGACCATGGGTCAAATGCAATCACCGTGGGTAATGTCAGGATTCTTTACAGATTCAGATGCTTAGCTGCAAAAGAAGTTAAAAATAATGATTGCTTCCAAATGTCATGGTTTTAAATTGACAGGGGATCGTAATAAACGAATAGTTACTGCAAAGACTTTGGCATTTAAAAGATACGAACAAAAATTCACAACTTCAAATTTTGGGAAGATCATAGGTCTATTTTTACTTGTATTGGATCGAACGTTTGGTAGATATTTACTTTACGGCCTACAAACTTTTGCTCACCAGAGTATGTAAAACAACATATAGTTTCGATTTGATTCGATTTTCTGGCCTCTGTTTGCCTCAATCCGTTTGTTGATTCACAAAAAACATAGACGGTATCCTCAGGGAAATTTAAGGGAACAAAGTACGATGCAATAGTAGTATTCTTTAATAAACCTGGCGCGTAACAGAATTTAAAATTCGGCATTGTAGATACCAAAATCGGCAGTCTGCGTGCCAAATTCCTTCATACTGATCATTCATGTGCCTCCTTCCCGAATAACGCAAGGAATGCTACTTTTTATTGCCCTGCCAATAGTCTTATCTATCATATATTTTGTTGTTACCTCATCAATGTAAATGTTTCAGTACCTAGTCTGCACCCCATCCCTAATTATCCGTTCTTCTC
Source organism: Alatinidae sp. Z8VKAUB7J3 (assembly GCA_010016025.2). Classification (NCBI taxonomy): domain Eukaryota; kingdom Metazoa; phylum Cnidaria; class Cubozoa; order Carybdeida; family Alatinidae; species Alatinidae sp. Z8VKAUB7J3. The sequence goes on along the minus strand of JAAAKM020006971.1, from coordinate 67,682,903 downwards.
AGAGTGTTCGCCATATGCACCATTCCCTTGTTACTTTCGTCTATACACTGCAAGATAAAACAACAGGGTCAACTTCCCTGTTTCTTTTTTGAAAGTCCTCCCACAGCTAAATGACATCTGGCCGTTATCCAAACTATTTCTAAGTAGCTATCGCATTGTTTCGCATCCTAACCTGAGTTGAAAGACTTCCATATAACCAACCGTTGAGAATGAACAGGAAACGTATCGGTTGAACACTTGTATTGACAGAAAGTGGTTTCCCAATAGCAGTCAACTTGCTGAGTATTAATCAGGAATCTGGACGTTTTCTTACATTTTTTTTAAGAACACCTAGCTTTAGTTACTTACTATGCAAAACCGAAGCAATACTATTTCCAGATATGTTCAACACTAGCATGAGTCCGATGTAAATGCGTATTGTTAAAGGGAGCTTCTCTGAAATTTGATGCTATCCTTCTTAATAAAACGAAACAAAGTAAACTGAAATTAAAGAAAATAGATATCCTAAATTCAGTTAGTAAACGAAGAGCCTACAATAAACCTATTTTTATGGCCAAGAGACATCTCGCTTTGTTCATAATGACACAGTAGGTGTCAAATAACAATTCGTTGTAAACGTGTTACAAAATTCCTAATCGTTTACTTACACAGTACATCACCTTACATTCATAACCGAGAAATAGATCAATTGCAAAAAAACTAAAACTTCTAATTTCTATCAGTACGTATCGCGGACAGAATTTATCAAAGTTTTGAATCCACCTGTTAGGCTAGTCCTATTGCTTCGTTGGTTGCCATGACGACGGGTGACTGCTGAAAGGTAGAGTGTGTTTTGTACTCAGCGCAGACAATATCTTCATTTTTTCTTGTGAACATTTCACTACCAGATGAAATAAAAAGCCTGAAGCGGCCCGCTTTAAGAGAAGTAGAAGATAGACAAAAAAAACAGAAACTCTTTTCAGAGATCGATCACCGATTGAAGTACTATGGCCTATTACGCTAAAAAGTAAGCGGGCTTTTGCTGATATTAATGAGATCGAAGCCACTTCTGTTTCTGATACGATCGATTACTTGACAATATTGATTAAGGAACCATTTTAACAGTAAATGACATGCTGTGGATTTGAAACGGTAATACAATAGACAGGCATTACCTCTTGGTATATCCCACAAGAACAGTTTATTGCCTGGTACTTCGTATCATATTGATATCTTGCGAACAGTGGATTAGCTTGCCAACGTGGAAAACAGATAGTATTAATTCAATATTCATTGATACTGGAGCATTCATATAGTTTGGATTGTGTCGGTCATGTAACGCCCGCATCAACAAGGCGTTTTACGGAGAAGACAAAATCGAAAAGGTTTAGAATCTACGCCATAACGTGAGTTGCCTGCTGTTTACAATCAGTAAAAGATAACGTTTGTTTCCTGAGCAAGAGCAAAGCTGTTGGAGAGGCTGCTTAGATTGTATGCAAGAACATCTAGCAATGATGACTCCCGGTGAGAGAGCAGCAAGAGAATTTTGTTTTATACAATTATAAGTTGCCATCGGTAGAGGCAAGTGTCTCATCAACATGAAGGTAAGCCCGAATATAGTGGAGAATAAAGTCCACTCTGCCAATGGGACCAAGGTGGCAGTCACCAAACTAGAAAATGGAGGACAGTGTATAACGAATGCCGAAAGTTCCCCGCCAGGTATAGGAAGTAAAATACGCACAAGTATTTCAAGATTCTTAAATCCCCATTTTGACTCCAGCAATTTGGAGACCATGTACTGGAGATATTTCTCTGGACAGAAATTAAGTTACATATTTCGAGTAGTTATTTTCATCTTTCTGGTTTCCCTTGCTGTTTTATCAGCACAGAGTTATCAATTGGCTGAAAAAGGAACACTTCATCCTGCACCAGTAATACTAAGTGCGTTAATTAGTGTCTTGAACTTTATTCTAATCGTTCTAATTGGAACCAAAGTTATCGGAAGAGGAAAAGTGGAGAGGATATTTCCTCAATTGCTTTGGATGATACTGTTCGTCGAATTAGTATTGTTGTTAATGTTTGGAAATGAGCCACTTACACCGTCAGACTCTGTTGGGATATCTATCATGATTATTTACTCCACTTATACTATGTTACCGGTCAAATTATGGCAATGCGTTTTCTTAAGTCTCTCAGTCACATCCTCTCATCTTCTGGTGGCTGCTCTCATGTCCAAGAAAGCAACACAACACTTGATGGAACAGGTAAGTTGAAATACAGATCCAATACATTTTGAATCAACTTAAACAGATGTGTAACCGTCCGTACGGACTTATCAGCTTTTATCAAATTTCTTTAGTTTGTATTATTTCTTAGGAGCTTTATTGAGCACGCTAACTTAAAAAATTGATAACACAAAAACCCATCTCAGAAAATCTTCTATTATGCCGCAGGTGTAATGTTTAGTAAATCCACGTATATATCAGCAATGAATTCACACTTAAATGATTAAGTTTAATTTGAAAAATCACCTGCCCCAATTTAAGAAAGAATTTCTGGATGGTAGAGTAGACCAATAAAATCATCATTCCTAACATGCAGACTTGTTTTCGTTAAACGCTTGTACCAAGTACACCTAAAGCCTGTTTATATCGATTTAGCTTTGTGTTATCCAAACAATAAAGATCTATTTCTCCGGACAAAAAATAAAGATCTTTGATCCCTAAGGAGTATGATTGTGATAAATCCTATCAACCAAGATCTAATTTGAATTAATCAAATTGATATAGTATGCAGCTGGATACCTGAAATCATTCTCAAGGTAATATGTATAGGCCAGGAAACATTTATACGGTTCCACCAGCTACTTTTGATACGACAAATAACATGTTTGTTTATAATTGATCAGACCAAACCAACACATTAAAAAGTTATGTTGAAATTATTGACATCTCCTGTCAATCTTGAACGTCAACGGGTGGCTTCTTGAGTCAAACTAGACAAAATTGATCTGTTTTACATTTGACACCAGCATCAAAATTTGCATCGATTATGATTTCATCATTCAACATTGTTCCGCGAATAACCTCTTCAGAAAAGAAAATACACCGACGTCTTATTCCATCCCATCTATCGTGGAACTCCTTTATCTGGATCACAACTCGTCTAACCGCTCTTTCCTATATGTCATTGTTATTCAATTAGTGGCTAGATTCAGGTGTAAGGTTAACAATGTTATTTAACAGTTTATTGTAACTAGCGGCAGAAATGTCCTCATTAACCAATGTAAAGAAAACCCCGAAAGCCTATTTATTCCTTCAAACAATGAAGCCTTGAGGTGATATTTTTACTCTTGTTTGTGAGCTGATGACATTCGAGCAATTGTGATCTCATTTTTTTTTTGTATCAAGTGAGGATTTTTAAACTACTTTTATATGGAATCCATATAGTAACAAAACGTCTCAGCATTGCATCTGCCTGGCAGAATTACTTCATTTTGATAATTGCACTGTCAGATTCAGTAGGCAACTACTTCATTTTAAATTCAAAAACAGCAAATAAATGCTGTGTCCAAGACTTCTTTAAAGGTAAGGATATGATGGTCGTTTCTACTACCCTTAAGTCTCAAAGGTTAATGGTAATCCTTTAGGTTTGCAAAGAACAAATATGAACTTGGTGTTCTTCCACTCAAAGTTTGGGCACGTCAATTATCTACCCATTATTGCCTGTTAACACAATTACTGCATTTCGAATAGCACTGCTATCTTTTATGATTCGACTACTAATACGACAAGAAGAAGCTGAAATAATAAGAACATTGTGATTTCATTTTGTTATTTATAAAACCTAAATAATTAAATCTTATTCTTAATGAAACCCATTACAACTTTCTGTTTGATACGTTTAATTCCTATTATATCCGTTAATTGTTATATACTAATTCATGTTAAATGTGAAGAAGTGATTTATAATAAGAAATAGCAAGCAAGAAAAGTTAATACGGCAATTTCTTTACTTTCTAAAAGAACCATCTTCTTCAACTGATGGTAAAGTTTTACTTGTAGACCAAACATTGTTATTGGTATTTCTTGGTATATCTTTCTGCCATCTGCCAGCAATCGATTTCTAACACTTATAGGAATCTTTCGCGTAGCAAAGAAACTAAACCACCTCCAATTCAAAATAATCACCTCTCTTTACAGTGCCGTGAACGTCTTTTGGCAATCAAATATTGTGTATGCCCTGAATATCTCTCCTGGAAGGTACAAAGACTCAAGACGAAGCAAAAACACCCCAAACATTCAGACGGAAAGAACGCGTTCTCAAATGGTTATTATTTTAATCCCGGATTAAATACAGTAGCATATTTGATAATAAGATCCGTTTGAGAGACAGATTTATGATATTAAGCACTTCGCAACCAGCCCAAATAAAATGATCATACGTTTGCGGATGCATGACCAATCAATGGTAAACACCCCCAATAAGAGCATTAACAAACTTTCGTTACAATTCCAAGAAATTTTTATCCGTTGATATTTTATAATGCACTACTTTCAAACACCGTAAGGTGCTAATCCATTTTATTTTTTACAATCTGTTGAAGCTGTTGATTTTGTATTCACCATCAGGTCAACAATAAATAAATAACAAACTGAGGGTAGCCCCGATGATATACAACACTTTAATTCAAATTATCTTTTAACCACTGTTTAACGTTATCTCCCTCCATACTTATCAGTTTTGAAAAGAAACCAGAGAAATAGAAAGTATGTCACCAAAGGGACCATATTTGTATACGTTTTGTTTATAATAAAACAAGAATTTAAAGCCTAGTTATCAACAACAAACAATAATAGTGTTTGGTGTAGCTGTCTAGTCAGCTGTCGGGTAAATGTAAAATCATTATGGTTTCTGTTGGTCCACGACATTTGAAATGGTGCACAATTAATAGCACAATTTAGTGCAAGAGATGCTATATTGCATCTGAAGGCGTTGTGAAGATCTTTTCGATTTGCCTCAACTGTAGTTAAGCTTTCAAAATCATGGTTTTTAATTTCGATATGTATTTTCGATTTCATTGTATTTACATGCAATTCATACACACATTTATACATATATTCCAATGTAAAGTGCACAAAATATTGTTTTAGTAATTTGCGGTGCCACTGGGAGGGTTGAGGGGCTACAATTTATTGTACAGTAATATTTTTATCTGACAAAGTAAAAAGATAAAGGCTGAAAAAAGAAAGGAAAGAGAATAATAAAGTTCTTTGTCAATTTATAATGTTAATAGCTACAACATTGTCTCTCATTCTTATTTGGAATATAAAAGCTTTCACTTTATCTCAGGGACCTATATTTGACTTGCTAGCGTCGCATCTGATAACAGGTTCAAAACAAAAAAAATTGCATTAGTACGCTTTCGACATCAAAACTGGGTTGGTTCTATGTACATGACACATAGATATAAGTATACCAGGAAAATTATTCTAAAATAATTTGTTAGAAAGTATGTCAGTAAAAAATAAAAGATATCACTGTCAGAACTTGAAGCCGGTAACCATGCTTTGGCACATGTACACTACTAACTCAACTAAGGTGACACCCGATGCCAACATACTCTTAACGCAAAATTACTCCAAATCATCTCAAATTGATATAGTTTTTAACGTTTACAATGTATACTTAATATAATCATAATATATTGAATAATAGTCATATTAATTTTTCGCTAAAACTTGAAATATATAGACGTTTCATGCTGAACCAGCCCCAGAAAGCTATAACTTGGCAATGACTCTCCAAATCTACGAATTCCCTGTTAAGCGGTAAAAACTAGGTTGGTATAATGTGTTTTCTGACAATCGAAGTGCGGGGTAAACTGTGCATTCCTCTAAGAACAACAGTTTTTTACTTCAAAAAGGTATTTTCAGCCCATCTTTCACCTGTTTAAAAAACACATTCCGTCTGATACGTGCTACGAACTCTATTCTAATCGCATGGTTTCGACTTGCATTATTTTAAAGAAGTCCAGCATTTCAAAAAGAACACTCAATAGAAATTTAATACTTGAAAATCGATGTGACTAAACCTCTTACTATAAAGGGTCGTTGATAGACATGAAACTAAAAACTTGCAAGTATAGCCACAACTCCCTTTATTCGGTTTAGATATATAATTAAAAAGTCTACTATAAAATCGATTTCTCCAATGCCTTCCCTTTCTCCTATTGCTCTAATTCAGTAATTAAAGGGTCGGAGAAAAATAGCATCTAGGAATAAAGAACTTCTGGTTTATTACAGAAATCCTTCAATTATATTCTCTATATGTTTCTATCGACTAAGCGACAGTTTATCCTTTGAAGTTAAAACAGGATAACTTTTTGAACTCGTGTCTTTTTTACAACCCTGAGAGCACCCGAAAGGGTTATTTTCTTGGGAGTTCTGAGTCTGGGCGTTGAAAAAGAGGCCGCAGTCTCGTTTCGAAAAAGCGCGAATTTTTAATCGTTGTTTTGATACCTGTTGACGTAAAATCGAGGGCAAGAAATGAACACAAGAACATTTTCATGGCCATTTATACTCTTCAAGCCAAGATGTATTGCACAGGTGTTACTTAAGGCATGATATCACTTGCTTACTTTAGGGAGCTTGGAGCTAAATGCTATTTCAAGTTTTCTGAATATTCAAGTGCAGGAAATGATCTGATGATATCTGCATTTACTACATGTATGAGCGACAAATTAAATCCACATGATGTACACAAGTTTATTTATGCAATTTCTCAATACAATTATTATACCAGGAGGCCTTACGAATAAAAGACGCCTACTATTGAGTTGTTTCTTGAAGTAACAAGCTTACATTATGGCTAGGAAGAAAGCAAGAAATACGGAAACGACTGGCTGCAAGATAGCGAAAATGCCATCATATTGCGACATCACATGGAAAAGATCGTATCTCGTCCGTGCTATATCTCTTAACGAGCCTTTTCGATCAGCCTATGGAAATAATCCAGCCAAAATGAATCAAATTCTAGAAA
>JAAAKM020006971.1:67660287-67675783 GCA_010016025.2 Alatinidae sp. Z8VKAUB7J3 | reverse complement strand
ATCTGGGAAGATACTTTATGGAAAGAAAGATCTGTCGAAACTCGGCAGTTGAATCATTGATATCATTTATATATAAAGAGGAATTAATTTGGCCATAAGTAAAATAGTCATGTGTACTGATTTATGACAAATTATATTTCTGATAGGGCTAGGTAGAATAGTATTTGATTTAGAAGACAGTGAGTGCTCCTACATCAGTACTAAAAATGATCAAGCAAATTACAAGAAATCTAAAGTTGTTGATGAATTCAGTAGCTTTCATAGCGTTCTGAAAATGTTGCATTCTTTTCATGTGCCATTTTGGTTGCTTTACAGAACTGCACTTCATTATGCAGCCTACAAAGGAAACAGAGATGTTGTCAAAGTACTACTGTTACCTGGGAGATTAGTTGAAACAAATACTACCATAAGAGATCATCATGGAAGGACAGCACTTTTCAAGGTATGTATAGATCTTTGATTAATCCATTGCTTTTGCTAAATCCAGTACTTGTTGATGAGAAGCAATGAATACACCCTATTTATTGTGAAGGTGTATGCAAGCAAAGATGGTCTGAAGCAGTCTTGAAAATCTCATGAAAATCTGTATTGAATTACTTACTTGAATTAGAATATTGAATTAGAAATTACTTACAGGTAAGATGATCTATATGTGTGAAAATATCATTAATTCTTATAAAGGAGAAAATCTTTTATCCCGAAACCTTTATTAAATTTGCACAGCTTATTGAAATGTAAATAAATAGTTTGTTAGTGGTACAAAACAAGAATATTGCACAAAATAGCGTAAACAGATTGTACTAGTACAATCTGTTTACGCTATTTCATGGAGCTTGAATAGTATAGCTCATATTGCAGTTATGTTAGTACTTTTAAAGACTTTTTAAAACTTTCATTCTGATTTTACATTAGTAGTTTTAATGAAACGTAATAAAAGGTATTAAAAGATGGATGATTAAAGAAAAATATTTTAAGAATAATCTTTGTCTATGAAGTTACAAATTATTAAAATGCTCAAGGTTATTGGTTATAACCTCAAACCTTTAATTTTAAAGTCAGCATTATATAGGTCATGCCATACGGATAGAAATAGGTTTGAAGTAGAAAGTTTAACTTGTACATGTATCAATATTTATTTTACAACTGTTACATATCTATTTGAAAATACATTCTTTTTCTTAGGTCCTTAAGTTAAGCCAATGCTGAAGAGAATTGCGATTGAGATTTATGTTGGTTTAATATGTTTAGTACCACCCTTCATGCAGGACTTATTAACTAGGCTAATTAATTGCTGATGCAGTTTTACACCTTGTACTCCCCTTTTTAGTGGCTGGAGTGGTGTCGACATAAATGGAACTTTTGGTGGAGCTTAGAGCATATTAAGACCAGATGCTCTTCCTGCTATCACCTATAGCACTTTGGGGACTTACGTCTGTGTCCTGTAGCATAGAAGACAAGTGAACTGTCCACTTGACTGTGGTGTGAGACAATAACTAAATCCAACATCTCTCACATTGTAGCAATAGTATAGATATCTAAGATATATTCCTTCCAAAGTCAATGACTGACCCTAAAAGAGTATTTTTGTTATCTGTATTCAATCAAATTCCTCAAGCATAATTACTTGATGGTAACTTTTATCTTTGCCCTATTTCTTCTATTCAAAATTGTAATGGTATCCTTCTTGTTCATCTTGAGTCCATTTTTTGAGGACTTAGCTACCATCCATGAAGCTTCTCTTCTAGGTCTTTCACCATGCAAATATAATGCCCAAGAGGAGTGCAAATTGGCCCCAGTACAAAATAACACCAGTGGCAATGAGGAACACCTGCAGGTCATATTCTGAGTTTTGATGCAATCTAATATTGACACAAAATCTATCCCTAATACTATTTTCACTTCAGTATACAATTTGTGGTATGTTGTGCTTATAATGTTGATAAGATGTTCATTGTATGCCTATCTTTCTTAGGTGCCAATAATCCAGTGCCCTGGGAATGCTATCCAATGCCTTATCAAATTCAATAAACACAAGGGAAAGTAGTTTGCTACCCTTAATATGTTTCTTTTGATTTGCCAGAAGATAAAGATGGCACTTGTGTTACATTCCTTTTTGCCACAATACAAACTGTATGTCATCAGTAGTGGTGATTTTCCTGATTTGTTTGCCAGGACACTTTCAGTGGTCTTTAGCATTTGCTCCTCTTTAGCATTTGCTCCAGCTATACCGTTGCCTCTCAATGTATCACCTTGCATTCGGCAACAATCTTTTTCTGTACCTCTTTCTTACAAGGAAGAATTGTATTGTATTCCAATATATATTGTGTAGCTCTCATTTTATTATGTGATAAGTTGCTCATTTCTTCCAAAGCCAGCTATTGATAAGATTGAGTTTAAAATCCCCACCACTAGGTCATTCCTTCTCCTTCTCTGCGAATGGCTCCAATCTGTTTCTCCCTTAGTTGTTTAAAAATTCTGCTTCTACTCCAGTGTGGCAGTTCAGATCTGGGACCACGATTGTTGTCAAGATCATCTCATCCAGTTGACCTTGAAAATGTTTCTTCTTTGGTCTATGTAACCAACATGTGGGCTATATTGTGACCTAATATTTAGATGTTACTTTCCCGAATTGACTCTGGGTTTCAATTGTCTTCCCCATTCTTGAGGTAGAGGGTTTCTGTTACATGTTCTGAAGCAAATCTCTCCAACTCGTTTCTATTACATTCATCATTAATCTGATAATTATCCCTAGTTCATTTTCCATCCAGGGTTTAATGGTGAGCATCACTTATGTAGAAGGCCATAGCCATTAATGATAACTCTGTTCCTTGCACTTTCATATTTATTTTAGCAGCCATGAGACCGGTAATAACTGAGTTTTCTAGTTCCAGCATACAAACTTGACTTAAATGTAAGGCCTTTGTTTTCGCTCCTTGCTCTTCCACGTACATGTCTTAACTGTCTGGGGCGGTTTCCAGCATTTCCCTCAGCGGTTGGAAGTGGCAGTCTAGTGTTTTTTCTCTGATCATATCTGCCCAGCATTTTCTTGGATGCATTTGTGGACGTCTCTGGGGGAAATCGTGCTTACATGCTTGGTATACCAGTGATTGGTTAGATTTGCGACAAACATGTTAGAACTTTCTTTCACGAATGGTGCCAGTGATAGGTTTCTCTACACCATTCAATTTCCGAATACTGTAGTAGCATTTTGGATTCTGTCAATCCTCGTCTTGCCGATCAGAGCTCTCAGACATTTTATTTCGAAGACAAGTAGTTTCCTTAATCTTTTTCTATTAGTATCCGTGTTTCACACGCATAGCTAGCTAGCAATTGGTAATACAAGAGCATTGCAAGCCCTATCCTGCATTCTATATCACTAGATGATTCAGGAGTTACGCTACCTAAGAAGGTGAATTCATTGATGATGTCAACAGGCTAATTTGTAATATGAATAGAGTACTAAAGTGTGACGTCACGATTTAATGAATATCAGAAATTTGATAATTTTTTCAACTCGTTGCTTTCTTCTTGTTGCGATAGACAGCCTGTCCAAATTTGAGAACCGTACCTTGGTTAATGGATGAGATACGCCCTCTCATACTTTAAACCATGCCTATCAAAACCGTGTTAAAATGAACCCAGTTCATAATTTTATGAACTGAGCAAAATTAACAGTGTTTCCTTAAGGCCTTTTCCAAATTCAGACAGCCGTTTCTCACAGTTGATATGAGGTTTGAACGCGATATTTTGCATAAAGGCATTTGGTGGCAGGGTTAACACTGTGATGTGGTTATAATTGCGATTCCTCGAAAAACGTTTTTTTATGACGTCATCACTTTAGCCATAACTTTGTATTTTGTGATGTTTATCTTTAGTTCCCATTTTCCCAGTTCGTCGGATACAGGGAAAGAAGTGTGGTATCATCTTTATATGTAACACAGGCTGTCGACGAATCGTCAGCTGATCTAAATTCTTCTTATAGGCTTTTCTTTTCTAAGATCACAAAGTCAAGGAATATGTTGAATATAGTTGCCATCACAGTCCCATCACAAATGAGTGGTATGAGCCTTTGTCTGCAGATTGTTAGGCACGACCCTTCTTAACGTTTTTTTCCAATGTGACTGACGATAATTTAATCAATCGGGTTAGTGTTACCGTCTGGAAACATCCAAGTGACTACTCTTAATTTTATGCTTAAAGATTGTATTCAAGACTATAAGACTGTTCATTTCACAGAACTGCAAGAGGCTAAAACCTCTCGCATTCGCTTCCCCAATGCCATATGGTCCAACTTCTGATGGTATGGTATAATAATATTCACATCTTTCTCCAGGCTGTAGAAGCAAACCAGAGGCTCTGCGCTCGGGAACTACTGCTGAAAGCTGATGTTAATACACAAGACAAATTTGGAGTTGGGATACTTCACTACTGTACAGTCAGTGACAATTCTGAAATGTTAGATCTTATCATGAAGTATGTGCCACACCTGGAGCTGAAAGACAAGGTACTCGAGTTTTGCTTTTGTAAAAATTTTCAGAAATCAGGAATCAGTTCCCCAGTCATTGAAATTTTGAATGTTCTAAGAATCATGCCTTTGCTTATTTCAATTCGTTCGTTACATATTTTCTATTTTTCTTGTGTCTTGTCGCAAAAAAGAAGAATGCTCACAGCAAGCAAATTTCTTTCCCGTGTCATCTCCTACACAATGTAATACTCTCCGGCACTTGTGATCCAATGGAAAGTAAGATTTCTTATTGCAGAGTAAATTGTATGTTTTCGCGTGATTTCCCTTGTTCTGAACCGTAGGCCTAAGTGGCGGTGGCGAAAAGTGCCCAGAATCTAAGACGTTTCCACATTCTAGACCTATCTTTATAATCCGTAAACAAACGTTCGGGCTAAGGTCTAATCTTTAGAATGTATCTTTCTGTACAGGATGGAAGAACGCCGCTTCATGTTGCTGCCATTTTTGGTAGTGAACTGTGCTGTCTGCGATTACTGTCAGCGGGTGCAGATATTGATAGCCGCGATACGTATAACAGGTACGCCATCAGATTAATGCTACCTAGGTTTTCTGCCCCTTTTTTGAGGAATGTTCAGTGAACCATTATCTATTTTGCTTGATTTGTAAGTTTGTAGTTACGGTATTTTCCATGTATTTGCAGGCCACAGCTTGGCCAGCTGGCCAATATCGGGTGTAACTCTTGTTTGGCAATTTCCGTGCAGTTAGTTTGTTTCAGTGAATGATTTTAAGGCATAAACGTCACTACGAAGACATCATGCTAGAGGGCACGGAATGTCAGGTTAAATGTCCGGAATATCTTTATTGTTCTGTACTGGGCGGTCAGCCTATAGATTTTTTTTGGCTTTATTGCTTATAAAGTTTTCATTCTGAATCTTAAGCTGAATATATAAAATACTATAAAATCTTTGGAAAAGCGCCATCAGTTTATGGTCTTGCCATGCGTTTAGCCCATGTGTTAAAAAGGATTAGGCCAATGTAGTTTAGGAAGTGAAATCCTTTCTCTTTTGCCTGGCATTTATCTGAACCTTCTAATATGGGCATGTATTTGTTGGTAAATTTACCAAGAAGACAACTAAACGTTGACTGTCTGCATGTCAATAATGCCACTGCAGACTGATGGCAAAGAAGGTTAGGGAGTGATCCTCTTCATTCGAATTTTCTTAGGCTCCACCAATAAGATCATTCATGCTTCTCTGCTGAGAGCATAATTTATTTAGTGCTCTATAACAAGGTTTCTCAACCTCAGACGGCAAAGTACCCTCTGGGTCCGAAGCAATTTGGCATCGTTTCACACCATCGATATTAAACAACTGCGCCAGGAACTAAACGGTCAATAAAAGAGTCGTAAATTATTTACTATCTTTTCAAAAAAATATGTGTAACAAAGGAGTAAACAGGGGCAATATCTATCTACCCCCTTCTTTGTTTTTCCCATTTTGACATAAACAAAACAATTAAAGATGTATTAGCTGATGGACCCCCCTAGTACCTCTTGTCTCAATTTTACCCCCTTTAAAATCTCAAATACCACTGGAGCGGGCCCCGGACCCCCATTGAGAATCACTCCTTTATTATACAAGAAAAGTGATGCCAACACACCTATCGTTACCATATAGTTCTAATAGCCGGGACAATATGTTGATTATTTCCAAATTCAACTTATATAACAATCGTTTCTTTACTTTATTTATTGCCTTTACTGGTGCAATGCCCCTCTTTGTCAAGGCCTTTAACGCATGTTTAATTCGTAGCTAAGTATATTGCGTTAGGGATAACAGTTTTTAAGAAAATGGGGAATGTGCTATTGGAGGTATCGCCGTACTTTCAGGGTTGTCAGACGGGTTCATTACAAAGAAAATGCAAAATTCTGTTTGTTATCCTTTATGGATGCTGTTTATTCAAGGCTTATAGGGACATTTCTGACTGTTCAAGAACTATCTCTGGCAGCAGGTAATCTCGGAATCCATTTTCTCAACCATGATGAAGAATAACAGTTAGATTAATGAAAGATCCATTGAAAGCAAAATCCATTGAAGCAAAATATTTATTGCAAAATATTTCATGCGACTGCCTACAGCCTACACCCAACTAGTTAGGTTGACTTATCTTAGTTGAACTGAATATATTCCGAATTTGGGGTTTATTTGTGTCTGATACGTTCCAACTGATACTCCAGCTCTAACTCTCCGCCATCTTCCAAAGAAATTTGTGCAAACACGTTGTACAGTGGAGAAGTTCAAAGCCCTCCTATTCCCAAGGACTTGTTTATTGAATTGATGAACCCGCTACTAAGTCGGTGTAATTTAGTTTTAATGACACAATGTTCAGACAGGTTGACGGAGTTGCGATGGGCTCTCCCCTCGAACCGACTTTAGCCAATAGTTTCGTCGGTGTCCATGAAGACAAACTTTTTGATAAAACTAGTCGTCCACTTGCTTATTTTCGTTACGTTGATGATACCTTTTCTGTTTTCCAAAATGAGCAGCAATGCAAGCAATTTCTCACTAAACTTAACGGCTTGCATGCTGCTTTTACGTTTAAGTATGAAAAAGAAGTGAACAAGTCTTTACCTTTTCTAGACGTTTATGTTCAAAAAGACAGGTCCAGTTTTCTCACTAGTGTTTACAGAAACCCTTATTTACGGGACAACATACGCGCTGGGACTCGTTGTGCCCTAAAACTCGCAAGACCAATCCCATCGCTACTGTAGTTCGCTGTGCTCTAATCATTTGCTCAAAATGTACACTCGACGAGGAATTAGCCAACATTAAGACCATATTTCAAGAAAACGGCTACCCGAAAAATGTTATCAACATTGTCATTTCCAATCAAATGGCCAAGTTTTAGTCTGACCTAAAATATGGCCCTATGAAGTGCCCAGTATACTTACAACTACCGTGGATTTGGAATGTTTCCTTGAGTTTTGACAAAAGAGTAAAAACGGCCGTCACCAACAGTTTCCCGACGGGACAACCGCGTGTTGTTTATTCCACCCAAAAGCTGCTGCTTGTTGCTACAAAAGACGTACTACCTGTCACACATAAAAGGTTATTAGTTTATAAATTCACGTGTCGCTGTGAGAGCGAATATATAGGTCATACGCCGCAGAGATTACATGACAGAATAGCGCAACATGTGCCGGCCTTCTCATCTTACCGCTTTAGAAGCTGTATTTATCAAAACAAAGAAGCCAATACTCTGTCGACAAAAAGGATTTGTTTACAATTTACGCCTTTTTCAATACCACGAGTGGCAGAAAACGTGTCGCTCTTGTGACCGTTATTTTCTAGGATCTTCTCGTTTCCTATAAATTCATCGTAGCAGCTTTCTCATTTCACTCCATACAATTGCTGTGATCACTGTATGGCGAAAATGTTTAGCAAAATTAATCCGTTACTTAACGCAATATTCAAATTTTTTACCACAAACCAACTTTGAATAAATTCCATAAGTTCAACTTGGGTAGATTTCATTTTGTGCTTATGAATATGAAATTAAACTCCATGAACTCCAAAAACCATAACTCAAATGGGATTAAGCAATATAGAAAATTCTGCTCTTTTCATGGGTTTAAACAAATAATTGAATCCCCAACTCGCATAACGGAGAATTCATCAACTCTGTTAGACCATATTCTCGCAAACTCAGTGCATAAAATGTCCCAGTATGGTGCTTTAAATATCAGTTTATCTGACCACCAACCAATTTTCTGCACAAGGCAAACCCCTTAACTATAAACGTTGAAACATACCTACATTCAAACATGATCTATAAAGAATTAGAGCAAAGATCTTTTTAGAAAAAAGCTAGAAAAAAAAATTTCCTAAGTACTCTGAGTTTAAAGATATCAATTCTGCTTATTCCCACTTCATAAAAACACATACAGAATTTGTAAATGAACTGGCTCCTACCAAAGAAATTCGCATAAAGGGAAATACTCAGGAATGGATAGATGGTGAGGTCCTTGAAGGTATCAGATTTCGGGACAAACTTTTTTCAAAGTTTAAAAAAACAAAGAATCATGCAGATCTATTGGATTTCAGAAGGGCTAGAAACTATGTTCAAAATCTAAAAAGGAAAGCTATATCATAGGAAGAGTGAATGACAGTATGGGTAAACCAAAAGAATTATGGAAAATGTTTTAAACTGCTTGGGGCTAAGTCAGAAAACATCCACTCCCAAAATATTTGTTTAAAAAAGGAGGGAGGGGAGAAAATCTTTTCGATGCCACAACATGCTTCAATATTTTCAAAGATTTCTTTGAAATATTGATTCTGAACTGGTAAAGACACTACCAAAGTAGCCAAGCAATTTTGGGATAGAAAATGTCAAAAATCATTATAACGATTTCAATTTCGGTACGAAAAAATCTCATTTTCTTCGACAACAGAAGAACATGTAAAAAAGCTATTGGAAGAAATAAATCCTAGCAAGGCAGCACGTATTGATAACTTGTGTAGAAAAGTTCTTAAAGATGGGGCTCCAGCAGTAGCTAAGCCAGTCTCTGATCTTTTTAACCTTTCAGTACTATTATATGAGTTCCTGCATGCTTGCAAAAAGCAAAATTGAAACCACTCTTCAAAATGAAGTCAAGGGAAGACACAAAAAATTATTGTCCCTCCTCCATCCTACCTCATCCATCCTATCAATTTCAAAAATCTTTGAACGAATTATCCATCCGTATTTCCTCTAATTATAGATCCCCTTTAATTATAGACCCCCTTTCATGTCAAGTAATTATAAACCCCCTCTAATTATAGACCCCTCTAATTAAAGACCCCCTTTTTTGGTGCCTCCAATTAATTACAGACCCCTTCCATATCTGTATGAAAACGGCAGATATGGATTTTGTCTTCTTGGGACAGTCTCTCCACGAAAATCATTGTTGAGTCATTCAAGTTCTGTGCAATCACTTCACCCGTTGACGGCTCTGATGATGACAAAATACATTGTGTTAAGGAAAATCAATCTATAGGGAGAACGCCAAGAAGGAAACTACAATTGTGACAACGTTTCGTCTCTTCTTAAAGACTTCGTCAGGTCCTAGGACGAAGTCTTTAAGAAAAAAACGTTGTCACAATTGTAGTTTCCTTCTTGGCGTTCTCCCTATAGTTTGTCGGTGTGCTTGTCACCATAGCATAAAAAAGGAAAATCAACGGTGCGAAAAAGGTGTGCAACTCGGCATTCTGAACGAGCCTTTTCTTGGAAATCCATTTGTAACCACAGAAACGGAACGCAAAATGTGTGCTTCTGAACATTAAGGTGTTGACAATGATTCGGACTCAGATATCGAGGTCTGCTGAATTTCCACTGAATGTGTGCAAACGGTTTTTCGTTTTGGCTGCAATTCAGTGATGAAAAGGTATTGGTTTAAGCTATAAATGTAATGATAAAAGTATAAATGTACTTCCGTAGTTTTTCTTGAAACTCTATATACTCTTTTTTTTGAAAACTTTGTTCGGGAAATTAAACACCCCCTCTAATTATAGACCCCCTCCAATTATAGACCCTCCCTTTTGGTGCCTTCAATTAATTATAGACGGGTCTATAATTAGAGGAAATACGGTAATCAATTGGACACTCATCTGATGAAAAACAAAATTCTATACCAAAACCAGTCGGGTTTCCTTTCCCATCATTCAACAAATACATGCCTGTCGTATCTTCATGATATGATATTTCAAGGTTTTGAAAATGGCATTCACACAAGAATGATACTTGCTGACTTGCAAAAGGCATTTGATACAATATCCTCTTTGAGAAATTAAACTACATGGGATTCGGCAGATCAGAACTTTGGCTCAAATCCTACTTACATAACAGAACTTTTGTTGTACATGTGCGGAAAGAGCTCTTCGCTTGTGGTAAACCGTCCCATGGTGTTCCTCAAGGATCTATACTTGGCCCTTTGTCCTTTTCCTGTTGTACATAAATGACATGCCTCAATCAGTTGATTGCAGCCTACATGTACAAAGACTTGGGAGAAATAGAAAGACGTCTCAACATAAATTTCAATTCCCTTTGTGACTGGTTTATTGATAATAAACTAAGCATCCACTTTGGTGAAGATAAAACTAAATGTATTTTATTTACAATAAGATTTAAGTTTTAATGGAAAGTTTTAATACGGTCATTCACAACGTTATAAGAAACATATAAAGAACATGTTTTGCGGAATCAATCATGAAATAAGATAAGTGTAGTCCTATAACATTTTCTAAAGTACAACATCTTATAGCAATTTGCGGAGAAACTTAATTTGTCAAGTCAGTTGCTGACAGCAAGTCAGAGGAGTCAAACTGTCCAATTAGTGCTTTCTCTGATCTTTAAATCCAATATATTCATTAGCAACTGCGACCAGATCCAAAGCATTTGTGAACTCCTTATGAACGTTAAGCAGGGCCAAGGCATTAAATCTTTTACTACAAATAGTTGATCTTAGCCACGTCTTCAAGCGTATTGTTGTTGAAAAGGAGCGCTCTGGAGTGCACGATGTAGCTGGATTAATAACGTTCAACCTAAACAAGATACAAATATCAGGCAGCAATTCCCTCTGAAAGTCCTAAAGTGCGTATACATTTTCGTGAAAGTCTCTGAAACAACGTAATCCTCTCGCATTTAGCAGTGTCTTCGGAGTCGCTCCTTCGACTTCAGTGCATTAAAATTAATCTTTCTCCCGTACAAGGCCATAACGTCCTCGAATTCAGAATTGTCATTATAGCTACTGTCCACTTGACTATGAATCAATACGTGTTCTAGTATGCACGCAGGCTATACTTGTTCCAGTTTTATGAAAAATGCAAAACTGGGTTGATCAAATCTGTTTGGAATCTCGAATGCATGATTATATCAAGCACATTATAGAATTCTATTCTAAAACTGGCCTTTGCGGTCTCAGGGAAGAAATGTTATGAAGCTCACACCCCTAGTTGTCAAATCGAAACTTATCTTAAGATACAGATTTAACCTGGGAACCCTTTTACAGTTGAATCCTCAACTAAATCTTCTTTCCTTGATTCATTCATTGCTCTCCAGCGTTTCTAGAAAATATTTAATTGATATTTCTCATACAATAGCACTTATCGTCTTTGTACCTCACTTCATTAGCCTAAAACACGTATTCTTTCAGGACTATAAAGCATTTCTTTGTATCTTTATATTTAATTGCCCTTATTGTCACTTTCTAACAATGAATATCTAATTTTCTCGTATGTACTTAAATTGCTGTTATCTCTTTTACTTTGCAGATTTGAAAAGTTAGCATTTTCTTGCAGATTGACTCCAATGAACGTCTTCTATTATTCCTCCACAGCGACTCCCATAAAACTACTTACAAGTTTCTTCCCTCGATTATAGTATAACCATCTACCCTTCCTGCCTATTATTTCTGGAGTCACCCTTAAGATTTTGTTATCTGGTGATAATTGTTTATCTACCACGCACTCCTGTAATTAAGTCGTTTCCCTTTAACAACTGCATTGTACTTTGTAGGTTCTTTTGTTATTAATTATCCTATTTTGTATGATGTTATAAAAATACCTGCGTGTATGGAAATCCGAGCAGACGTTTAGAAGAACACGGGCAGACGAGCAGACGTTTAGAAGAAGACCAACAGAATATTAGAAGAAGACCCGAAGAAGAGCCATTAAGAGGACACCGTCAGAAGACAGAAGTTCAAAGGCCGAACCAGGAATCGATCTCCAGAGAACAATCGATTATAGTCAAGTTTAAAAGACAAAGAATGAACTTTTTAATTATTCCGTTACTGTAAACATAGTATATTTTGGGAAGAAGAGATTCCACAGTACGCATGATCTCGCCTACTCGATCCCGGTGTGCCCGTGTAACAATGTGGACTCTCTCACATCACAGAAAGAAGTGTCACCACTGTTTCGTCCTGATCATTGCTCGGTGTACGGTCCTTCGACCAAGAAATAGTTATGCAACACTCAGCAGTTGGGGCATTTTCCGTTTTCGTGACAGAGATGGATTTTGCAAGAATTCATTCTGTGTTGCTTTTTGAAGGGTGATTTCGTAAAAGCAGTTTGCAGACTTCTCCGATCTCATAAATTCAACAAGTTTGAGTGTCATCAGCGCTGTCTCTCGGCCCTCTAGTGCTGATATGCTTTCTTTCTGCAATGTCTTCGACAAGTTATCAATCAAGGCCTACACTTTATGCCCCTATGTCATGCGCCTATGTAATGCTTCGAAGAATAAATATTACATGCTATAGCTAGCCAAAAATTGGGAGTGCCATGGCCCCCCCGCCCCGCCCCCTGTTTCGTCGGCCCTGGGAAAGGCTAATCCTGACCTGTGAAATTCAATCACACTTTAACAGAACTCAAGTAACCAGGTAAGAAGAAACCCAAATTTATAGAGATCCCCGACTCAAAATCATGGATTATCCTTGCCACACCCTTTTGTTTTCAGACACTTATCCAGTAACGCAGTTTGCAAGAGTACACTTTCTATTTTTATACGCAATAACAATATTGCTGTTTCTATTAATGTACTTCACAAGAAATTACCACATTTCAAAAACAGTACTTTCACCATCCTTACGGCTGTATGTATTTCTTTCGGTAATGTGTTATGACAAATTTGATTCGGTACTAACTTTCAAAATAATCAAGTGTAAGTATTTTCCAGTTTATATCCTTTCCCCCCAAGAAACCCCCATTAGTTACATAATATGTAAATAATCCCTTATACCTTTCCCGAAAGTCCAGCAATGGTATTTTTGATTATTACTACGAAGTTACTGTAATAATAAGAACAATTACCAACATAACATACTTAATCATCATCACCAGTACCAAAACTAAAAGCACCTTCCAATTTTTAATAATGAATAAGAAATGTTTAAATTATTGTAAATTATGTAAATTTCCTTTCAAAATGCACGTCTGTTATCAAAATTGCTCCTCCTCATTATTCCAACCTTTCTTTTCAAATGAATATATTTACCCTAGCCTGTTCTTGACACAGCTGAAGTCCATTGGTGGTTTGGTCATGACCTCAGAATCACTTTTTCGTGTTTACAATACAGTAGATAAGCATTTACGACAAGAGCTAATAGAACGGGCTTCGATTAAAGAAGCAATAGTAAATAATGTATATCACCAAGCTTTCGAAGAATGCAAGCTTTCTTTTATTCCGATAGTCAATCGAAAACCATGCTTTAGACAGTGCCTTAAGTAAAGATCCTGTATCCACCCTTTTACGGAATATTGTACATCTTGAATTAAAGTTGTATGCCATCAATTCAGAAAAAGTGTATTGTTAGGCGCCGTTGGTTGAGGGTACCAACGTATAGCTACCGAGATCGAAGGGGAAAGCATACTAAGCAGCATACCTGATTTTATTCCAAATCATTATATATTATCGACGAATAAGACATAAATTAAGTAGACTATCTATGGCATTGAGTCTGGGAAGACATTACAGAACTCAACGTGATCATCCTATTATGTCTTCTATGTGTCTTCCTTTTGGTGTCTTCAGTTGATTATCCTTTTTGTTTTCAATCGATTGTGCTTTTGTCTTCAATCGATTATCCTTTATGTTTTCAATCGAATGTCCTTTTGTCTTCAATCTCTTCCCCGAATACGTTAGTTATATATATTTTACAGAAATGAAGTCATACATAAGCCATGCACATTACACGCATTACATTATGTAATAGTAATAATAGTACAGAGGTTGCAACTAGGGGTGTACCGATCACAGATTTCACCGAACCGATACCGATACCGATCCAGCCTCCCTTGATCGGCCGATACCATCCGGGTTTCCATTGGCAAAATTAAAACGATTCATAAAGAAAAAGCATCTTTACAAGGGATGAGCCAACGCCACGACAAGGGATTTGGGGGTGTACGAAATAGTATCAGACTGTGGCAGCACAAGGGCGTTCGTGTGTATCTCCTGTGAGAAAGCTTGCCAAAAGCGTCCTAAAATGTACACAAGGTTTGGAATAGTTCGTATATCACTATAACAAATAACCAAGAGCATAGTACACCAAATAGGTAATGTAAAGATTTCTAAAGTATATGTATATTAACATAATAGGAATTAGCCGAAGGAGAATATCCTTCAACAGGTGATCACATTCAATGGACCGTGGTCCTGTTTCACCTTTTTTACATTACGCACGACAAAACTCTTTCAAAACAAGTTAAAAGCAGCTTTTAGTTAAGAGGATGTAGATAACAGTTGATTTTTTTGGCACTCAGTTAAGCTACACTTACATTACATTTCCAGCATAATGCTTGATGAGGAAGTCTTGATTGTGTCCGAGTGTTTTGTCACTTGTGTCAGTCTACGATCAAATAGGAAGTGTACTTTCAATGCAAATCCTCACGTATTATACACTCCTTACACATACGTTGATTCTGTAGCAAAACATGAAATATTTTACCATCTTTACTGACAGGATGACGTACAACTTGGGATTTTGCATGAATGAAATCGAGTTTGAGTCCTTGCTGGAATTGCTGATTGCTTACCAGACCCTCTACGTTCGTCGTGGTGCTGTTTGTCAGACTGGTTGTTACTATGCGCCAGTTTCTTTCAAATAGAAAGAAGGTGCCGTGATTAAAAAGAAGGTTGAAAAATACCAATGCAGTATGTATGTACGTCGCTAATGTACGTTTCTTCCTTTTAGGGCTGATTCTCATCATCGTTCTTCATATTCAAGTGTTATCCTTCCATCAAAGTACTTTTTGATTGGTTAAAGTCTACCAAGCACATTGATGCTTTCATCAGCAGCTCTTTCAGCACATGTTCAACTTCTTTCTATTTCCATTCATCACATAGTTGCAAACAGATTTTTTAAGAAACTATATGCTGTGCAAAGATCACTGTCCTATAACACGCGTTAAAGGTTATGTTTAAGCTTATGTGCTTTTGATCGAATTTCCCAAGGTGTCAGTTAACTTGCACTTTGATTTGCGGCTCGGCACTTACTTCCTA
>JAAAKM020006971.1:67593228-67655173 GCA_010016025.2 Alatinidae sp. Z8VKAUB7J3 | reverse complement strand
AAAACATATGGAACATACAATTTAGATCAAAGTTTGCCCTGAATCATATTCTGATTATATCTGCATGCATGTTCTCAAAGTACAAAATTTGCATCAAGCTCCTAGAAAATGGAATAAAATGTTCTTTTATAACATGTCTTTATAACTTGCTGCTCATGACTTATCATTCAATTTGGCTTTACACATGATATTCTGAAGTAGGTTTTAAGGTCATCATTATCAACACTTTGTGACCTACTACTGCGGTATGTCTAAAACTTCAAATAAAGTTGATTTGGTCCTGCTAAAGCAACTGCAACACTCCTATCAACTAAAGTACCAGATAAACTGTTGAAAGTAAAAGCCAGTAAAAGTCAAGGGCAATACCAAGGAACCTATACGTAAATAGCTGTGTGAATGGATAAATAAATTAGAGAGTTGAATGAAATGAAAGAGTGTCTCGACAAATGAGGAAATAAACAAATAAAATGAGTATATTAGTACATAAAGGAAATGCGTGAATGGATTACAAAAATAGTTAATGAAAAACAAAACAAAATGTGCGAACAAGGATAAGAATAAATGAATAAAAAAAGGCATTTAATGACCAGATAAATGGATGAGTAATGGATAAATTAACACAAAGAAAGAAACACAAAAATGGAAGCAGGCAACTGAACTAATCCATGCCAACAACAGGCCAACATTTTTGCCTCAAGTAAAGCAGGAAGTTTCTGACAACAGCAAGGAGTTGGTATACAAAATGTGCTTCTCTATCACTTTTTATACAGGAACAGGCTTTCTTCTTTAATTTCTGACAAAAGGCATCATGCTGTACGAGACACTTGCCTTGTTATGGAAAGTGATGTTCTTACAGTAATTCAAATCTTTTCCTGTTGTAACATAATCAAAACAATCCCATGAATCCCATTAATCCTTTCTTAATAATCTCTGACAGTAGTTTAATTTGGAGGCTTGCATGATTGTAAACGGTACCCATCACAGTAGCATCCATGCTGATTCTACTTTAGCCCTACCATATATGTCCATGAAAGATTTGATTTTCTCACAGCCAAATGATCACAACAGGAACTTGGTTTTTTAAATGTACACCTTTAAAAATACTGGAATATTACACAACTAACATTGAGTTAGCAAGTTCTACATTAATTTGTTATGACACTAAACAATAGCTTTGTGCTTAGTCTACAGTACACAAAACACATCTAACAACCCTTCAAAAACTTATGTTGACTCTTACCAAATGAAGTATTGCTGCTACAAGTTTCCACAATGTTTCTACATCTTCTGCAGCAAACTTGGTAGCTTTCAGTGCATTGTTAACAAATCCATAGTCTTTCTTGTCATCTATGGTGCTGACCTATTACAAAATAAAAAATAGTATGACAATCAATAGGCCTACAAGAAAAAATAGTGCTGTGTAAAATGGAAAAGTGATATATGTAGGTTCAACATAGCATCCTCCCCCCCCAGGTAGTTGGGGGGGATAAAATTTTCAGCTCAGGGGGCACCGCGAATTTGGAGCTGAAATGGTTGGGGAAAGGCAGATGGTGGGACATGTATCTAGTACTAAATCTCATTTCTGGAGCCACTGGTATACAATACAGGTGTAACTAACAATGCAAAAACATACAGTGTTGTTTGGCAAGGCTAAAGTATCATGTTGTTGGCTTATTGCTTTTCAGTTGGGTTGGATAGTTCAGAGATCTATTTAAAGAATTTTAAAAAATTAAAAACTTTGGGTCAATTTCTTTATTTAAAGTACTTGAAACTCGAATCTAACTTTCCCATAGTTTTAATATATATATAAATGAATAATGGGTATGTTGTGAATCAGATTTAAAATATTACTATATATGTATGCATTCCAAGAAAAGACAAAGCAATGTTCAGAACGAGGTGTACACCAGCACATCTTTAGAACTAGCCATAAAACAGGTTGGATATAGATTTCAATGTAATGTTATGAAATGTGGATTCAAACTGTGGCATAAGAAGAATTTTTAGGGAGGGGGGCATGGCAGCTCCAAAAGCACAGGTCTTATCAGCTAACTTCTTACTGCTTGCATTAGAATTAGTATGGATATGTTCATATACACTCACTCTTTGGGCATGATTTTTGAAAGGGGATTGCTCAAAACATAATTATTCCTATTTTTCACAATTTTTACCATTTCTTCATCTACTGGAGCATGGCACCAAGATCCCCTCCCTCAATACACCTATGGATCCACATGTCAGATAGGATTATTTCACCTACACTTTTGCTCACCCCTGTAACAAATAACATAATTGAAATTCCAAAAAATAATGTTATATGTAAGACATGAAAATACTTTAAAGAAAACATGAAACCAACAGAGTGGTGCCCAAGCAAAAATTAGATATGAGAGGGGTAAAATCTGTCTACCTATCTGTTATACTAACAAAGTTTTGTATATTGAAAAGTTAGGAAATGAAAATCTGTCCAGCCTATCATTTAAATATCAAAATAAGAAAACAACAATTTGCAAGTTTGTGAACAGCCAGCTTGCATGAAATTACCTCTATTTTATTAAGAGACCTAAGGTCATTACTTAAGTATAAACAATCATCAAAATCATGTTGCCAACTAAGTTACAGTTATTCCTCTTAATACGAACAATTACTTCAGAATTCATAAATGCCAATTATTGTTTTCATCATATCATAAGGGTCCATGAAAGAATTTGACATGTATACTTGAAATTTTAAGTTAAGTGACACTTTGCTAAGACCTAGATGGCCACATTTAATTTAATCTTTTCAAGTTGAACATCAGCCATGAGTATTACTCACTGCCAGTCACATGACAATTTGTTTCAAATAAAATCGGATATAATATATGATGGTTAAAAATCTAAATATCTAAGTGACCGCTAGAAACTTCATCGGGTTAATTTAAAAGTAATGGACTGTTGACACTTTGTAGCATAAGTTTCGAAGTTTCTCTGGAAAACTTGTTAAATGATCATTGTATGAACTACCCATTAAAACAGTGAGTTTTACTTGAAATACCACCAAATAATTCAATCAGCTGATAAAAAATCTGTATAGGGATTGTCTGTAATACCTGCTTCAGTTTAATTAGACATGTATGTCACAGTCTAACAGACTGAATAAAATCGCCTACAGTAAACAAAAACATAAAATACACTATCGAGAAGTACCAGCAAAAAAGGTACTCCATTCTCCAAGGTCAAATACACTCTCTGTGTTCCTTTGGATTGTTCTGTCTGGCCATACTTCACTTTAAAATACATTCACCAGTCCTTACCTATATACTGTTGTTAACAGTTTAAGTTCTTGCTAATACTATATATTATTGGGTCCTGCCCTAATATTTATACACAGTAGTAACAGTGGGGTTTTACTGTTAGCCACATCTGAAAAAGATCTTCACTCACAAGAAAATATGCACAAGTGAGAAACATCAACTCATGGTTTTCTTCTTTACAAATTTTCTTAAACATGAACAGTGTGTTGTTGTCACTATCAATTGTTTTGCCCCTTGGATATTACATTGGAGTGTATCTACTAATGATCAGCTAGTTTTAGTTAAGTAAACAGGACAGTAGCTAATGGTCATGCTTCCAAACTGTTTATAACAACACAATTTTATATAATTACATAAACACTCAACCTTTTTGCTTACTGACTCATTCACATTCAAAACTAGCTACATCATCTGAACCACAAATGTAAGAGTGTTTCATTTTCCATTTTATAACATTTTACCTGCATGAAAAGCATGATTAAAATTCTAACAACAGGCAATATATACAGATAGAAACCTCATTTAAGCTTTACTTAGCTAAGCTTCTAGATAAGAAGGGCAATGACTGAGATAAAAGGAAATTGTGTGTAATTTTGGGGATCAAATTACTAATATATAGAAAGTCCCTCATGATTATTATTTTGTATGTTTCCTACTTATGTTGTTTTTTAAATCAAATTTAGTAATTAATACCAAATTTCAACATGACAGACTTTGAAACAAAAATGTTTAAAAGCAAATAAATATATATTTACATAAACATCAAAAACCATCATAAAATCATATAAAACTATAAAAAAAACCTGTACAAACATATTTTATAATTTCCGCCATAAAAAAGGTAGTTGCAATAATCACGATGGTGCACAGTCCTTTACTCTTAATATTCTATAACTTCATGAGGCTGGGAGTATGGGGGGACATATTGCAGGGAGGAGGGGTTGCTAGGTATCTTACCCCTAAATAGATCTGTAAGTGACCATATACAGTATCTTACCCGTGCATCTGCAACTGGCCATGTACAACACCCATTGCATATTTTCACTAAATGGTAACAGGCAACTCAAATGGCAGCAGCGTGTGATGTTTCACCTGGCCGGATTAACCTCTCAAAATCGAATTAAGGCAAAAGCACTTAAAAATTTCGATGCTTGTCGTTTATCAAGATTTGTGCCATATGCAAAGTTGTCCTTTACACACCAATTGCAGTGCAAGTTTAATCCTCTTGTCGAAGAGATTTCACCATGATAGCCAAGTAGTGGTCACATCTTAACGCTGCTAAAACATCGCTAATCAGCATAAACACACAGAGCTATGATTCAATACTAGCAGATTATTGTCGGCATATTTATTAGTTTTGAAAGGCACAAACAAGCTACGTTAATTGACAATTGCAATACGTCTAATAAACAAGACATCCTGTTCAGGATTTTTCTTAATACGAAACTGATTCTTCATTACGCTTCTCTTTCTCGATTGTCTAGAGAACTGAATACATTCAAATCCTGACAACAAAAATTGATCGCTCTTCACTCACACCGATTTATATCCTACCCTGTGCGTCTATCTCAACAAGTTGCCAATAAAGTTAACATATCTCAACGAGCTGTAAATAAAATTATCCCAAGGATGTAAACTATGGATATCTTTAAACAATTTCGAAGTTTGGCTTTAAAATGAAGGAAACTACGTTGGGGTAATTCAGCACGCACGGTAGTTACAATTTAGTCATTTCGTGATTCGCTTAAAGATTTGATCCATTGCATAGGTTTCGAAGGTTCTGTTAAACTGAATGCTACTTTAAATAGGGGGTAGATTTCTTCACTACAGAAACATATAGAAGTAAATGGATGACTCCGTTAAGTGTTGACATGACAAGATACGTAATCCAAAACTATCAGGGTACATTCTTTATCACAAAGTTTGTCCTTACACCAATATCAATAAATATATATAAAAAGAGGGTTTGAAAGTTCCGGTGCTAAACTTGATATCTGGTTGTTTCTTGGGGGCTTCTTTCCGCGATATAGATTTTTCAATATATTTTTGCCAGTTACATCTTTGACGTGAAGAGCGAATAGGGCTAGTGATTTTGTATGTTGTTTTTGATATTCTAACACAAAGTGGTAAAAGTAAGCTATTTAGAAATCTGTGAAAAGGCAGAGATGTCGTAAATTGTTTTT
Source organism: Alatinidae sp. Z8VKAUB7J3 (assembly GCA_010016025.2). Classification (NCBI taxonomy): domain Eukaryota; kingdom Metazoa; phylum Cnidaria; class Cubozoa; order Carybdeida; family Alatinidae; species Alatinidae sp. Z8VKAUB7J3. The sequence goes on along the minus strand of JAAAKM020006971.1, from coordinate 67,649,695 downwards.
ACTTTTATCACCAGAAGTATTTTCCACGGATTTCCAATTTTCGTGAATGTTGTAAAAATCGCAAAATTCGTTATAATATTGCTTTGTACAGTCATCTGACAAGGCCCCCGTGTGTGAGATATTTCGGCCATACAGACATGTTACCATCCCCATAAACTTTTCATTTCATAGGTCATCAAGTCAGATCAAAGCATTTTCCTTTTGCTTGGAGTCAAATGGTCGGTCTGTGAGAGTTCTGATTAAAAGGTTCAAATGTCGGGATTCTAGAAGGGCGCTGTGTTGCCCATCCTAAGTATTGCAATCCCTTAAAAACTCTCCTATGATTAACAAATTAAAACTTTTGCGGCATCTTCCAGCAGCAATACATCCTATACTTTTGATTAAGTAGATATTTTGGGTCCAAAACGTAAGTCAATGATAAACGAAAGTTGTCTTTTGGTTGTCGCGTTTCGAGTACGAGTGACTGAGTACAGCATGTCGACTTTGTCTCCAACTACTTTACTAATTAACAATAAAACTACCCTAAAGCAAGTATCATTACAAGGTTTCAGTAACAGGTTAGCTTTACTAGGGATTGAATATTGTTTGTTGGTGGACGTACTAATTGTAGATAAAGGATAAACAACAAATATTCCTAGTAAAGCATGGCTAGGGTACTTGAGGCGGTTGCAAAGCAAGATGTCGATCGAGCGAAATGGGACGAAAGGAATTTCCGATCCTCATATTCCATGCCGTGTTCTACATCTACAGTAAACTAATCTACACGAAGAAAGCTTTCTGTATCATCTTGAACAGTCTGAATAACAAGATGACATGTGAAACGAGTACCAGACTGTACTTACCTGAGCGCAGAGAAAATAACCAACTGCTAAAAACAACAAATCCCGCTCATAAATCCCTTTAAATACAGTTGACTGAGCCTCTAAATCGTTGTCTCCAATCTACAACAAAATTCTTCGTGAATCACAGAGAAAATTAGTAGCAAATCCTGTAAGGTCCTGGTGGTCAAAACAGTGCAATTTCGTTCCTTCACGACATCTTGTAAGCAGCAGCGCCTTGCTCATGTTATCATCCTCCTGGACATTGTTGTCAAAAATTCCAAGCGTTCTGAGTCGGAACGCAACTTAGGGATTTGGGACGGGGGTAACATTTTGCAATCAAACACAGGATTCGTTGAGGTCGCCTTCGCAAAATAGATTCAAAAAATGACCCAGATGTTTTACTTCTAAAACTGTCGCTCAAGCACTCTATTGTACATTTTACTACTACAGACAATTATATGAAAGCAACTTAACACAGACTATAGCACTACTGTTTCTGATACATTTACTAAAGTTTCGACGATTTAAACTCGCAGATCAACCATCAGTGAATATAACATCAAATGAACAAGACAACGGAATATTGAAAAGGAAAGAGACTTTCATTTGCATAATTCCAATTTTGACTTACCACAATAATAAAACTCAGTGCTGTATCCAAAAAGAGAGTTTAAGACCTTTTTTGATGACCAAAAGTATCCTGGTGTGTGACTTAGAATTCACCTGGAAATTAATCGTCTTTTTAATCGTCTCTTGCCTATTTTTAGAAAATGTTCAATACTGGTGCTTACCAAAATGTGTACAGTTTTAACAACTGAGCATAATTCACATCTGGAAGCTTTGACAAAATAAACCAACTTAAAGGGAGACTTCAAACACAGTGTCGCGCGATTTTCTCTTGACGTGATCAGTGGAAACGAAAGTAGACCAGTTGAAGGGGTGCTATTGTTTTATGTCTACTTTGAAATAACAGATCAGCCTATCTGACAATACCTGCAGAACAAATTTCCACGACCAACAACTAGAACCTCTTATACGCAAACAGATAAGCAGTAAGCATATGCAGCTTACGAGTATTTGAAAGGTTGGTTCTTGGTATAAAGATGAAATATTCCTTTGAGAAACGGTTTTTATTTTGCAAAAAATATCGCCAGACACTGGTCATAGCAATCGCCGAAACACGACAAAGATTGTTTATGGATTGACCGTTTTTAAAGTCAGATGAGTGAAAGAAACCTTTTCACTTACGCCCGTACTATTTTTAAAAACCTACTTCAATTCTCTATGACCAGTCATGAAGTCGAGGAGGGGGGAGGGGGGAGAGATTGGCTGCGTCCTTTAACCTGCCTTTGTCTTTCATTTCTGACCCTTCCGGTCTGCTTGAGACACATAAAGTTCTTTCTTCCTTCAGATACCTCAACCCCGAGAGATGGCTAAGGAGAGAACAAATCCGAATAGTAGGTCATTGTGTGACACACGAGGAGGAGATTGCTCGCCATATAGTACTGTGTACCCACGGGAGGAAAGCAAGGTAGAGGAAGAAAAGCAGTAACGTATCTAAACAACCTAAAGGAGGACACCAACCTGAAGGACGCTTTAGAGATTAGGAACTGGATGAAAAACAGGGAAGAATGGAGAAAGCTTGCTATGTCGGGTCGAGCTGGCGCTCTACCAAAGTAATAGTGGCTCAACCCTTGTGAAACTTCGTAATACGAGATAGCCACCAATTAAGTGAAACTTAACATCGTGATTGTTAAAAATAAGAAAGTCATAAGTTTCAAGCGCTTTATACACACATTTGAGATCTCTCAGTGTAGCGGCCTGGTAAGCGGTGGGGCCGCGCCCAAGGGTTGTCTATCTCCGAAAGGGAAACAGAGCCGCCACTCAGGTATTGCTTCTGGGCCGCATGGGGTTCACGGCCACGGACTGCCAATCGAAAAGCCCATATTGAGACCGTCTGTTCTCCAGGTAACTTGGAAATAAGTGCAGATGTTTGTTATCAAGGTGGAATAAAACTAAAGATATGTGAAAATTACTCTATTGTACAAATAAATTCTACTAACGCCTACCAACAATGCAACACCAAGTAAATCACTTGTGCACCTTTATTGCACGGAGAGTGAAAAATGATGAGAGTGAGCGTAGGAGTAGATTCCATCTTGATAGGCAGTGCAGTAGAAGCGCTAGCAATTAGTACTTAACGGTAGGGGGCTCAAAACATTGATCTCTCATAGTTGGCGGAGAAAGTTATGCACTCCTATGCGCTGCTTTTGGCCACATGCGCAGAATAGACAATAATCTTTGTTTATTAGTTAGCCTGTTCGGTGATTTTTCGGTTCATTTAGGGTAGTTTCAATGTCGGACCCACTGCTCATCAGGGGTCTTTAATTGAGAGACTGCAAAATAGACAATATTCACCCTGAAAACGTTGCAATTCAGAAATGATAGGTGAGACAAGGATAAGATTGTGGACCGATGTAATAACAGTGCAGTGAACTGTATACTTGGAGCGCAAGAGCGAGAAACATTTGCGACCAAACTATAAACCAGAACTTTGTATGTTCAGTCGTGTATGTTCGTGCTCAAAATAATGTCTTCTATAAGCCAGTGAAATAGTTTTACACATTTGAAATTGTGCCCTGTGAAGAGATTCCCTTTACCAAATAAAATGATCAGTTGCTAGCTCCTTCAAATATCATCATACATAAAATTTTTATTGTAAGAGGATATTCTTAATGGTTTGCAAAAAATATGGTATTTAATATGTCGTTGCTACCACGTAACCAAGGCCGTTCTATTCTAACAAGCATTCCGATCGTGGTGCTTGTGGTGATAACCATGGTAGCAGTGGTAGCCGTAGTAGCCGAGTTAGCCGTGGTAGCCGTGGTGGCCGTGGTGGCCGTGGTAGCCGTGGTAGCCGTGGTAGCCGTGGTGGCCGTGGTAGCCGTGGTAGCCTTGGTGGCCGTAGTGGCCGTGGTGGCCGTGGTAGCCGTGGTAACCGTGTTAGCCGTGGTAGCCGTGGTAGCCGTGGTAGCCGTGGTGGCCGTGGTAGCCGTGGTAGCCGTGGTAGCCGTGGTAGCCGTGGTAGCCGTGGTAGCCGTGGTAGCCGTGGTAGCGGTGTTGATTAGGACTAGATTCCTCTGGACACATACTGTTTCGAAGCATATTTGCCGTCTCTGGGAGCGGCAATGCAATTTTTTACGCAATCCTAACACTAAATAATTTGCTTATTACTTAGCTTGAGTTTGTCTCTTAATATTTAATGTGCTGCAGAGTGGTTTTAACTTATTCTTTCCATCGTTAATAGACAAACAGTACACATTCGCCAACCTTTGCTATATAATCTTTTAATAATCTTCTAGTGTCTTCGAATTCGACTTTCCGGCAACAGAACTTATTCTTTCTATTGAAAGTTTTTGTTTCGCCTTCCATAAAATTTATTATAGACCATATTTGTGGATGTATACATCTACTTTGTTTGTGAATATTACTAAATTGTACAAGTATAAGATATTTATCGTATGATGAAATAGTCAAATTAAAACTTGTATTTTGCGTCTTAACGAAACGCTTCCAGTCAAGAATGCTAACGCAGTTTGCAGCAATCGGAAATGATAGTAAACGTTTACTAGATTAGCTTGCAAACCTTAGGAAGGTACGTGATGAATAGCAAAGTCACGTCCGCAAAGGATTAATGCAGCTTCATTCGCACAGTCAGTTACATCAAGCAAGTCTAAAAGACTATTAGTCTCTCACAAAAACGTGTAGCTGTTTTAGCGGTCTCTGTTTACATTACATTAAAATAATAAACGCCAATGTTTGACTGTAGCTGGCAGGTGAAATGAACAGCAAAATAAGTGACTCTTTTGTCTGAATTAAGTCTAGTCAAACGTACGAGTCTTCACAGGACCTGCTTCCTACAAGTATGTCTTCATTGGCTGTTATATCTAAATAGTCATCTGGTCAGCCAAAGTCGTGGTTGCGGACGATGACCTTGAGTCAACTCTATTGTTTTCCTTTAATAATAAACTGATATGACTGTCTTGTTGCATATTCAGATATTCAGAGAAAAGTCAGTTGTGTCTGCTGGTATTCTATGTGTTTTTATCGTCTGGGACCTGGGTATTTTCCCCTCTTTTGTCTGCAAAGGCAATGTTCAAAGTTCTTTGTTTATTCATCCCTACACCCTCACGCCATCACCAAAAGCGGCATGCCTTCACGAAGCGCTGGATTTTGTCACCTTTTGTCATTGTGTTATTGCATATCTTAATATGACTAGTGTGTAATAGCTTTGCTGAGTATGGCTTGCATTGTTTAGGTACGTTGTTCCTACAAGGTGATTTATATCTGTCGTGCGGGTACGAAGAGTTGTCCCCTGTTGACTCACCAAACTTAGGGAAATTAGAAAGACAAGGAAGTTCTTATTGCACATAGTCAATAGAATTTAATCTGATTTCATGTAATGAGGTTTTCATCTTCTGTAATTAGGAAATGGATGCTGCATGATAATATTACATTTTAATTTGGACAAAATTAGAGGCTGGCCAAGTGTTTGCTCATTTGCCACAGATAGCTTAATTGTAATTAAACAGCTACGATGTTGAGAAGTTTATCATAAGTGTTTGCCTATCCTTACTATGTCTACAACAATGTCAGAGTACATTAGGAGTGCAGAAATTATTGTTTTTTTAATCAAATACAACACAGAGCTTTCACTAGATTGACACGTCTGCTTACTATGTTCATACTAAACTGACGAGTAGGTCAAGAGACCAGAGGTCATCTAGATCAAACTGTCATGAGGTTCACATCCACCCTTGTTCTTTACTGGTATTACCTACCCTAAGATAATAACTGGTTCTATAAAGGAAATACTAGTTTTTGGGATGGTATTCAAGTAGCAAAATTTCACTTTTATGTTTCTAGAAACAATACTTGCACAATATCGACAAGGAGTTGTATACACAACATTGCCATTTTATGCTGACCTCAACATTACCGAGCAATGTGATGCTAGGTATGATGCATTCCATCTTTTTAAATATAATTGAGGTTAATGTTGATGACAGATTAGGATCACATGCACCACTTTCATAAATAATCACTATTTTGATATATTTATTAAATATTTTTATCTTAATTGGCATTGTTTTTGTAGATTTCTTATCATCTTTTTAAACTTCCCAAAGGTTGCCTAACCAAAAGTTATTCTTCAGGAAATTTCTTGGGAAGAAGTTACCCTTTCACCTTTAACCTTTTTCCAGGGTAAAAATAGTTATCTACCCTCTGCAGAACTTTTCTGTCAATTTATATTACTAATCCATTACAATGACTATTATAAGTAATCTTGTCTTTTCACGATATACGTATTCAGCCAACTATTTCACATGATTTGACGATATCGTTAAGCAATATATGGAGTTCTTGAGGCGTCTTTGATATCAATATGATATCATCTGCAAACATTAGTGAGCATAGGTACTCTCAATTGATGCTTATATCTCAGTTTACGTATACTTCATTTATTATGATCACAGTTTGCATCAGATATGACGTCAAGAATCTAGGTGACAGATTATCACCTTGTTTTGCCCTGAAGTCTTATCTTATTGCAGTCAAGATCCTATTGAGTATCGGTTCAAATTACCAAGTATTCTTATACCCAAAACTCCTTGGAAATTATAGGATCCATTAAAAGCTTCCACACCCGCCTTGTTTCCTTTCTTGTGGGGTCGGAGGCGCATTTATTTTTTGCTTCACCAACTCCGCTGATTAGCGATGAGGAGTGTATCCACTTACCCCATATTATTCTGAATACACCGTCTCTGTTACTGACTTGGGATTATATGTACTCTTCTTCACTGATCTGAAATGACAAGACCTGGGTTTTGATAATTTAATCCTTATCTATTTACAAGAATTATATATTTAAGTAGGTCGAAATTTAGACGGCGTTAAAGACCAATGAGCTAATTTCCAGTTTGAACGTTGCCAGATTTATACCTCCAAAGTATTACTTGTGTAAAGCTGAAGGACCCTCTACCAGAATCATTCCACCTCCACTGTCGTGAACCACCAAGAACCAAGAACTCGATACTCCTGTGTTCTTAAATGCACCCTCATTTTTAATGAAACCTCAACATTAATTGTTCCCATGGCGCCTCAATACAATTTTCTCCTTTTATCTACATACCAAAGCTCTCTTCTATTTCGGTGCCAAAAACCTAATGGTCGTTGGAAGAGTCGCTGCTTATTACCACATCAATATTGACGCAGAGGTTTTGCTTAGTAACTACTCGGTGGAGATAGAAGTGGCTCGAATGTCAAGCAATTTGTGGAGTTTGAGTATCTTTACACTCTACAACGTTTGGGAGATAGGGAGTATTTCCGGTTAAACTTCGGTAACCAAAAATCTCATCTACGCTGTTTAGAACCCTGGATGTCGCTATAGGACTCTTTTACCTAAAGCATACTTGCCTTCCTATTCCCGGTACTTCAGCCACCTACAAGATCTTGGTATTTCGTTTATAGCAAGATTTTTATTGAAGTTAGGTCAACTATAGTTTGTAAACAGAGTTTTTCTTCTAGGAGCTTGGGATGTCAAAGAAGGCTCTGAGCTCTGCCTACCCAAGGCTTTTCCGTACATCATCTTGCCTAAGGATAATACAGTAAAAGGTGCCCTCTATTGCTTCCTTCAAAACTCGGCAACCCATAGAAATTTTACGTATAGCTCAGGACCTATGTGAATAACATTGCTAAAGAAAGTTCCCTACATAGCGGTTTCAGTCAATAAACGTTAATAAAGATTGACTATGTAGACTAAGCATTGCAACTACACCCAGTTCTAAACATGGGCTCTGAAGTGATGCTGCATTTCCATACCTAGAAATGAGGTTCCAGGTGCTTAACTTTGTGTAAGTAAGCAACCTCAGCAGTTATTCTCTGGAAATGCGAACCCCATAGCAAAAGTTGGATTCGTTTCCCTGTTTTTAGTGAAAAACAGATTGAGAAGAAGAAAAAATTCCCTTTCAGCTACTGTTACTTAGTGAAGGGACTTTCATCAATTTAAAAGTATATCTCCTTCAGTAACTACAATTAAAATAAATTATTTACAGACTGTAAACTCGACATCAGTAACCGCAATACGTAACACGTTACCCTGCACCTACTGCAATACCTAAGTAACTGTGACGCAACTCATCTTTCCACAGCCTATTTACTCATTTGTACACAACTAGCAACATTACAAACATTTTTATACAAGGAACTGTTTTGTAAATATCTTGTTTGAGAAATTTCAAGGAACTCCAAAACAGAGATTTTGTCCAGTAAAAAAACTTAAAAATTCTACTTTCGCATTTTATGGAATACATTGTTCGTTGAAGATACTCAAAGTTCACCCTGACTTTAGTCGAGCACCAAAGCAAAAAAATATGTTACACTAATATATAACCTTTATCGTTACAACACTCTTTACTTTCTGTTTTAAGCCATCGAGCTTCCCCAAAAGGCAAGTAATCACTTAAGCAATTTATGTACTGTTACCAACAAAGACATTTATCAACAAGAAATTCGACCAATGAACTAAATGGATTACAAGAACACTTTGTCAATTCCTTTCTGCTTTAGAGGTGGTACGAATGTTTTATTTATCTCAACACAGAATTTTACGCACCCTTTACAATTATTTACCTGTAGAAATTTTCTTAATGACTCCATACAAAGATCTTTGATTAACATCCCTATATCTGAGTTACAAGTGGGTACTTACGGAATTTAAGCTTCTTTTCTACCATACAGCTCTCTTAAAGGTCGGTAGACAAAAGGTGTTTGAGCTCCAGAAAAACAGTTGGCTTTCAAGTAAACCTTAAAGTCCATTTAATGAAGACAATGCTTAAGCTCGTAGTTAACGAACTTGAATTGCTTTTGCGTTATAAGTAAAGGAATGTGGGTAACAGTCTGATCCACGTCTACTTGAAAACAGCGGCATTGAGAAGCTCTGATACGTATGGTGCCTATCAGTGTCAATTTCTTATAAAATCAATAGCTAATACAACTGGTTTGGTAAGTTATTCCATCGCAAATGGAATACCTAATCATAATAACAATGTAGACATTGATAATTTATTCTCCTCAAAATCTCCCCTTTGGAAGTCTTTTCCAAGTTTTTACTTTCTTAGCCTCTAACATCTGCGAAAGTTAAATTCTGTTCCTTCTCACTCTGGTCCATTGGTCCCTTTCCAGTAACTCCTTTTGCATAAATAGTGTGATTTCAATGCTTGGAATACCTTTTTACAAAAATAACATTTAAAAACCTTACGCGTTGTTATCGTGAACTTGAAAATGAAAAAGTGACGAAATAATGAACATTTTTTAAAAAATCAAATAAAATTTGCAAAAGTTTATACCTTAAGTGTACGCCTCTAAGGTATGTCTTCTGCAAGCTTCGGAGTAGCACTGGCCGAAATTTTATCAAAATTTGTAAACCGACTAGCGCTAGCGTGGTAAAACACACCCTACTGTGAAAGTCGAGGGTCTTGTGCTGAATAAGTGATTGCTTCTTTATCTAAGGGGAACAATTGAACAATAAATCTGCATATTTCGATACTTACAAGCAGAGGTAGCCAATATTATTGTAAAAGGAGCTAGTTTGCTTCCAATGACTGAACTGCTCGTAGAAAGTAAAGATAGCCTTGACGCAATACTAATATCTTAAATATTTAAAATTCTATAGGAAGCGTCAAGCAGGGTACGTGCCTCCTATTGCTTATGAGTAATATACTATATCCAGGCTTATGAGTACTAAACCTAAGTCCAACTCCTGGAAAACAACTTTTTGATGATATTTGGAATGGATAGGCCTACACTTTTGATGCATGATGCAGACGGATTTAACATGTAGACATAGATTAAATGTGACCATTCTTGGACTTTATCTATGGATGACAACTAGTATGCTTAACAAGAAAAAGTTTCTCTGACTATCTTACATAACTTTTGAATATTAAGAATAAATATCAAAAACATTACGTGATGAATTGCTGATAGATTACTAGATGTAAACGACATAAAATGATTGCAACGGATGCTGTGTGCTGAAAGATAAGCAATTGTTACTTCTGGTAAGTATATATCGCCAGTTTAGCGTTACTGTGGCGCTAAAATGCTGAAAGGTAAAAGAGGCTTCCTACATACTACTCAAAGCAAAGTTTTCTGTCTCCCCACCATCGAAAGTGACCCCTCTGGTGTTGTAGTGTTTACTACCTCGAATAATAGAAATTGAAGAACCCATGTTGGAAATGGAATAAAAAGCCGAAATTTGCGATCACAAGAAAAGGTTCTTACCCTTTTGAGTATGTAATGTCCCTTCTATATTGTCGGAGTCTTACGCGGTTTTTCATAATTTACTTTGAAAAAAAAACTTGCTAATTTTCAATCCATACATTTTCCGACCATTACGAACTTTGAGTTAAATATACTATTCAAAAATATCAGCTTGTCATATCAGTAATTTCTGTTCACCCAACCATTCGAATTTTCTTGAGTTAGGTTTACAAGTTGGCTTAACTGGTTTGATAATTTGTAAGTATGACACTCTATGATTGGTTAAGACTTCCGAATGAAAGTCAGTCCACTCTAGTGACTTTGCAAGTAACTCACAGCATACAGAAACACGTCAACATTTCATACTTAAAGTTCAACTTCGTTGGGATATTTTATGACAGTATTCCAAGAGAGAAATCAGTATCTATTAAGTTCATTTACATTTAATATATATAAATCGACTTTCATATTTTTTAACCGCTGCAAACCTGTCGGCTTTGAGATAGCAAGTAAGTCTGAGAGAGGGGGAAAAGGAGGTTTGTTTTCAAGAGAGTTATGTATCTTGTGATATCGGTATGCCACGACAAGTCTTTTATATTCCATGTTCAGCATCCCCCTAACGTTCTTCATAGGGATGGAAAATAGTAAAGACGTCAACTTTTCCAAATCATTCATGTTAGCCTCCGCTTTCCAAAGTAAAAGGTTATTCATGGTTAAATATGTGCAAAGGAAGAAAAGAACATCTTCTGCAGCACAGAAATGCCTTAATGAAGGATTGAATACACAAATATCCTCCTGTCTAGTTTAGTAACATTTGACGAGTGTGAGACCATGACTTCATCTCCCGCGGAAACCATTGGTAGGTTTCTAGGAAAGTTGAGAGTAAGCTTTGTCGGATCGATGTTGTCGTAAGGAATGATGCTAGTTACCAGGGATAGTGCTAAAATGGACACCTTCAAAAACAAACCACTTCCTGTTCATCAGATACTTTGGTAGTACGATTTTTTACGTGGCCAGCAATGGAGAGACATCGCCATCGGATGTCACGGGCATTCAAACACTTTATTACCTGGTTTACTAACATTTTGGAGACCTGTCTTAATCGCTATCGTAATGCGTTTTTGATCGGGGTTACGCCAAGAGCATGACTTGTTTGTTCTTAAGGTTGAGATTAAAACAATTTGGTACTTTCAACAGGGATCAGACAGCAACTATAACCAATGGAACACGAGACCAATTGGTTGTTTGTAAGTGCATCTGAGATTTGATGAAACATTCAACTTAATATGCAGGAGTCTAAAGATATAGTACTTCAAATGACTTGGCGAAAGTTTTAAACATAGTCAGGTAGCGGAATAGTTGCTGCTGCACTCTCTCGAGAGATAAGCTGCATTTCTTCGCTTGTGCAACTTAACACATCTTACTAACAAAGTTCAAAATACAGACCCAAGTATTCTTGGGTGCCTAATAGACGGTGGGGTTGGAATAAACGGGGGGATGGAAAAATTCCAAAAACTTAGTAAACGGGGGGTTGGAATAGACGGGGGGGGGTGGAAAATGACCAACAAGGAAGTAAAGAAGCAATGTTTAGAATCAACTGCAACTCTCTAAACGTAAGGTAATACAACACAAACAATAGCCAGTTATTCGAAAAGCCATTACAGGGAATGGTCTGTATGACACAGTGTATAGATTGCACCATGCATATAGTTGAAACCAACAACACCGATCCTACTCAATTTGCTCGAACTGGAATCTATTTCACCAGGAAATCATCATCATCAAAAGTAATCTGTCAAACAATAACTACCCACAAGTGCTGGTTGATCGAACGATATGTCAATTTATGAAAAGCAAAGTCGGAGGTCAAGAAAAGCCAACCATCCCAAATGACGATATCAAATTTTTTTTTGAGGACAGTGGATGTCATGCGCGGATACGGAATTTTTTTTTAAAAAACAAGCAAAAAAACACATGTCAAAGCAAAGGAAAATGAATGTCGCGTTAGGCTCCTTGTTTATTACCGTTTGAGTAGACTTGACCACTTACTTCCCAAGAATTAGACTCCGAAGATCATGTGGTGTATCAATTCACATGCCCGGACCCTGCATGTAACGGCAGGAACTGTTACATTGTATACATGGCGTACTTTATTGTATACACCACAAACAAATTGGCGAAAAGAGCCAAACAACACAAAACAAATGGAGCAATAAAATTGCATCTTCAAGAGCATGACACAAAGACGGGCATTGCTGCTCACATAAAAATCTGCTTCCGATCATCTGATAGGACCAGTTTACAAATAGCAGAGGCATTATTAAGTAAACGGGAAAATCCCTCGATAAATAGAAAAGATGAAGGTTTCACACGATTGCTAAAACTATTTTAAGTTTTCTTTTTAATTGTAAATAATTGTTTATTTATCCCTCCCACTCCTCGACTACGGTACATGCTTATATTTCTTTACCCCTGAGCTATTGTATTAGGGTATTCTTTTTAACTCACTATGAATTTTAATTTCTCCGTGCGCATTTTACATTCCATTTATAAAGTCGTCATTACATGATGGGTTTTTAAGCAAATGCTGTCCTATTACCGAGTCTGTTTTGGGATCTGTTGACTTGACTTTGTTTACTCGATTAGGTAAAATTTTGGAAACTTTACGGTGTCTGCTAATTAAGGCCGGCACATGTTGCGCGATTCTGTCATGTAACCTCTGCGACGTACGACCTATATATTCGCTCGCACAGCGGCACGTGAATTTAGCGACACGCAGTTGTATCGTTGGAAAACTGTTGGTCCCGGCCGTTTTTATTCTTTAGTCAAAACTCATAAAAAAGGTTCCCAATCCACGGTAATCGCAAATACACTGGGCAATTTATAGGCATATTTCGGGTCAGACGAAAACTTGGCAATTTGATTGGAGATGACAATATTGATGACATTTTCTGGGTAGCCGTTTTCTTGAAAAATGGTCTTAATGTTGGCTAACTCCTCATCGAGTTTACGTTTTGAGCAAATGATTAGAGCACGATGAACTAAAGTAGCGATGGGATTGGTTTTGCGAGTTTTAGGACGAAATAAGTCCCAGCGCGAATATTGTCCCGGAAATGGAGCTTTTTTGTAAACACTAGTGAGAAAATGGGACCTGTCTTTTTGAACATGAACGTCTAGAACATTTCTCTTTGTTTAGGGACTGCATTAGAGCTAAATTATCAGCTTGATTGAAATTTTATCAAAAATTGATGAACGAATATCATATTCTGTCTCACTGGAAACACGGAGAAGTCTTCGACGCTGCCAAGCTTCATTCAATCTGTCAGCATTCATTTCAAAGTCTTTTGAAATTTTTTATAGGTGCATGAAACTATAACCGGCGCAAAAATATATTTCTTAAAATTCCTGTAAAGCCAGAAATCCGATATAATTGCATGCAAGTGAGGTGATACGGTACTAAACTCCATTTTAGAAAAGCTTTAAGAAAAGTTTTCGCTTCTTGTTAAGCGCAGTCTATTTTACACATTTCTCGGGTAGGCTTACTTTTCGCTTTAACTAATCTCTTCTGTTCTTTCGCGTGACTTTTGGTACTCATTCCCTGCTTTGGTATTCTATTGCTCTAAAGAATAATCAAAGGAATGATATTAACATGGGCAAGTGCTCATTTTTTATTGTTATTGTTGCTGACATTTCCTTTATTTTATTATGTTTTCGTACCTATATCTGCAATAGAAAGGAGTGTGACGTATTTTCTTAGACAGAATTTGACATAACTTAATTTCTTTGATAAAATTGAGTGCTTATACAAATACTTACAAAAATATTATAAAGCCAGGATAATTGCAATTATACAAATGCAATGTCGGTGATACTCACACACACGATTTTTTGGTCTGGAGAAGGGAACAATTAAGACACGGAAATAAGTATGAAAAAGAGGGGGGGGGGGAGTCTCATGTTGTCTCTTAATTTTCAAAAGATATAAAAATCTTCTGTGATGATCAATCAGAATTACAGAAACGCATTTTATTATCCCTCAGCCTCCGACATTGGGTTGGGTGATGTCCTACGTGAATGGAAGGCTAAATCCTAAACGTAAGGGGAATGGGTCGGTTTCTGTACCGATTGGGATAGTAAAGTCAACTATCCTTCATAAAAAAGTTCCATAAGGGATTTTTCACCCATTTCTAAACTGCTGTGATGGCATCTACACCTACAATGTTACAACTAAAAAGCAGAAATACATAATGATGCAGTCTTTAGATACTTCAACGTAGATAACTATGGCGAACCATATACATTTCATAGCTGACATTGTTAAGCTTGATCTTACATTGTCGAAAGTTATAAAGCAATGAGGCAAGATGTCGTAAGAAGGTATTGAATGAATGTCTTCTTCTACTTGTTCATCTCTGAGTGCCGTATCTAGCGACTTCGGTGATCATCAAATTCCAAAATTCCCGGTTTATAGTCTTGTAACACAGCCCAGCTTCTTTCTCTGCAATTCCTTGCTCTTCTAGCCAGAACTGCACACTCATCATCCAGTTTTCTCTTCGTCTTCGTGTACTTCTCTTCCCTCCACCTGGCCTGTCAGTTATAGGTTTGCTAACTCCTCATCACATGCCCAAAGAAACTTAGTTGCCGAGTTCTTATGTCACATGCCAATTTCCTTTGCACTTAAGCCCTCCTATGCATCTTTCTGCTGCACACTTTTGTATCAAAGATATTCTACATTTTGCGTCTTCTGTCACCAAAATCCTAAGGTATTTGGAAAAGCATACCTGCTTTATTGACTCGTTCTTCATTTTCAGATTACACATTGGGCTCTTTGTAATGGAGAGGACTAAGCATTCAATCTTTTTATGGTTAAACTGAGTACCATTTTCTCACTTTCCATGACAACTACATCTAAGAGTCTCTTGAGGCGTCTTCGATTGTTTCTGCCAATAACACAACGTCTTCCCCGTATCTGACATTTTTTATGTTATGAATGAATATAAAGTATATACTTGCTCATATCAGTTTGGTTTTATTCATGATGATGAATAGCAGCAACATAGATATCAAAAGACTTGGTAATGTTGCTAATGTAGAGAGAACTTCAAAATGGACAGTAATACCAAGATATGACTTTCTAAAGGTTATGTGCACGCTAGAATATAAAGCTTATATTTCTAACGATTTGTATCAAATGTTCGGGTGCAATGCGAAAGGCATATTAGATAACTTAAGAATAAATTAGCATAGGTCTCTTGGTCACTAAAAAGAGCAATTTGTACGTTTTTGAAAGTAGAAATACTGATAAACTTAGATTTCACCTAAACGTAATTAACAATCGCATAAGAACAGCCGTGAATCCACAGCTATAAGATTGACAAAGAAAACGAAATCATACTGAGAACTACTACCAGAAACAAGTAGAAATCCTACCTTTTCTAGTCCATATTACAACACAAAATCTCATCTTGAGTTTGGCAATTCTTAATAATTAAATCTGTATAAAACTGAGCAGGAAAAGATACACAAAATACAAAATCCTACTTAAAAAGTCGTGTTATAGCAAGGATTGACTATCTAAACATTGCAACCTCTTACAGAAATAAGATATATTGTACCTTGGAGAATCCTCTTGAAGTTAGTTTACATTTGGATTAAGGATAAGCTAATATCATAAGATTTTTAATCAAAACGGCTACTTGTTTGTTTGTATCACATACGTTCATCACTTTAAACTTTTGATATTTAAGCTGTTCCCAAAATTGCCAATAACTCAAATTAAAATAATAAAGTCTGGATCATACTATGACTTGGGTATAAAAACGAAATGCTGTAACAAGGACAGATAGTGCATTTCAAGTGGTACCTAGTAATAAAAAATAATGATATCTAATAATGATAAAATCAATGACAATGACAGACTCAGGTGAAAGGAGATAACAGATACATTTGTGGTAAATAAATATAGAAATGACAACATGGCACCTGCAATGTGAGCTTTCACCATTCTGATACACACGTTTACTTTGCAAAGGTACAAATCATGTCAACAGCCTTGAAATATAATTTTGTTGATAAGCAGCACTTCAAAGGGATTTTTTGTAGAATAAACAATGTACCTTATAATGTCAACTATCACAAAAACCGGGGAGTTGTTAGGGTAAAGTGGTGGAATAAGTCATTGAAAGATCTAAACTAGTTTGTACAACGCACGAACTACAACAGGAATTATCGAGTTATATCTGGATAGGAGATATCATCAAAAATATCCTTTACCACTACTTGAGAGTTATGACGAGAAATCTTTCATTGATCTCTTATAATTGCTGTTCCTTAAAGTTCTCTGAACGTTATGCGTCCGCTGAAGAGTTATCTCAACACAGTGAAAGACATCCATTTCGTTATATAAAATTTTAAAATTGCACACAACGTTTCAGCACTCGCTGTTGTCATTCTCAAGTGAAATAAAATGATTAGTAACAATGTTTATTTACAAGTATTTTAAAATATGCATTCTGCACGTAAAAACTAGATTAATACAAATTGTAAAGTAATGCAATGATAATATTCACGGTTCTAAAAACAATAGTAAAAAAGGTTAGACGTAGGGGTATTCACGGTTTTAAAAAACAATATTAAACAGGTTAGACGTAGGGATATAATGGTTGGGAATTGTTAAAGCTAAAATTATCATGCGTGTAAGATAAAACTGAGATGGGTAAGTAAAATATAATAGATAAAATTACATAAGGTAAAAGAAAGGGTTCCGCTATTGTAAAAAAAGAGGTGGGGAGATGGGGATAAAAACAACTAAAATATCTTTGGTATACGAGTAAAACCTTCATTCTTTTTGTTAATTGTTGGGTTCTCCTTCTTTTTTAAAAGTGTTTCCGCTATTTGTAAGTTGCAAGTAATGTTCGACCGATAGCGGATCGTCATATGACTGGCAATGTCTATAGCATCATCATGTTCTCCTGTGTGTGTTTTTATGGCGCCATTATATTTATGCTGCTTTGCTCGGGTGTCTATCCTGTTCGTGGTGTAACCAATATATATATTCCTGTCGTTACATACAGGATCCGTGCATGTGAATTGGTAGACCACGTGATCCTCTCAACGTAATCGTCTGTCATGTCATCTTTAGGCTACATAAATGGAATTGTGTCGCTGTTGTAGTTTGAATCCGGACATACTAGGAATCTGGGATCAAACTAGGTTGAGAGGTAGCGCTATGCTGTGTCTTTTCCAAAAGAGTTCGATACTATATGTGTGGATGTTGGTAAGATATTGTTGGGAATATTTAGAAGTGACGCAGGATAAGTATGGTCGTGAATTTAATTCATATCTGAGTTTGCAGTTAATTCTGGTATATAGTTAGTTTGACGTAAGGCAATTACTAAGTAAACAAGTTGTGTATTTTTATACTACATGATTTCGTGATACACTCATTTCACAACATTGTAGTGACGTGATTCCAGACTCGTTACGTGGTTTGTATAATTTATTCATATCGTCAAAATCTCGGTACGTCACGAATGTTGATGTAATTTCCTATCCATTCGTTTAAATAAATAAGAGAAAATTTTTAAATATTAGAGAGAGATTGTCGCATTTAGAGAAAGTCGGATTGTTTGAATATTTTGATTGTTTAGACTTTTGGATTGTACAAGCGGAATTATTGGAAGCTGTTTATTGATGGAGATTGATGATTACAACTTTGTATCTGGATATTTATTGTATATATGTTCGCATAATTGAAAGCATACGGTCCTCTTGGATTGTGTTAGCTCTTTCGAATATTTTGGCATTGAACCAGCGCGGCGCATTAGATTTTGCAACCGATATGTTGTTGATGTTGTGGTGGTGATACAAGGGCTTCATTATGACATTTTACCAGGGAATACAATGAAACCAAACAAACGTGGGACACAATCTAGACACGTACGGAATAAATTTGGACTCGTAGAGGCTACTCAAAAGTTGTAGAAAATCAAGAATTAGCAGTGGTGGTTCCAGTGGTTTTTGGCTAAGTTCTTGAGAAAAATACTTTCTAACAATGCCATTTTTTACACTTTCTGCCTTGGAAACTTCATTTTGTGCATGCTCATTAATAATTAATAATAATAATACTCATAAAGTAACCCACTTTCCCTCTTCTTAATGAGGAATAAAATTGCTCTTAGCGGTTTCTTAGTTTTCCCATAAAGCAAATTGATTAGCATTAGCATAAAATATTTTGGGCTTGGGAATGTATATGTAATTAAATGTCATTACATATAGTATGGACTCCTAGAACGTAGTTTACTATGTGCGGGGTAGTGCCTACAGAATTTTGGAAGTGTTGTAACAGGTGTATTGTACGTGGTTGATTAAATTCAACGCTAATGGTATCATGGGCGGCTTATATTTTAATTACACCTGCCCAACTCTATCAGACCAATGTCAAATTACAGGGGTAAGATGTTGCCATCATTCACTGCAAGTACACCATGCGTATGCACAACATACCTCTAAAACTTTTCTAGAGACATGCATTTTCTGTCCAGGTGCCAATCTCTCGGAAAGACGTCGGACGCTGCAAAAATAGTAAACAACTGCATTTGACAGCACTATCAAAAATCTCATCTGCACTTGTTTCCCGGAAATTCAAGACTTCAACAAAGTATTTGGTGTTAGCAACAGCATTAGAGGCTGTACACAATATATGAGGCTGATCGTTACTTGGAAAGAAATTGTCATTAAGTTATGGTATCGCGACTAATGGGCGGAAAAACAGAAATGGTTGGGACATCTGATTTGCAGTATACCAAGCATCATTGCTTATTTCTACTGTAGGTTAGGATAGCCGTCCAATTTCGGTTTCTGAAAAGTACCCTATGATATCTCTTCCATGCACTTCTACATTTGACTTTTATATCATTACAAAGTACATCAGATATCTTTTTTATGGTATACGAGTACGAATTTGGACGAGAAGTTTGAATAACAATAAATATTTGATCGTTGCTTTAAGTAACTCAAATACGAGGCACACAGATTTAACAAAAATCAAAAGAAGACACGGAAAAATACAATGTCTTCCAGATATCTGGTTTCTATCTAATTATATATTTTAACTAGTGCAACACCTAAGCCTTCGCAGTGTAAAATTCTTCGAGGTAGTTGTTGGTTGATAGGCCGTTACGACTGCACCCCACCAAGGCATAAATATTTCATTTCAAGATATTCATCTATGCCATACTTCGATCCTTCTCTCCCGATTTCTGATTCCTTTATACCACCAAAGGGTGCAAAGTCACATTGTATCCGTCCCTCATTAATACCAACTATTCCAAAATCGAGTTTTTCCCCTACTCTCCACTGTTGGCGGTAGTCTGTAGTACATATATATGCAGCAAGCCCTGCCGTAGTGTCATTTGCTAACTCCACAGCCTCTTGCTCGTCTTTAAACCTTAAGATGGGCGCTATGGGTCCAAATGTCTCCATCTTTACAACATTCATTGAACCAGTGCACTCAAGAGGATTCGTTTAGGGTATTAGCTAAAGCCGGGTCTCCGTTTCATCTTGCCGCCTTAAAAGCTGCATTTATTAAACAAAGACGCCGTTGCTCTACCGACAAAAAGGATTAGTTTACAATTTACGCCTTTTAAAAAACTCGAGTGGCAAAAAAGTATCACTTTCGTGACTTTATTTTTTACGCTGTGTTTTGGTCTTCTCGTTTCCTATTATTCATTTTAAAAGATTTCTCACTTCATCAATATGGTTGCTGTGACCAGTGTATGCCGAAAACTGTTGGCATAATGAGCCCGTTACTCAACGTATTCTTCAAATTTTGTGCCAATTACCAACTTTTCAGGACTTAAGAATGCAACGAATAGTTAAGTATATTTACCGGAAAAAGATCCCGACAACCCTCGACACAGTCAAGTAGGGAACGTGGTATGAACTAGATGATGAGACGAACTACCATCCTAGATCATATCACTTGATATCACAGTAATAAAATGCTGGTAAATTCAGAAAATGAACGCAGTGTAAGTTTAGCAAAACGGTTTGCTAAGTTACTGGAGCCACTACAAGCAACCTTGATGTTGAATGTGGGAGGAGAATGATATTCATCTAGTATTTCAAAGATTGGAAACGTTTGCAACCAATTTTAATGTGGAAGGTAGCAGTCTGATAAATCTTTCTTGTTTACATTATTTCATTAAATAATAAGGAAGAAGTAAGCACGTAAAAGCATGGGACAACTCTAAGTAGACTTACAGTGTCTTCAGATTCCAATTTTCAGCAAAGGTCCCATCTGCCAAAGATCTTATTTGATTCCTTTGTATATACCTGAGAAAAGGTTGGAACATACTTGTCTTAATCTATATCCGGACCAAGGTGAATACCTACGAGGGGTAAATCACTGAAATAATTCTAAAACAAAATTACCATAATACCGATAATCCTCATAACTCTCAATAATTCTTGAGAATTTCCAATAATTTCCAATTAATAATTCTCAATAAACCTCAATAGTTCTTAATAACTTATAGAACTCTATAATTCTCATAACTCTCAATAAGTCTTGATAATTCCTGATAATTCTCTATAATTCTCATAACTCTCAATAAGTCTTGATAATTCCTGATAATTCTCTATAATTCTCATAACTCTCAATAAGTCTTGATAATTCCTGATAATTCTCTATAATTCTCATATCTCTCAATAAGTCTTGATAATTCCTGATAATTCTCTATAGTTCTCATAACTCTCAATAAGTCTTGATAATTCCTGATAATTGTCTATAATTCTTCATAATCCTCAATAATTCTCAATACTTTTCACGTCACGTGTCTGGTTGGAGGTACAAAGTAGATCCAAGACCCCTTCCAGATCACATGTATTTGCTAAGTATTTGCTAAAGTGACGGGAATCCTTTAGAAGACATGTAATGTAATAGAACACTAAATACATTTTCTGATAAACTTTAAAGGCTGTGCAAATTCTCTATATCAAAATTAACTTCAATTAGTAACATCTATCTGGTCTGTGTCGTATACAAGGAAGCACACAAGTTAATGACCAGGGAAGACATAGAATCACAACCAACCATTCCGCATTAACTTAACAAATATTCTAATAAATGTTATTTACACGTGATAACAGATAATCACAGGGAGCTGATAGACGGATGTCACATAGCATATCAGATTACCATATTCCATTTACTTCTCTAATCTCATTTAAGACTCTTTCCATATTTGAGCAAATTACTTTCCAAATAAAGTTTAGAAACGTCATATACCCAAACGTCAGAATAAATCAAAATAGAACTTTGAACTTTGATTATTTAACCGAAGAGACAATAATTAGCAGATATATCATTTTCTTTACAAAGATAATGTCTCTAGATTTTACGTGAGTGACTCTATAAACAGAGGTACTGTCCTAAAAAGTTAAGATGGGGGCTGTGTGATGAGCACGAATGCCACGCCCACTATTATTCTCCTCTACGCTGCTACGCAAGATATAATTTTGAATTAACTACAAATATTCACACTGCTGAAATTGTCCAACCAAATATTATAAAATCTTTTATCAATTAATCCACAAAATGAATAAAATTTCTAGTAACATTAACCAAAAACTAAATGTTAAAAGGGGGGACACAGCCCCCAACATTTTTCAATATCAAACCCCCGCCCCCGTTACCCTCTCCACGGCACCTCTGTGTATACAGCTAAATGAAATGCGGATCTAGCAATTCCTACTTGTCTGGGAACAATCATTTTATTTAATTTTGGCACAATCTAGAAATCCGAGAGGTGCTGCCCAGCCTTACATTACTTACGCGTTAGTTATTGTCTTTGAAACCCCACGTGACGTTTTCCTAATAGAAGCTGATGCTTGACATTAATAAATGAGGAAATATTCTGCTTTATCCTGCCAATTAACGTCAAAATCGTGCAGCCTGACACTGGCAAGAAAACTGGAATACCATAGACTTGCATTTAGTTGAAGTCACACGATCTTTTTAGCTTAATGGTATGCCTTCTTAGAAATGCAAACAACTTGTGAATCTACGTCACCAAAAAACTTTACTGTGCCCTTTTTGCTCTGGTTTTCACATCGAGGTGAAAAGTTTCCATGCCAGGTCAGCTGTAAGTATACAGACCATTTTATTACGTATAGGAGGCATCTAAAAGGGTCTAAATAATCACTGTTGCTACTTAATTGTTTAATTACCAAAAGACGACATCAAATTCATGCCCACGGTCACAGAACGCCTACGGCCTCTAATTAATGAATCTCTAGGAATTCGTTGCAAATTTTAAACTTGCTTTATTAGACAAATAATAAATGACATTTGAATAAATAAAAAGTGTCTTAAGTGAGAGTATTTTAAAGGTTGCATGTAAATACTGCATATTAAGGAAAAGAAAACTTAACCTGAGATTAAAATCTTAAACAACAATAATTTAAGAGCAATTGTTACTTAAGTTGTGTTACCAAATTACTTAAAATCATTAACAAAACTTGCTACTGTATAATCAACTTTGATTAATACTTTCGGCTATACAAGTTCATTTTTAATAAATACTATTGTCGACTTGAGGGGAAGGCAATAAAATTTATACATTGGCATATAACGATTATATATTAACTTACATCTCCTCTATGAATCGATGCTTGGCCATATCGGAGAATGAGATTTCTGAAACCATATTCCAGGAAACGTCACTACAAGGAAACGTAAGCTTACGTATTGTAATTTGCAAGGACAAGTTAAAAAAGTTTCGTCGAACTAGAAAAGTTCTAATCAAACTTCCTTCAACAACTTACAAAAACTCTCAGCAAACATTTCTAAATTTATGCCATATATTTTGCTTCGCAGGGGAATAAAATTTAGAGAATGATTTCAAAAATTTCAGAAGCATGTTACTCACGGATTTTGGAGAATGATATTAAGGGTCTCTTATCCCCCTTGACGAGTAGTAGATCCTATACTTTATTTCTGTTTCTAAACTTAATAGTACTTAAAGCTTGAGTACATATTTTTTCATTATCAAATGCTTCTAACCGTTGATATTTATAGTAAAGGCAAGCAAGCTCTTTGTGCTTCTTGTATTCATACAATCGTTACGTCCTCTTACTTTTGCTCCTCTTGTTCTTGTGCTTCGTCTTCCTTTTAACGCCGTCCTCACATTGTAAAATCAAAGCACAAGATACAAGGTCTTGCCTAGGTATTTCCTCGGCTATATATCTATACCATTTTCTGTTACTCCACTTATGTCTCTCCCGTGCATCGTCACAAATCAGCCTTCCCTCTAATCCCAGGTGAAATACTAGATAATGTAAGCTGGTTACCTTTCTATATTTCTTTTCTTACTACATTGAGAACTAGTGGCGGTAGTGCGACTACTTCCTTCTTTAGCAGTTGCCTATAGTGCTAGAGTACATTCCTTCTACTCCTAGTCTGTTCTCGAGGTCGTAACCTGCAACTCTGCATTGCATCAATACCCTCTATACTATGTATTATATACCCTCTCACCAGTCTAGTCTAGTCAGCTGTAAGAGTTGACATCTCATCTGTTCTCTTTGAGCACTTCGATACAGTCGGAAATGCCATCATTTTTGTTTCAAACACTCTGGTATTTCTGTAAACTAGTCGTAGAGAAAACTTCATCCCTGTCTCACATTTCCCAAACACCACCAAAAAGATCCATTGATTGACATTGCTCCTGGCTTTTCATGTTAAAATATACATACCAAAAATGTATTGTGGTTTCCAAACAGCAGATAGTTCTGTATTTTAGATGTTCGGAGTACTATGGTTCTGAACTTCTATGGAAATTAGCAGGCTCAAGATATAACAGAGATGAATGGGCTAATTCCTGCAATAAATAAAAAGTTGAATATTGATTTTCATCATCACCTTACATAATGATCTGTAAACTTACAGTTTTGTCAATGCTGTGTTCTGAAAGAAATGTGGTAGTTTCTCCAGACGATTGCTGATTATACTTCTGCAATAAAAGAATGGTATTACGTAATAAGCTTGACTTGATATACCTGAGTTATGAATAAACGGTGAATAGTCCACCGACAAGTTATTATAAGTAAAACGCCTAATGTGGAAACTTCATTGACAACGTTTCGTCTAACAGACTTCTTCAGGTCACTACTGAAAATTGGTTAAACTGGCTTCGTTTACTGAAAATTGGGTAAACTGGCCACTACTATAAATCTCACTGTTCCCATTATCGCGGGCGAAAACAGTGCGAATTTTAAATCTTGTAAAGCTTATCAACTGTATATTTACAGAAAGAATAAATTGCAATGAAGTTTGAAAAAAACAAATTACAATTATCATTACAATCACCTTTAAATTTATCATTAAAATTACTGTTATCATTATAATCATCTTTATGATTAAAATGATCATTAGAATTATAATTATCTCTATAATGATAAGCAGTTATACAAATTTTATAACATGGAAGTGAGCTTGGAGGGAATAGATTGCATTCACAGATGCTTAGTTTTGTAGAGTTAAGACGATTCCACCAGTAGAACCAAACAATTGTTTAGATGATTACAAATTAAAAGATTGTATATGGCATCGAGTACAGGATTCATTTTGCTAAACATCTTCTCGGTACACTGATCAGAGCAATCGTGACTGAATTGAGAAAACTTTTTTACGATGAATTTTTAGGAAACGAGAAACCAAAACAGGTCGTACAAAATAACAGGCACGAGCGACACATTTTCTGCCACTCGAGTTATTTAAAAGGCGTAAATTGTAAACTAATTCTTTTTGTCGATAGAGCACCGGCTTCTTTGTTTTAATAAATGTGGCTTCTGAAGCGGCAAGATGAAACGGAGATCCGGCTTTAGCTAACACCCTTAACGAATCCCCTTAATAGTTGACAGCACATGGTTGGTTTTCAAGCAAACGCTGTTGCATTCCCGAGTCTGTTTTGGGACCTGTTGACTTGGTTTTGATACCGCGATTGGATAAAATTTTTGAAACTTTACTGCGTTTACTAATGAGAGTCGGCACACGTCGCGCGATTCTGTCACGTAACCTCTCCGACGTACGACGTATATATTCGCTCGCACAGCGACACATGAATTTATAAACTAATAAACTTTTATGTATGGCTAGTAGTACGTCTTTGGGGGCAATACGCGGCAAATTTTGGGTGAAATAAGCAAGACGCAGTTGTACCGTGAGAAAACTGTTGGTCACGGCTGTTTTTATTCTTTTATGAAAATTTAAGGAAACATACCCAATCTGCGATGGTCGGAAATGTACTAAGTACTTTATAGAAATAGAAATAGAAATAGAAATATGTCACCACCAGGGATCAAACCCGTGACCCACGCTTTCGCGGCGTGCGCTCTACCAACTGAACAAGGTGACCTCCGATGTTAACATACTTTTATTTCTCTGGTCACCACATTAGCTCCCAATCATCCACCGGTGGACATCGACATCCAGCTCAACGTAATTGGAAACCAGCCTCTCTGCGCCATGTGACTTGACCATTGAAGAACTGCCTTCCTATCCATCATACTGTCAAATCCTTACTTCTTGAAGATACTTTCTAACTTCAGTGGGTTAACATTTCTAATCCTCTCTTCTCAATTATTAATTTAGTGAAATCACTGATGAATTATGGGTTTCAATAAGTTACATTAGGAATAGAACTAATAATACTTCTTCATTCAAATTATGACTTAAAATAAAAAATTAATACGAAATACGATTGCCAGGCTCACATATCGAAACATATTAAATTACACTGCCCCCCCTCTCTCTTTGTTTCCCAGCGTCCCCACGTACCATGTTGCGTTGCCTTATTATGGTATTTCGTCTTTGAAATATACTGGCAACGCTCCGGCTGTTACTACATTGTTACGGGAAGCCAGTTGTTGGCGTGAACGGACTTTCCTTAACATTTTAAAACTACTAGTGCTTCAAGGACAACTAGTTAACATTCCCATCTTTTCATCACTAGTTTCTGTTCCCGTGCTCCACCAGAACATTTAGCAGTTTATCGTGCCAGCAAACGCAATGGGAAAAATAGATGACGAGGAAATATAGACTTGAAGGGCGGATGACTTTTCCGACGCCGCATCAGAGCTAATTTGGTGTAAACTACATATGTATATAAACCACATGACACTAAAATTATAAAGCCTGTCAGTGACAGTACCAGCTCTCAAAAGTTTGGGGTTTGGGAATGAACAACTTCTAATGTTTGATTACCAATCATAATCCACAGACGTCGGTAATGTATTAAAAGACTGATGGCAACAAATGAATGAAAGTTAGTCCCGTAGGCTATTCAGAGTCCATGGGATGTGATACGATAGCAATTCACATGCCAAGGCGTTGTGAGGTAGGGTAGCCACTTCCTTTCGCCGCCGTCTTTCCCGTTAATGTCAGGTACCCATTTTCCTGCTGGGTTTGCAGAAGGAGTTTTCAGATCAGTTTTCAAAGCATCGGCTCGAAACATCATCCTTCAGCTTACTAGACCTACACTCTACCGATTGAGCTCACTCGCCTCCAAATGAAAGTTCGCGAGTTGAAAAGGCTTGAGAATATATTAAAAGACAAAACTATCACCGCCAAGTCCTCACTTTTCTTATCAGATTTGGGCAATATATAAATTAGACCTCGGAGAGAAATTGGGAGATCAAGCAGCGCCGCTTCTTATTTGTATAAGACTGCTATGCGTATGTTTCAGTTTGCAACCTCTGTTTTGAATTCACTTGAAGTCATAACCTAGTATCAATTTCTTATCACATCGGTGAAGTACTTAAATATTTACTATTGATGTAAGTTAGGCAGCGAACATTAGTTTTAAAAGTTAAATTATTTAAGTTATAAGAACTAGATCAAGGCAAACTAACTTGTAAATTAACGTCACCAATAAACTTACATGTAATCATCATCTCTTGATGTCTTGATAGTATGTGCAGACGAGAATAGACTCGATTCCTCCGTCCCAACATATCATCACGAGAAGATAAATCTATTACGAGGAAAAGGTAAGATAAGTAACATTAAAGAGCCTAAATTAACCAACGCACTTTACTTATAAACTAATAAGTAAATTACTAGTACAAATGAGTAAATATTTAACCATAATGGAAAGGTTAAAGATGACCATTGGTTTCTATTGTTGTGCCTCGTACCTACAATTATTGTTAGAGTAACAAATAATGTGAAAAGAATGTGTTAAAAGGAGTAATGGTTATCATAAAATATGAAGAATATGTTTTGAATTTTCTAACACTTTTCGACTCAGTCATTGCCATAGGTGATAGAGTTTATCATGTCTTGAGTCTTTTGCTCAATCTCGCAAAGAAACAGCTGTTGAATTTTAGTATACTGAAACAATTGCAGTATTCCTTGAGCAGAGAGAGTGGTATTAGCCGCTTTGAATAAATAATCATCTTTGATTTTCTAATTTAAGTACAGCCTATAGAGATAATGTCAGTCAGAAAACTTCATCGCCGGTAAACGAAATATAGAATCAGTTGAGATGTTCATGTGTTCCAGTGACCTTCGTTCAAGAGAAAGAGCATGCGTGCCTGGCATCTGTAGATTAAGATGACATGTCAGGTGTGCAGTCACCTCATTAGAAGTGTAGTAAGAGTGATTGAAAAGTGTGTCAATTCTATTGGGCAGCCACGTTAGTGTTAAACATAGAGAGTGTGTTCGTAATGACAGAGATTGACGTTGACTTCTTTCTCCTTGGTTAATTTGAACGTAAACACTTGTATTATTGAGTAGCTAGGAACGTCATCCAATGTGCATCCCTTTAACCCTTGAATTGTAGATGTAATGTATCGAAATCCCAAGGAACAATTTCTTAGGTTTTGTAAGCCGAACTTGCATTTACGGCAATGTACAATATAACCGGTACCAAATTTCGTACAAAACTTCCGCCAATAAATTTAGTCACTCTTGTCAGCACACGAGAGTTTTAAGGGAAAGTGAACTTTGTGATCAGCGAGCAAGTTACCGTATTAAACTTGTCCAAGTCTTTAAAAGCAAAAAATGTTATAGTACAGAAGAAAACAGCAATGTCTTCATTGTCCTTGAAAATTCTGAAAAGAGCTTCATGTTTTTCTGCGAACAGTCGAAGATTGTTGTCCACCAATCTTGTACTTCGTTAAAAAACAAATTATCCAATCAGCGATATCTCTTGTTATCTCTGGATTGCCATTGGAGATTACACTTGAATAAAGAATGGAAAGCATCAGTGCAATCTATGAATCAGCATGCTCTGAGAAGACATACCTTCACGCGAAAACTTCAATCATGACAGTCTACAGAAGAAACGTAACTAGAGTAGATTTATAATTTCCTTCGGGAGGAAAACAACAAATTCACTTCCACAGGATGTCAAACTCTTACGCTATTTAGCTGAAAATCAAATCAGAAGGTACGTCATGCGAGATGGCGTTTAGCATACCACTAGTTGCTCGTTGCTAATTCTGTACATTTCACGTGAACAGCATCACCAGCTTTGTTGTAATGCTGATGCATATCATGCCAACATTTCGATAATCTGTAAGAGAAAGATATAAGTTTATAAAACGATCTGCAAAGTTTGGCTTTCCTTTGATCATTCATAACGTCAACCCTAAGGAATACCAGGGCTTGAAATGTTACGCAATATACCCTCTTAGATTGGCAGGATATCTGGTCTTAGTGTTGCAGCTGCTGAAACGCATTCCTGATGCACAGTCTACGAGGATCTTCAGATTAAAATCCAATTTTTATTGCAGCTGTTACAGTGAGGTGATAGTGAAAAGATCTTACAGGTCGTAATCTCTAACCACGCCCTTGCGATGACGAGAACCTGTACTTCAAAGATAGAATTAAAAAAATACTAGTAAATATTGAAATCCACGACAGAAAGATCGGGAAGGTTACTTTGGGAGTTTTTGAAATGGAGTAAGAGCTGTGCACAGTGAAGTAATAGTTGAGCCACTCGAAAAATCGAGTGTTGCAGTTAGTGAAGATTCAGCTCCCACTTTCTGTTCCCAGCATTGAAAAAGTTTATTGCAATTACCAAAAATTTACAAGAGCATTAAGATAGGGAGTTGTTAAGAACAAAACTAATCTGCAGAGTTTGAGGAAGTAAGTTGTATTTGGATATCTCGCGCTGTAAGTAAGACTAGCTGTATTTGTCGCAACTATAAATGTGATACATTCTCAATTTTACGCACAATTTGCTTAACACCTTTTCACTTCCGCACTTCAAAACACTTCTACATCATTGGCTAATCTCATTTAAAAAATGAAAGGTATTTATAAAAACAAACCGAAGCAATGTCCTAATTTTTAAGAAAATCTACTTTCTTAATGATTGATTTTTCAACAATGCGCTGCCTACCATTGCGTAAATGTTAAGCCTCGAAGTTTTTCATTGCTCAAGGCGTTTTGATTCCTGGCTTTAAGAAAAGTCTCGCCTTAATCCTTGGGAGACCAGAAAGCGTTACTCGCCTATCGACTGATGTACGCTATGTAAATTAAAGTTATAACTTTAATCATTTACTGTAGTATATGATGAAGTAGCTTTAAGAAGATGGCTTTAGGGTGACCATTGTTGATTGGTAACATGAGCTGTGCGTTGGGTGCAGCGCCTTGTGAATTTGCCTAAAGGCTCAAGCTTGCCGCAGTCATCTTACCACTTCTGTTTCGGAATTTATTTCTCCAGGTTTTACATGTGCATTGCTGTTATCGGTTAACTAGAGGCAGGCATAGGTATAAGTAAATCTTTGATGGTAGCGAAAAAATTTTTTTGCCCTGAAAAGGGAAAAAATACCTTATTTTGCAAAGCACAATGCTCTGTTTGTTGTGTTTGAGAAACTCAGACCAGGAAATGTTTACCTTTCGTGAGATTTTATCTTGTTTGCTTTCGCTAATACAGTGCATACAGTGAAGTCGCACCAAATGAAATTGCTATACCTAGTTGTTGTCTAGTTGGGAATGGTTCGGGTGGGAGCTTCTCTGGCAATGAATCATGCGATAGGATATCATCCGGATTGGCATTGACTTTTTACAGTTAAGTACTCAATGACAAAATAGGGAGAAGGAAAAGGGGGCACTAGAGTCCGCATCTTCTAAGGTTTTGCTAAGAAAATTTATTAACTGAACTACAATAACTATGCATTTCAGAGTATGCATTCAGGGTAGCAAAAATCTTTAATTGGCTATTTTCAACATTGAGATGATATGATTTTCCAAGTAATTTATTTCTGTTAAAGAAAAGAATCTAAAATAATGCCCGTGTTGTGTTTAGATTTGATTTCGACTATGATAATAAAATCTGACGGAGTACATCATCTCCAGCCCATCTATTGATTGATGGGTTTAATTGTCATTGATAAGAAGTTTTTATGCCTGGAAATAATGCTTGCAAAGTCGATCAATTTGGCTTAAAACTCGCTGAAGTTACTTCGATGGTGCATTGGCTATTGAAACAATCCCTTTTTTGCTTATACACTTAACAATATACCTGGGTACAACTTGAAGCTCTAGAACTTAACAATTTCGCAATTGCATTTTATTTTACTTTTGGCATCGATGTCGGGACTATCAGATCGCGAAAATGAAACCTGGAGACATGTCCTTTAAAGAAATGGCTGACAATGAACACCGTCTAACCAATACTCCGCATCCTATCAAATGCTATTTTATGGTTAAACTGCGGAATGCCATTGCTTGCAAGAACAAGCAGCTGCTTTGTTTGACTACTTCAGGAATTCATAGTCAGTTTCCATTTCAAACATGATTGTAAATTAAGTATGTTCAATGCGCAAATCAAACATTGGAAAACTCGGCTAGTAATTATCAGCATGTTCGACATTGTCCTTCGCTTAAATTAAGGAGACTTTTTGGGAATCATTTGTAATACAGACAGCACTTCTTTCGTCATCGTCTTCGAGGCCATTGAATAGAGGACAGAGGCAGAAAAACACCAAACGGGGGGCACCTGTACTGTCTGCATTGCGAGTAAATTTTATTTTCAGGAAATTGTATGACATAGGAAAATTTTTAACGTTTTGCAGATCATGGAGCATATATGCTTTTAAGTTGCGTCATTGATATCGCGCAGTCTTTTTAGTGTGATAGGAAATAAATGCAGAATACATATTGAGACATTCTAAAATTATTCGAATGTCTGTCTATGGAACGGCAGGAAATAGTTGCAAAGCAAAATGTTACAAATTATCCAGTAGCGAGGACTTAAAACGATTGGAAACAAAGATTTAAATATTTTAGGAGATCTTAGGGTAGTAAAAACCTAGACAGTAGTGTTTGATGTCTTTCGTCGAAGAAATTAGTGACTTTTTAACAGCTGTTGTATACTTGCTTTGAAATGAACTGGCTAGGTCATTAAATATTACGTTATCGTTTTGGATCAGTTGTCGGATATTGTAAGAAATTCCTTTCATTTGAACTCATTATGACTGCTGTTATTTATCAGATCATTTCATCATACTACGAATTTGTTTGTATGGCTAATTTAAACATATAAGTGACTACTTGAGTAATTAGGCCTGAATCGGTTAGGTTGTTATGCTTTTGTTGAAACTGTGCCTTTATTCAGCTTTGAGTTCTGAAGATAGTACCGTTGCCTTGTAACTCAGAAAATCCGGGCAGCATTTTCCCATCTACAATTAGTGAGTAAGCCGAGTCTTGTCAAGTACTAATTTCAATCTTTTGTAACATCAGCCAACGCAGACTGAAGGTTAGAAGGCTACGGTAAAAAAACCTACTAAAAACATTTACTCTGAATTGGAAAATCCTACACTTTTGAGGTGCCGTTTGTAGACTCTTACAGACAAAATAAGGAAGAATAGACTGAAAGCGTAGAATAGACCTGGTATTTACTAAAATCAGAAAGCGTTGTTCAGTCTAGTAATTAATTGATCATATAAGAACATTTTCAGAGATTAACTTTTTTATCTTTTCCTTTTTTGAAAATAATACTGCTACCAAAGTGAGATAACAAAACCAGTCACATAAAAGATAACTTTATTTGCTTGAAGTACTAAACTCTGATAAAAGTGTCTTTGAATCGTTGGTACTTACTTTTAATCTTGGAGTTCCTCCTCCATGGCATCGACTTTTAGGTCTACTGTAAACCAAGAGTCGTAGTTTTGTTTTTTAAAGTCGTAATTGTATTTGCTGATTAATTATTTATCACAATCCTGCCAGTGATTTGATTGCAAAGCTTATCTCATATGAAAATAATTTTAACTTCATAGGCAGAATACATAAACTACGAAATATGACGTTTCCGATAACTATAATGA
Organism: Alatinidae sp. Z8VKAUB7J3; assembly: GCA_010016025.2. Classification (NCBI taxonomy): domain Eukaryota; kingdom Metazoa; phylum Cnidaria; class Cubozoa; order Carybdeida; family Alatinidae; species Alatinidae sp. Z8VKAUB7J3. Next base: position 67,617,212 of record JAAAKM020006971.1, on the reverse strand, counting down.
AAAAATGAGAGGGAAAGGGAATTAGAATGAAAGGAGAATTGACGCAAAGGACGTTTTTTACTCAATAAGTCTTACGTTGCCTAACCTTACTTGGTCTAGTCAGACTTAATAAAATGTGAAATGAGCATCATGGAAGCTACTCTCACCAGAGAAACAGCAAATGGAATCTTTGAAAGGTTGAGCCAGTTTAAACAGCAAGATGATTTGGTAGCGAAATTTTATGTTATGAGAGTTAGTTTAGTTATTAACTAGACAATTTCAATTTAATCATGAACCAGCACCGTGATTTACCACGGTGCTGGTTCATAAACACCACCCTCATCAACGAGTACCTTTGCTACAGCAGATATCAAGTTAATACAGTACTCATATTTTGCAAGGTGTATCTGTCATGCAAGACATACCAAAGACATTATGCCAAAAGGAGCGGGAACGACCAATCCTTTCACTCCAAAATTAAGTAACTGGTCAGCCCGCCAAACTAATACGTAGTTGCGGATCTTTTAAAGGTCAGTAGCAAACCGTTGTCTTATCACGCTGTGTTACATGGTAGATAGCTTTCAGCTCTGACAAGCTTTAAGGCCGTTTGCTGGAGTTTCTAGAATATCTCTTCTCATAACTCAATAGAGAGCGGAAAATTGAGAATGACAACCATCTAATAAGTTCATAAAATATATTTGAAGGAAACCTAGCCGCGATTACGCTTGCTATCGTTTATCGTGCGGCTCCATGCAAAAGCTGTAGCGACAAAGATGCAAAATTTGTCACATAAACTAGTACATTGGATTAATAAGAACGATAAATATCACTTTACAGTATGTAGTAGGGACGTGGTACTGTAAGGAAATTGTCTTGCTGAATGCTTTTAGCAAAGTCACAGTAAAATCGCGAAGTAGTCGCCCCTTGAGTTTTCTGTTAAGATAAGCTGCATTTTCACACTCTTTCGATTAGACGACTGAGCATATCTCCTTTTCGAAAATACAGGGCGGACAAAAGTAACAATTTCTCTTTAAGGCATATAAGTACGTTTTTCTTGCTACTTTAGTCTTCGTAAGTAGGGAGTAACCGTGAAATAGCTCGCCTCGGTTAAAAGTGAGAGACGGAAACCCGATGTCTTCTCCTTCGTACTTAGGTACTGTACGTGGCAATCCAAGGTAACATGCTTGGGCACATTAAGAACATGGACGTGAAGAGAGCCTTTTAAATTACTTTGCATCAATTTATCGGATTTGACTCTTAACAGAATCACGGAGTTTGGTGCATAAACTTCATAAAATTGAATTAAGGTCAACGGAGTATTTGACATGAAACTGGAAGGAGAGAGGGAGCACGAACAGCAAGCAACCACGGCATGAGTTACGTTTGACCTGTCTCCTGTAGTCTCACTGGTCTAGAAAATTCTATGTAGGTTGGGTATTATAATACCAAATAAAACACTAGTAAAATACGTTAAGTGCAAACACGACATTAATTTATCATGAACTATTGTAAATTAACACCTAAATTACAAATTTAAGAACGGAAAAGACACATGCAACTGGAAACCAAACTTTCTTTAACATAGTTCTAGATTTCAAGTGACTTTAATATTGATCTGAAAACTCAATATATAGCAAACTCACATTCTTTTGCTATTGCTAAGATTAATGTGACGTTGTTCAACTAGAGCGAGGATATTCTCTCTTGAACTGAATCTCTGCATCACATATTAGCAGCGAACACCTCTCGGGAATTATTCATAGATCACTCAAGATTGTCATTTACTCTAATATGATGAATCAAACATTTTCCATTGTTATTGCGATTATCCTACAAATTGAATTGCATGGCGTGAATTTGTCAAATTTCTTAAGTTTTTTTTAATGAGGATGCCAGATCGCGGGTCGTCTAACTTCCACATTACAACCAGATGCTTTGACAGGTTGCTTAATGCTAGTACACGAGTGGTGATTTTATCATGAAATAAATAGTGACGATGATCTGCCATAGAACCAACATTTATTTCGCTCTGTGGGTGGTCGACTAAAGTCAGGGTCAATCTCAAGTGACTTCTTCGGATGCATGTCTTTTACAGACAGATATGAAATGGATGATTAAGTTTTCAAGTTGCTTACGAATCAAAAATCACAGTTATGAGGAAGCTTGAAATTTCTTTAACTTTGAGTTTAGTTGCTTACAAAGCAGTTACTTATTATAAACAATCACGTAGGAATATAGGCCTTCTAGCTTTGTTAAAAATTCATTTATATTCCATAATATAAACTATATCATTGCTTGTGTTTCTTCAGAACGTACATCGTCGCAGCTTTCACACAGTCATCGAGCTCTGAGATACCGCTGTCATGGCAACAGAGTTTCAGGTAGGTTCAAGTGTAAAGATTACTGTATTCGATGCCATTGATAAAAAAGGATAGCTTTAAGGAGGATACAATGTAATTTAAATAATGAATGACAAAATAAGAATTTATTCGCGCGAGAAACATAACAAGAAATGCGTCTGATTAATTGACAAAGTACTCATTACCCGGTAGCATTAAGATTAAAATTTTTTGATCAATTCTTTTTGTAATCACAATCTCACTCGAATATATTAAGAAGAGTGGATTCACTCTACATGACAAAAATACTCCTTTCTGTCCAATGATTACAGAGTTTCTACTTATCTCTATCTCTGCGAATATCCAAACCGTAGATAAAGTTTAAGAATTAGTGAAAGATAATTTTTCTACTTACACTTCAAGTAAGCACAACCTATGCCTTTTTATAAGTTAGGAAACACGAGGATTTCATGCTCTGGTTATCACAGTTGCAACACAGGGTAGCGACCTTTAGACCTTAATCTTCGAAGTAGACGGGACATGGCAGCGACCTTTAGACCTTAATCTTCGAAGTAGACGAAACATATCTTTCAGTTAACAAATTGGCCCCAATTTAGGAGTGGACGGGGTGGAAGCCGACAAAGTATTGTAGATAGAACTCCAGAAATTTATTGGAATCGAGGAGATTTTCCCCTTAAAATAGAGATTACCACCGCAGCCCTACAGTAAGGTAGTGGAGACTAATAGGCCGTGTTTTACCTTATCGTAGCCCCAACTATATATAGATCAGTGCCTAGTACTGAGACGAGGATCTCTTCGAATATGCAATTATAAAACTGGGACCTGTGTTCACCACTTATTACAGGAGTTGAAGTCCAGAAATGCATTAACCTGTAGGTGTCTTTCATGTTGTCATAAACGCAATTATATGTTTATATACAACAAATATGCTCAGCCATTATTCTTGGGTTGGCAAAATTAGTGATATTATACTATTAAGGGCTTTTTAAATTTAAATCGTCTTTGGTAGTTAAATCAGATAATTGTCTATTTAAAATTATTTTTAGTCTTCGAATACATTATTGAGTATATTGTGCATCAAATTAACAGTTTCACTACATTAGGCTTTTTATTTGACATAATAAATTTTGGGGTAGTTTAGTTTACCATATACTGGTTTAATTTACAAAGACGTTTTCACGATGTTATAACTTTTCTATCCCTGCATGTGTAAGATTACAGAAAACATAGTATTGGGCTTCCACTAAGCTAGATGTCCTGAAAGCAACACTTGTGCAGTCGGCCTATAGATTTGAATCATACCAAACCTGTTCCCTCAGATACTTTTCCTGTACGTAGTTAATCGATGTGATCTATACATGCCAATTTGCGTCTATCACAAATCATTATGATTAATTAACATCTGTTTCTCCTCTTCTTTGATTTACAACTTCTGTGAAGAAATGCTAATTTAACAAGTATCATCGAGTAGATAAGATTTGAAATGTCAGTAAAGGAAAGACACTGGAGAAGTTTAAAATACGTCACCACGGCGATCCCTGGTGGTAACATGCTTCCTATTTCTCCAGTGTCTTTTCTAAAATAATTTTAATAATAATCCCATAATAATTCCCAAATACTAATTTTCTAGATCTCTAGAATCTTGTAAACGCCCTGTTTGCAGATCTTATAAACTTTCGATGTCTGCCTACTGTCTCTTTAAAGCTCCTATACTCCCTAATTTCTTCGTTAGTACTTGGGAGGTAAAAATTGTCGGCACAACATTATGCACTTACATTCATCGGCAATCAAGCCTTTCATACTGGTAGCCCTGTAAGGGATACAAAACAATTCTTGTCTTATTTGTGTCAGTCCCTCTGATGACCCCTATCTAAACCCTCCCTAATCTTTTCAAGCATATCAAAAAAACATACTATTTTAGGTAGACGACAAAATCTGTTCTAATGATAAATTAATACAGTATACAGTATCATTTAGGTTCCCTTCAAGTTTTGATGAAGGGGTATATGTCATTTTTCCGCAGCTAGTTTTTAAGGACTTTCACATTACAACAGGTAACATCTTGGGACGTTCAGCACACACCCCGACACGGTAACGAACTAAAAAAACCCACTGTGACTAGGGTTATTTTTTGTCTTATATCGTATTCTCTCTTTTACAAAACTAAAAAAACCTTTTAGAGTTCACAGAAAAATGACATGCATTTATGAGGAAAGAATAAGACGAAAACCCAACAAATGAACAAAAGAAATTCAAAACTACCCTTCTCAAGCAACACAATGTCCTTACAACGTGCAAAAGTCGAACTGAAGAGTTAAAAGATGTTTCCAGCGAAAATACTTGCTTCCTCCTGCATTGCTATTTCTATTAATCAAACTTCTACATTAAGCACTATGTATGCTTCCACCCCCACCCATCAAACTATACAAATTGCAAGATATATCCTTCCCTCTGAAATATGACATCGCACCAATACATCCTCTACAATACCTCGGGGGAGAGTATCTGTACATCAAGACTCTTATGCAAATTAGCGAGAATCCGGTAAGAAAGTATACGCGTGTTCACTGTGGCAGATCCACCAGCAAATCACTCTACATCGCAGCGACTCGAAATATCAAAACTTTTAATTGAATAGTAGTTTTATGGTGTGCAAAGTGGATTGTTGTGGTAAGGAATATCAGTGGACCTTGCTCGTACATACATATACAATTATCGAACAAAACTGTACGCGTCAATAAGATTTGTACAGAATCCTCAATTCTGAACAGGATACCAAATCCCACCGTTTTCATACTTTCAAAGAGAGGTAAAGAAAGATATAGTTAAGATTATTAAGGTGGAAATTCCATGTTAGTAATATAACATTTAAATTCAACAGATATATTCTAACATGTGATCAATTCTCATAGTCACTACGAAACTGTATTGCAAATAACAATAACGACGTCATAGCTTTTCGAAATGTCAGCAAACATTCTTGCATACATTAGTGCTGCCATAACGTTTTCTCAAGACGCGAGGGGTTTTAAGATTAAACGGCAGAATCTCGCTAAAGTTAACCCTGAGTGAAATCGAAAATACTTCAATTGACACCTTGTAATGTCGCAAGATAGTTATAAAGTGACATCAATTATTGTAAAACGAGGGGGGCGGATTCTGATTCTTCATATCGTTTTATCGGGGTTCATAACACCGAGAGACTACTGTTTAAATTACAAGGAAGATAACGTATTCTACACAAATATGTCACTACGTATTGTAAAAAAAAAACCTAAAAAATAAATGAAATTACGAATATTTGATAACGAATTCCAAGTTCACTACAGACTTATGCAACTGTAACGTCTTCTTTTAGATAACTTGGTATGAGCATCACATTGCCTACAGTAATTTCCTTTGTTACTTGATCTTCTATTTCAATGTATATGACAATACTGTCCAAGTAAAGCAAGGCATAACTGTAAGAAAATAAACTAACACCAATACGATGATTTCAAAATACAACAAAATATTAGGAAGATGTCTGTTATGAACGTTTACCTTAGCAAGAGATGATATGGAAGGCAACCTGAATTGCAATAAACCAGAAGAATCTATGACAGTGCGTCCAACGACTCACAACAGACCTTCGACATTTTTATGTTATCATTAAACACCTGTTCTCCGTAGTCCTATCAACAATACATGCCCCGAGTTTGCTAATCTAATTCAAATACTAGACTGTGTCACCTGTTCAGGCACCGTCTTTTGTAAACCAAATCTGAGATTATTCATAATATTGGAAACGAGGCTCAACGTTCCTTCTTTTGTCTCCTCAACTAATTAAGTGATAGTTTGGATGGTACTTTAACTCGAAGAGGGCGCTGTTACCTTACCTTTCAAACTTTGTGGCAAACAAATTTATAGCTAATATTCTCTTCGATTCGAAACATTCTACTTTGCTCTCCGAACATTGCCCTAAAACACCTTTTTGATACTTATTGTTGAATCGTGGAAAGAAAAACTCTATTTTAAATTCTGTAACATAATCACTGGCAACTCACAAGCCTTTTTATCAAAGAATAATACTAACGTTGCCTAATGACGTCGCGTTCTGTTAACCGTTATCCGGTAACCATTCCTTTGGAATGGTAGCGCGCCTCCTTATGTTCCAGCCATTGCTGTAAATATTTCTTGAAAATCGGCATCCCAGCAGTGTCATATTTAAGTTTGATTGACACCAAATTCTTTTGAAATTTAAGGTAATGTCTATATAGTAGTACCGCTAGAAGTATCATCCTGAATCCAGCTCATCTTCCAAAGTTCTTACACCGCTGTCTTGAATTTCAAGTCCGCTAGACGGTTCCGTCTAGTGCAATGTGCTTTGGAATCTTAGCCATTTATCGTATAAGAATCTACTGCAATCTTTGGTTCTCAACCTATTTTTGACTCCGGCACCTATTAAGTGTTGAAATTTGATAACGGGCCCTCTGCGCAGATCACAACAAAACTCCCTAATATTTGCAGTTACAACGTTTATCATTAATAAAATTGATTAATTGGCTATTTACGATAATTTGTTTGCAAAACAATAAAAGTAGGCAATCCAACAGTCAAATGCAACTCTCAAGAAGCGAAGCGCATATTGTGTTGATGATAAAGGTAATTAAAGGATTTCTTTTGCCACTTTGCGGGTATAACGGGTACAAGGCCTCGATTCAGCTTCAATTTCATCACTTTACTCAAATACCTTTTCATAATGATCCACGGAAATACATTATTTCGTAAACAAGCAAAATTTTCTAACCTCTTCGAAATTTACTGAATATCGTGGAAAAAAGCTGGACAAGTACGAGAAGGCTTATCATTCAGAACATTCTATGCGAATGGGCATCTAATCAATATTTCATGTCAAACAATCCACTCCTCGCAACATTAAGTTTTGAAGCAGATGACTCGATTAATCAAAGTACAAACGATGAACTGCAATGCTAATTAATATATGCCCGGAAGTTCTGTGTATGCACAAGGCCACTCTCTAACAACAGCTACTTTGCACAAGTTTTCATGTAAAAACATCGTCTGTATTACACTATGTTTCAAGACCGCCACTACGCAGGGTTGCTACATTGGTAAGAAAAGTGGATGCACCAACTTTGGCATCGTTTCATCTATTTGTAGTAAGGTCTCACAAACCATAAACAAAGGCTAGTTTTCAGATGTTAGACTAATTCTGCAAATTCCCCTACCAGAAAGGTTAATACAATGAACTACAACGCTGCTAGAAAAGTGAAGAGTTAAGTATGGACAATGTTTTGGCATAGACCACGCAGTAAATGAAAACAGAAATACGCGGAACTTGAGGAAATGCAACATTGAAGTACTAAAGAATATATAGTGGTATTTTACAGAAAATAGTGTAGAGTACGTCATAAAAAGAAATATAACATTGAATAGCATAAAGCAGAACAGAATAGAACAGAACTAAATAGAACAGAACTGAATGTAACATAGCATTATAAACTAGATGAGAGATGAACGGAATAATAAGAACAAAACAGAATAGAATAAAACTGAATATAAATAGAATGGAACTGAATGAAATAGTGAAACAGATCTGAATCGAATAAAACTGAATGACATAGAACTGAATGATATAGAACTAAATAGAATAAAACAGAATGGACTAGGTCAGAATAGAATGGAATAAAAAGAACCAAACTGAATAAACAGAAACAGAACAGAATAAAACTGAATGGTATAAATGACAATAGAATAGACTAGAACAGAATAGAATACAATATTACAGAATATACAGAATAGAACAGAATACAATATTTTACAAACAACTGGTTCAATGTACAGCAAAGTAGGTTAAAAGACAATGTTTGTCAAATCACTTAAAATATGTGTGAAATAGTATCAGCAAAAAAGGGGGGTACAGGAGGGGAAAGGAGGAAAGTTCTAGAATAGGAAGGGGCGGGGGGAGAAACGAGGAAGAGGAAGGGTGAGCAGGCATCATCATTATCATCATCATCATCACCATCATCATCATCATCATCATCATCATCGTCATCATTCCTGGTTTAACCTTCATTTTCTATGTTAACATTAGTTGAGATATTTTAATGGCCAACTTATATTCTTATCTACACTGTTTATGTCCAAACTTAAATTCTTCTTCAGCCAATATGTCTTTGTTGCTTTTTGCTGCCTTTATTGGTCTGCCTTTGGGCTTTTCTACAAAAATTATTGAGTCTTTCCACCTTCTAACCCTGCTACACTGCTCCATTCTCTCCAAATAACCAAACCAACTTAGCCTCCTAATCTCAACAACACAACAGAAATCAATAATGTTGTGAATGGCTGCCAATGTATGCAAGCAGTTTGGATCTATTGAATTGTGAACTTGCATCTCACTACAGAGAGTGGGTATTCAAATTCATGATTTTTCTTTAATTTTGTACAGAAGTTATGATTATCATATTTTTCCACTGAACATTATTTTGTATGTAAAAAACAAATATATACATATGTAGCAAAAATCCCTGCAAGTCACTATGTTAAAATTGGTAGTTGCCTTTAATTTTAGAAAGTGAAGGTTCAAGTACACAAATGGCCATATCTTCAAGTTATGTTTGTTTATTATTGCTATAAAAAGTTGATTTCTTTGTTGTTTAAGCACTTTTGAGCTGACAAAGGGACTCCCTGTAAGAAGTCCTAAATCCTGCTTAAATTTGAAAATTATATGCAACATACTAAAATATATTAAAGATAGCTCTACGATACAATATACTGTAATGTCATGAGGTATACAGAATGGTGTATCATTATAGAGGGAAAAGTTTAAGAAGGGTAAATAACTTGGCGTACTGAGTGCTATAACTGCAAATCAGCAATACATTATTCAAATAAATAAAACCATTATCAGTACACCTTTTCTAAAAAGACATATCTAGCTATCAGGGCAGATTTTCATTCTAAATCTATTTAAAAGAATGAAGGTAACTTACTGTGTCATTCTTCTTTCAGCCTCTTAGCAGATGGTTCATTATAATGGGGTTGGTGAGTTTGGTTGCAGCCATTGCTCCTGTTGAGTTGCTCTGCCTCTGAGTCCTCTTCATCACTAACATCCTCACCATCATCATCCCCGTCATCTAAATAAATAAAGTAAATTACATTTATATGTTACAATTGTATTAACAAATATCAACTATTCCTTTCAATACTACCTATTTTATACTATATATATACTATATACATCTGACACGCATCAACCTGTGAGGGGGTATGAGCCACTAGGACCCTCCATACCTGTGAAGCTGCTCACACTGCTGTAGGTGTGGCTAAAGGGGATGGTAAATAGAGGCCCTGGAAGCCCCAACCCATGCATATTTGGATAGAGTTATTTCTTTTCTTTGTAGCATACTATCAGTGGAATTTTATGTATCTCTTTTATCTTTTTGTTCACTTTTATATTTAAGTTTTAGTAACAGTTCCAAATCTGTTTACTTGATAACAGTTTTTTAACAGAAAGCTTGTAGCTTGCCTCAAGGCATTTTAAGTCATTTTATATATCTATATACAATAAAAACACCAAAACTCTGGCTCTTGCGAGCTCTCGTGAGCTTTCGGAAAACTAGTTTCCTTCATCTGCCACTGAAAAGTTGAAGACTTGGTCCTTAAATAAAACATCTATATACAAGAAAACCTTGTTTACAATAAACCTGTTTACATTTAAAATTGCCTAGATAAAAGTCCTACAACCTAACAATATGAGATTCCTTAATGGCAGGCCCGTGAACAAATTTGGGCATAAAGGGTGATGACGTAGAAACCTCGCAGAAATTTCTTCAGGTAGTAAACAACTTATGCTGGCCTCATCATGAGAATCCCACTTCGAACAGGGTTGTGTCAGGCCAAATTAAAGAAGACCCGAGTGTTGTCTCGAGAAACCCTGCCAGAGTGGGGAGGGTGATAGCACCATCAAGGTTCAACCCCAGAAAAGGGGGAACCAATGCTGCAATTTCTGATAAAATTTCGGTACTGTGATCTATAATTATTAAACCTCGTCAGAAAAGGGGTAATGGTGCTTCCTACATATTGGAGTCTACAAACTTTACACTCTAATAAGTACATGACACCTTTAGAGCTGCAATTAACTGGACCATAACGAATTTTAAAGGTGCATGAGTTTTTGCCCCCATCAAATGTAGTGCTTGTAATCAAATAATTATACACATCACAATTCTTTCTCCTATGACAGGGTGCGCACCCATTCCTATCGCACAAAATTGCATCTATAAGATTTTGAGAGATGGTATTGAGCAGCCATAATTTACTGTCATATGTATGTGCATGTTGTAGTATACATTGCAGTATATATAGACTACACTAATGTGTAATGCAATGATGATTAAATCAAATAAGTGTAGTTAGAGGGTACTCTTGGTAGCTTGAGGGGGTAATTTGCTGTCTGAGGTTGAGAAACCTTGGTTTATACCACAGACTAAACTTAAGCTTACGTCTAGTCTACGCAACGGAGTAAAATAAGCAGGCCTCTAATGTTTCAGTAAAACCAGTCAATGGGAAATAGGGAACTGCTAAACTATCTTTAACAACTAGTACAGTTTTAACTTTCTGCTCAGATCACTAGCATTAATTTTTTCTAGTTTTTGATGTTAACTTTAACACAAATGTATTGTTGGCTGCAGTACACTTCTTTTGAGCACCTCTTGGGATAGTGAAAACAACCATTTTAAGATTCTTTAAAGATAAAATACCTTTTAATCCATATTGTTGGTTGAAGAAAGAAAGACAATAAGTATACAGAAAAGGTAGTACTTACCCATAATCATTAGAGCTTGTCATATACATTGGATGTTGTGGTCTAGTCTGATACCCCCTGAAACTGTCTGTGATGGGACGAAACAAAATTGAACTTGCATATGAAAGGATTTAGAGGTATTAAACAAGTAAGTTCAAGGCCAAGCCGTAAATTCTAAGTAGGGAAGATGGAAAGGAATATGCTACAGTACATCCTCATTTATTCAAACCTTATTCATCCAAACACCTCAACTCAAGAAAAATGTTGATCTTGAAAAATTTTCCCCTTTTCATTCGTCCACAATAAGACCAAATTAATTTAATTTTTTGAATGGTGACTCTTAGGACATTTAAGTAATGCAGAATGTGCAATATCAATATTTTTTGTCGAAAAAGGTGTCTGTTTATATAAAGCAGAATTTTATTGAAAGGGGCATTGCTTTCATGTTCAGTGCTGTTATCTTTTATGTAACACCTATGTTCATTAAATGGTGCATGTCCAGTTTGACTTTCCCTTGTCTCTATTTTTTTGGCCATTTTATCAGCCCCATGAAGAATGCGTAGACAGGCATTGCATAATGCTTTGTTGTCGATAGGTCAAAGTAGCATGTCAATAACGTGAAATAGTTGAGTCCTAGAAGTTGTACTTTGCATGCGGATATACTGTCGTAATGTGGATTTTAGTAGAACTGTACCATATTAATAATGGGTTAAGTATTACTTCTGAACTGGATTTACTTATCTCTTATTACTATTGGTTCACTATGTTGCCATTCATTACTAGCTGGTGAGTAATTTGATGTCTACGGTTAGTGTATTGATTCTTCTATATTGTTAATTTGCTGGGAAATGACAATTTGGCATGACAGTGGTTTGTTTTTCATCAGTTTTAATGTAAAATAAGTCATCTTGGTGACTCAAAATTCTGTCAGTGATTATTCAAATTTTCGGCTTATCTGAACATTTTATGATACATTTAAATTCATGCCATTGCGATAAACGAGGATGCACTGTACCTACAGTAGCATATTGACTTTCACTCCACACAAAGCATTATTCAGTACAATCAATGACACTGAAGGCCCCCAAATCACTTTATGGCACAGGGCCCCTCTTGCCAAAAACCAGCACTACCTCAAATGAGTGCCAAACCTCAAATCCTTAAAATTCAAAAGAGGACTCTGGGCACTCCTTCAAGGAAATGTATTCCATATTTAAGTAATGTCACAAAATACACCTTTGTTGGAAATTGTAGAGATGTTAACCAAAACAAATGACATCCTAAACTCCTCTGTTTCAATCGTACAGGACTATGTTATAATGGCTAGCACATCAGCATTGCAATAATGAAGGCTTCCTACATCACTATCAATATATGTCAAAATCTCACAATTTTCTTACCTTTAAATTTATCATAATTTAATCTTTATTCACTTATTATACATATATAGGCATATACTAAAACTTAGCAGAATGAAAGTTATGGCCAGGTTAGTAAGTTATTAATGACAGTATAAGTAATGTAATGCAAGAGTACAAAGAACATGTGATAATCATACAGAGGCCATTTGAATGTCAATCTGAACTTTGGTTCAGGCAATATCCAACTTCATTTCCTGCTTTTACAGATGGGGGCTTAAGTTGGGGTATTATTGGTCAGCATTCTTTCATTATTCCGATTTCATACAACCTTTTTAGGATTTCACACAGTTATTGGATATAACATCTTTATTTTTTAAATTGTTTAAAATCTGGTATTACCCTTTTGGAGGCATGTATCTGGTACATTTGGGATTATATACATTCTATGGACTTAAGTATGGGAAAATGAAGTGGCAACTGACCTCCTGTATCATCCTGACTTGATCCCAGGTTAGACATATGTTTTGGGCATGAAAATACAGGATTCCCTGAATTGTTTACAGGTTCCTCACTGCTATCTACAATGTGTGGCGGACAAACAGTGATACATCAGTATGGTGAAATGTGACTTTGACTCTACCTCCACAATTTGGACATAATGTGAGAGGGCAAAAAAGCATTTTCTACTCCCAATATATTGGGGGAGCTTATATCCAGGTACAACCCAACAGCAAATATGTTTATGGCACTCCACAATGGCACATTTTATATACCAAATGTTCTATCAAGACCCACACATGCAGTGAAACAAGGCAAAAGCCTGGGGAATGTCTATTTTAAAACTAATAAAGTAGAGAATTAGTAGAAATGAAGACAGAAAAGTATTAAAAGTATTGGTTTTCAGTTTTGTATATACGTATAATTGTTTTAATGATGTGAATATGGATGAATAATTGTGCCTTTAGGTATGACAAAGCATTAAAATGTGAAATACAGGTATACCATATCAAAAGTATATAAAAATTGCAATTCTGTCATTAATATGTTACCAAATTAACAGAACAGCTAAAAAGCCCAGACAAAATAAAAACAAGACAGAAAAACACTCAAAAAATACTTGATTTCTTATTAAATATATAATGTAAATTTGGTTTCTATGGTGAATTACATGTTTGTGATGAAAATGACATTATTCAGTTCTGTGATCCAATTATTCAACCTGTTAAATTTATACTTTTTCAACCGATTTGTATGGTAGCAGTGATGCAAGCCAGATGTGTTCTCTCTGTCAGTATCCTTATACTGGAATATTATTATGCAACTTTTCATCCAGGAAAATGTACATCATTTCCAACTAATGGCTTCACAGTTGTAACATTTATTTTGAAAATAATTTATCTGCAAGTTCAGTAACAAAAGTGTACAGGCTTTTGGAAGACACAGTATACTTAAGCATAATCTACTGCAGTATACATCAAACTAGAGTGTTTTGAACTGACATGATATGTGACTAGTGGTAAAATGTATACCTCTATTTCATTATTATTGACAGACTAACCTCCATAATGTAAGCAGCTGACAATGGAGCATACCAACTAGTCAAAAGTCATATGGTATACACATGAACACCTTCCCTCGAATAAAATCCCTCAATTACCATCACCTTTTGAGACCTACCACATTTATTCTTATCACATTGATAAATTTCCAGGTTTCAAAACATGAGAAAGTTATTCTTATAGCAGTACATATATTATAGGAAAATGGATAATTGATGATGTTGGGATGTAAATTTTCTGATAACTGCAGAATACAACATTTATGAAGTCTACATTGCTTGAGTCTGTATTCCCATGCTTAAATGAGCTACATGTTCCTTGATGGCAACCTTAAAGCTACAAAGTTAAGTTTAAAAGTCAAAATCATAGGAAGATAAATTACCTGGTTTATCAAATCTTTGCGGTATGTTGTCTTTCACTGCATAATAATCAGACGTCCTGGCACCATTACCTGGCAAACTTTTCTGATAATCTTCATCCTATGAAATAAAATTACCAGCTGGCTTAAAAAGCATATCTAGATAGCTTTGTTTTCAAGCCATAAGCAACTGCAAAACCAGGTTTATGCTACTATCTGCATGTTCTTGAATGTTGATGTACGTGTAAATTGCTTACATGGGGGTCCAGACAGCAATCCTTCATACTTTTCAAAAAAGTATGAAGTTACAGATATATGGTTGTTTTTGTGTTTCTACAAATACATTGAAGCATTTGTGATTTGTTCTTCAATGCAACTTCCATGCAGCTCATATAATTTCAATCAATAGTATCCACTTCGGGGGTTCTGTGTTTCATCCACCCTCATCCAATCAGAAAAATGTTTTTGAGCATGTTATGGCTTTTGATGAGGGGTGGTGATTCACTGCTGAAGTCTCAAGTTCTCGTTTACTCAGGTTAAGAATTATTTTAGTTTCCCAACCCTATTTTATTCCTTTGCACTGGCAGCCACCGATCTGCATTTTGACATGCTTCTACCAATTGTTGCAAAAGTTTGTCGAAAAGAGTACAGTTCCATTGCGTGGCACCATGCATGCCGCTATGGGCATTTTCATAGAAATGCTTTAGTTCACAACAAATAACTTTACTGTGTATTCAAAAAGACAAACTGGCGATTACAGGAACAGTGGTATCTGACCAATTTGTACTTCATTTCAACTATTACGCTGTCTTTTTATGTCAATGGTCACATAAAAATGCGACCACCACAATCGATTTTCTCACTGTCAAGAAAACCACTATGAATTATACTCAGGAGTTATGTAAACATTTACCGGCTCAGCACTGTTCACAAGCATTGTTATCCCACGGTGGAAACAACGAATGTTACGTTATAACAAACAAGGCACTCTTGATTTGCCTATTGTGTTGATGCATTAGCGCTATAGCATCGAGGTAGAGTATTTACAAATTCAAGACCATCACTGCCAGCTTATCGTGCTGTGGTAGTCGGTGCAGCGTATACAACAGATCAAGGTAACCTAACAGAATTAAATAAGTTTGTGTTCGAAAAACGAAGTGTTTCTTGTCATACTATAGTCTGAATAATATCAGCACAGCTAGAACTGTTTCATCGGTGTCGGGTAGTTCTCATCTTTCCACAACTTGCTAGCACTGGTTATCTGCGCCCATTTTCACTATAAGACTTACGGAGAAGATGTGGGATATTTGTAGAATTATAACTTTATGACAATTACGAGATTCAAGAAAACTTCAGGCTAAGAAGTTCAAAACAGACATGACATCTCAAATCACGAAAT
This sequence comes from Alatinidae sp. Z8VKAUB7J3, assembly GCA_010016025.2. NCBI lineage: Eukaryota > Metazoa > Cnidaria > Cubozoa > Carybdeida > Alatinidae > Alatinidae sp. Z8VKAUB7J3. The sequence continues at coordinate 67,601,387 of JAAAKM020006971.1, read as the reverse complement.
CTTGCATACATATCATATCATGCAACAGCGACATCTTGAAGTCGCAGTAGAGAATGCTATTAATTCGGCTTAGAAAAAGACTGTTACATAACAGTTTCAGCAGAATATCAACAATTTTCTTACCAGTTTCTGTTTAAATTCGCTTTGCTTAGTGGAACCCATCGTACCTACGCTTGTCTTCGGAACCGTTTGACGACTTCTGAGTTTCCAATGTTTCGTCACTATCATATGAAACTTGCAAACTTTTGATTGTTGCTATGCCAACTGTTGCCTCGAACCGGTAATGACACTAATATGGCGAAAGAGACTCCCATCTGTCAATCACTGATCTCTAAAAGATACTTTTTGGCGAGCAGTGCTGTCAATGGGCAGTTTCTCCTGCAGACAATGTTCGAAGTAGTATATAACAAGTAACAGGGCTTCCGACACCGTGTAGACCGGGAGGGGTAGTGTGGGGGGAGGGTGTCATACATCTCAAGGTCATGTGATCATCACGACAGAGGGGTCGTATGAAAAATCGGAGGAGTGGGCAGTAATGCTCATCAGTAGGCAGCAAAACTCTTCCAAAATCTTTCAAATCTAAAGTTTTGCTTGCAAGCAAGAAATAGGGGCCTTATTTACAAAGATGTTGCACTCCGTAACTGTACTAGGGCGTTTTTTGTACTACTGAAGACTCAAAGGATTATAGACATACAATAACATAAGCAAATGTTTAAAATCTCTGTGAAAATCTTGCTTCATAAGCTATTGGAAGTTCATAGGAACCCGACAAATACAAATGATATTACCTAAGTACCCCCTCCCTCTTCCTTAATTTTGTTTCAATCATACGTAGCAGAAGCCTCATTACTTCCTAAATAAAGTCAGATTAATCTCCTCGCGTAACTTTATGGGTTTCTCAAGTCGCTTTGTGCCCCCCCCCCCCACACACACACACAAACCAACCCCAAAAGCAAGCACTTGCTGTTACAACACCGTATGTAAACAGACACTTAGTCATTATAGTTCCATGGTAGAGATTGGAAAGTACGATTTAAATTAAACACCCAGAGGTGTTGCTATCGCAGACTGGCAGCCGTCTCAGAAAAAGCCCTTCAAAATCATACAATGAAAGACCCTAGATGAGCAGTGGATCCGGTTTTGAAACAACCCTCAATAAACAGTAAAACCACCGAACAGGCTAGTAATCAATAAGAGCAGCTAAGGTGTCCAAAGGTGAAACCCCTCAATCTAGGCTATGAAGTTGAAAAGCAGACCATGATGTAGCTTCAAGCGCCCAGTAGGACCGCCTCCGACGGATTGTGTCAAAATTTGTATTTAACGAGAACCGATATTATCAGGAAGAGAGGATTTGAAATGATAATCTGGAAAACTTGAAAATTTTCAAATCCTCTCTTCCCGATTATACTTTCTAAGTTCAATGGTCTTTGGATAGACATACTAGCCGAAGGGCAGTCCTTCCTTGGTCAAGTCACATGGCGCAGGGAGGCTGGTCTCCAATTGCGTTGAGCTAGACGACGATGATGGATGACTGGGAGCTCATGTGGCGACTAGAGAAATAGAGTGTGTCAACAGAGGAGGTCACCTAGCTCAGCTGGTAGCGCGTACGCCGCGAAAGAGTGGGTCACGGGTTCGATCCAAGGTAGTGCCATATTTTCCATTTCTCTAGTGTTCTTTTCGAAGAACTGATATTACACAATACACAACGGCAAGCAGTGAACCAGATGCTGCTTCAATTCACAGACGGTATCGACAGAGCCCAAATCAAAGATCCGATATAGTAACTATCAACTAAACGGTAAATGTTCCAAACAGGCTAACTCCAAATGCTCCAGATATTAGCGCATCTATCGGCAATCTTACAGTGGAGCATCCACAGCAACGCCTTTCGATTTGGGCTATCGGGTATATCAGCATGCGTGCATTCTGAACTGCCCAGCAGGAATACCTCGACAGACACTAATAATATGTGCTGCTCCTGAAAAGTCCTACTCATTACCCAAAGGCCGAGCTTGACAGCACTTGCCTTAGTCTCAACTTCTCTTTCACTGTGTATCACAGACCTTTATGTAGGGCAGCTGCCAGTTTGCGCTGCATGGAGCGACGAGAGTTTCATAGAAGCCATTTATTCGGTCATAGTTTTCAAAAATCGTAGGACGTTTCAATAAGTAAGACCATTTACTAGGTATCCTGCTATGCTTTTCAGCCAAACAATATTTTTGTATCTTCAAAAACAGCTAGCACTTGAATGGTTTAAGCTACAGTATCTCCAAGCCATTCAAGACTCTGGCCTCGGTTCTACTTACGTAAATATGAGGTGACATTTTTTTATTCCTCTACAAAACTGACATTTCAAATCCCCTCAAGGCAAGCGCTGCGACTCATGTGATAGAAGTGGACACCTACTTCTTTCGTCCGCAGATCCCATTCATTGACGGGCAGTAAAAGTCAAAATTCGGGAAAAACCTCCCTTTATTTGTAGTATCTCATTTGATTGTACCACTCTTACTCTTGCTTGTCAACGACGATCGGCACGACCAGGGGTAAGAGTGGTGGTAAATTGTTTCCTCTACCACAAAGACGGGGCTTCAGAAAACTAGCAATATTTGACGACCTCATAAAAGTATAGTCCCTAAGATGTACAGGGCCTACGAAGCGACTTTTTTTACACAAATTACTCTTTGTAATTAATTTTTATTGCCTTATTACAGTACACAACTTAAATACATTAGATTGGGCAACAAGTTTAATACTAAAGAGAATTACAAGAAGTTTTGCAATCATTTTTGTCTCAATACTAAGAAAGGCTTGATATAGCCGCCAATGTGTGCTTTAAAAGTGTTAAAGACTTAAGGAAAGTTTAATCTACCAAGGTCAAAGTGTTTAGATAGAATTCTTGGCTTTCGATAGAGAAGCTGCCACTGGTTAATCCTCGCCAATAGTTGGGTAATTATTTTATCTTTAATTTTTGGAGATGGTTTTGATGTTTTTATCTGTTATCATAAATTCAATTTGGTCATATATATATGATTAGAAGAGATCCAGGTAAATCTCCTACGAACATGATGTTTAAATTGTTTATGTAGATGAATAAGTTACTGATAGCACAGAATTCAACGGGTTCCAATCACTTTTGTTTGATCCTTCCTATACATCGTGACCAAGAATTTCGGGGAAAATTTTTGTTCGTAAGTTTAAACTATGGCATTAAAATCACCCATAAATATCCCACGATGAGTATTTCTTTAAGAGCTGTTTAGATACGATCGCAGGATGTCAAAACATCATTGCAGTGATTGCCCGATGGTCTGAATTTGGGGAATAGAACTACAAAACGTTGCATAAAATATCATTTATTTCTAATTTACCAAGATTTTAAGTGGACAGTTTATATCGCCAGTTAACGCAAAGCTTGATGAAATTCCTTGTTGCAATTGCTCACAATTGTCTGTGAGTTCCGCTATTTCGATGGGCCTGGGGTCTTTTAGGTCCGTGTTTCAGTTCGTCCGATAATGTAAGTGTCTTTCACCTTATTACATATATCCAAAGCATATCAAATTTTATAACGCGTTCCCTCTACAATGTTTAATCAAGGAATCCCTGTTGCTAGGCTTATTATTGCTGTTTGGCTTTATCTGTTGATTACTCATGAGCCTTGCAAGGTGAGAAAATACTACAAAACGCGCTCTTTCTGATCCATGTGACGATCGATACGGAATGCATTTCTACTTGACAACAACTGCACCCCTACTAGATTATTAGGAGGAGATAACCAGGTACTTGTGGATACCATATATATCGACGCCCAAAAGTCCAAAAGCTAAGGCGGAGATATTTAGTGTCAATCTTTCGGGAATTCTCATCAACTTGGTGGGAAGGGGGATATTAATTAATTAATATTTAGACCTATTGTGTTTCGTCTTTAAGCCTTCATCAGTGCCAGATATATACATATTCCTGTTACACACACACACACACACACACACACACACACACACACATATATATATATTTATAACATTATTTAGAGCACACTCGGAAGTACAGGGAAATTAATTATAATTGTTTATTGTGCTTCAGTTTTGAGCCTTTGTCATTGCCAGAAGTATAACTGTGCTGACCTGAATTTCCCTGTACTCACTGCGTGGAGGAGAAAACACGAAAGGTTGACTTGAAAATCTCACCTTAATGATAGGACTTGATGGTCATACGGGTTCGTAATAAAAGCACAGTCGAGATGAAATGGCTATCATTATTAAAATTAAGGTTGTTTATATTCATAACGAAAGCAGCTTCTTTTAGTTAATCGGAGCCCAATTTACTTAAACCTAACCTCCATTTTCGATGGGCGGTGTGTTTCATAAAAACTCAATGAAAACTTTTAAAACTGCTTCCGAAAACGAAATTTATCATTCACAGACATAAAACCTACCACTCAATAAATTTTTGTGCGAGTCAATTGTCAATTCCTCCTTCATTTACTAACTTTAAACAGAATAAAATGTAAGACCCTTTGAAATTCGAATGAGTTAAGGGGTGCTAAAAATTAAGTCGGTCTAGGCTATTTTGTGATATAAGACGGGTGGCGGAAATCCCTAGCAAAGACCTAAAAATTCAGTAATAAATCTTTACCAAAAATATCTCATAGACAGACAATCTTCTTACAATTGTTCTCTAGTAAAGTATTTTCCGGTTACCAAGGCTGTCAAGAGAGCCATAATAATTTTAACACCGAAACAGGTCAATTATGGCTACTGTTTCTAAGCCAACGGTCATCTGACAAGCAAGTGACCACACTTTTCTATAAATCGGCCTTCCACACATGGTGCGCTGGTCTTATTTGTCTCGGAAACCGTCCATAGCTGATAATTTCAAGGACAATGAGCTCAACATGTGTAGAATAATCCATGCGGAATAAAGCTATTCCTGCTGAAATGTGCTAAGAAACCTTAAGTAAAAGTGTTAAGAACGCATGACGAGTCATTTGCTATTTACCAAATTTGTTATTTAAATGACTAAAATCAGATGAAAATTAAATAGGACAATTTAATCTCCATTTCTACTTTGAAATCCCAAGAAAACCTGAAAGATAAAACGGTGCCAGAAATGGAAGAGTAAACACCAATACTATAGACATTGACATCGACAAACTCATCTAATAAAATTGATATCAAAACATCTGAAAGGTTTCGCCAGAGTTATCACACTAATAGCCCTAATCAAGAGGTTTTTTCTGCAACGGAAGAGACTGAAAACTATTCACCGTTTCGGGCATAAAAGGGGCTTGAGTAAAAAAAACATGGTGTAGGAAGTGATGCGGGCTTCCAGCTACCACCCTTTGTTTTTGAAGGTATGACGATTCTATAGTATATCAAACATCCGACTACAATAAAGGGGACCAGTAACTATCTTTGCGTAGCGTCCACCTTCCGTAAGTCCTTGGTTTTCTATATCCTATCCTCTTTCCGCAAGTCGTTTGCTGTTATTAAAGTCGTGCCTCCACTTTGCAGAACTTGCAATTCTTATCATTCGTTAGAGGAGATTTATTTTGTAGTAGAAAATAGCTTTGAATAAGAATCTGAAAAATATTCACACTAATATTGGTTCACTCCTTAAAACTTACAGATCCACTGGTTTCACCACAATATATCCTTTGCACTTTCTTGTACACATTAAAGAGCGATAATGCTAGCATAAAACCTTGTCTGATCCCTCCTCTCATAAGAAATACCTTTCTGGCAAATGATCTTACAAAACAGGACACGTTATATCTATGTTGTTATAAAAACAAAGAACTATAAACTTTTTGTAATACTGAGATCGGGCTGTATACCCGGGAAGAGGAGACTCGGTGTGCCCATTAGTTAGTATCATAAAATGTGCAATGTAAGGTACGAAAAAACAGGAATACTAGGAGTTAACAAAGCTTAGAAGACAAAGATGGAAGCACATGTAGATAAACTGTAAGTCAAAGAATATAGTGAGAGACGAGTCGAGGTTTATAAAGGTAATTTACATAAAGCTATCCAGAATACCTGTCAAGAGAAGGGTTAAAAAATAGGAAACAATTTTCCACTTAAAGTTTCAAAATAAGCAAGGTTCTTGAAAGGAAAGAGAAGCCGCCCATGCGTAATGAAACCATATATTGGATTTAGTTCACTGAAAGTACTCCGTTCTTCAGTGTAAGCCAACCTCCCACGAGAAGGTAAATCTGAAGTGAGCAAAATCAAAGGAAAAACAACAAACGTAAAGGAAAAAGAGCAAATGTACAGTAGACAGGGTATAGCTGAAGAAAAAGGAGAGAAGAGAATAACAAGCGCCAATGTTAAAGAAAGTAAACACCATGGCTGGGTGCACGCAGTCAAAGTAATATATAAGCTTAAAAACAGATCCTTTTCTGTTTTCAAGGCTTAAAAATTGCATTATGTTACCACAAGGCTCTTTTTTATAAATAATAGTAATAATAATGTACATGTAAACCGTTAAATACAAGGTACGGTAATTGTACTCTAAAGTAATGTGCATCTTTGTACTTTACTACCAATAGGTCTACTGTGTTGTGCGGTTTATGCTCTGACACCTTCAGCGCTCCCTTTATACTGCTTGCATTAAATCCAGTTAGTAGCTACGCATAGTTACCAGAGGCCTCTATCTGGGCTCAAGATAAGGTCTTCAACCCCAGTAAGTCAACGCTCAAGAGGTATCCTAGTCTTGTATTTGAAACTACGTCACTTGCATACTCAGGTACTGTTACACAAATACTGGTATTTAGTCTCACGTTTAATGTACAGTACTCCCTTGAAATCTTGAAGACGTAATAGCCTCAAAGCATACAAGAACAAAAGATTCCGGTAGTACAACAGTTCAATAACAATACAGAATTAAATTTATAGTCTCAAATCTTAATACGTAGCCAAATGTTTTGCGCTCAGAACCTATTCACTACTCTTATCATTAATTGCTCAGTTAGATCAGGTCTCTCCAGGCAATTATAGCACTCAAGATCTCACGAATCTCAATGCATAACTTGATTTCAGCTGCGGGGTTCAATACGAATCATCAACAACTTCTCAAATGACTTGAGACCAAATTAACTTAAAAGGGATTGCTCGGATAGCACCCGTTATTCAAATAAATCCACTTTCGTTCAATCATGGTAGCTACAGTCAATTAGGTACCTTCTTAACCAAGCTATAACTGTAGTTAGCATAATGACTGCCAACATAATGCTATACAGCACTCATCTTGCAGTAAAATGCGGCTAATGCTGGCAGCTGCTTCTGGGTGCTTGCCATGGCAACGATGGATACTTTTCATGCTGTTGTACATTGACAATTATACAGCTTATCAACAAAATTGTCCTTAGGATCAACAAGGTAAAAGAAAGCGTCAAGGTCTTGTAATAACATAAAACCCTTACTTAAACATATCAATTATCGCGGAATCCGAGGATTAAATATATCGCAAAACGTTATTTGTAAACATGGCTGAAGTAAGAACGTGAGACAATAACTATCCTTTCAGACCATAAGCTTACTAACATATGTTCGCTGGTTTTTCTCTGTAACATTTGTGCTGCAACGTTGCTGCTTTAACGAGTTTCGGTTATTTCTTGCCTTTTAACCCAGTCTAAATTAGGTAGCGAGCTGTATCAGAGGGGAACATTGGGTGGTTATGAGATATCATGGTTAGGATCTAGAATACCGTGTTCGGGAATCGAATAGTCACTCCAAACTTGCACTTCTTTCCGTTAGAGTAAAGCTCACAAAGTCTATCTAGGGGGTCAACAACGCAAGGCAATCCGTTAGTTAACTTACCTCAATCTAATAATAATACCGGGGTACACTCAGTAATCTCATAAATGGTCAGTAAACTTTAAAAAGTCTCGGAATACAGAAGAGGAGCCAGTCTTTCTTGTAAGTTTACTTGTTACTTATTTCTCTTGCAGCTCGTGTGTTCGCTGATTTAAGGACAAATTTAACAGTTTTTTATCTTAAGTCCCTCTATGCATAGCACTCAAGCTAGAAACTCTTAGAATTAAGGAATTTTTTACACTTAAGATATTTTATACATACGGGCCCCAAGGAGTCTTTACGACGTCTCATATCAATCTGAAAACCTCAAATCTCCACATCATCACAAAATCTTAAAATTATTTC
>JAAAKM020006971.1:67573447-67588422 GCA_010016025.2 Alatinidae sp. Z8VKAUB7J3 | reverse complement strand
CACTGAATTCGATGGCTGATTTCTCTCACGTCTCCATTTTTACTCACAACACCAAGGTATTTTAAGGTGCTAACCCTGTTCCTCTTCCCCGCTCCACATGTCGTCTGTCTTTGCCCTGCTCATTTTCAAACCTCTTTCTTCTAGTGCCTCTCCCCATTTTTCTAGTATGAGTTGGACACCTTCTCTTGTCAAGTCAACCAGTACAATGTCATCAGCGAATAACGCACACCAAGGAGCCTCTTCTCTAACTTCTTAAGTTATGTTATCCATCGCCAGATCAACAACATAAGGGCTGATCCCTGGTTTCACCTCGAACTTCTATGTAGTTCCTAATCTTTCTGCTGTTATTCTTCCATGGATTTCCATTGTATGTGAAAGCAGTTACAATCTCACCATTTTCCACATTCTTGCAATCACATATCCTCTGTAGATCGGGACCATTAGGCTATTTCTCCATATATCTGGCATTTGTTCTTGGCGATGCATCTTGCACATGAAAAATAAAGGATGTCTATGCCTTTACCTCCTAAACACTTCCAAACTTCCGCTGGTATTCTATCAGGGCCATTTATTAATTTAGATGTGATTTGGCGTAAAATATGGTATCATATGTTAGTAGCAATCTTGTCAGTTTTCGTACATAATTACCATTCTCCGTCTTCCTTTTAGGTGGAAGCAATAAAGAAGGAAATCGAGAATGTTAAAGAGAAAATTGCCAACAAAGATAACGAAGATGCCGAGACGATCCGTGCCGCTTACCAAGAATTGCAACAGAAGTCTCTTAAGGTGTTTGAGATAGCCTACAAAAAGGTAACACAGTCTTGATATTCTGCACTTTTACGTACTTAAAGTGACACGTGATAGGATCCGTTAACTCTGGATTTGTGAGAGTTTACCGGGTCCGTAACTAGTGAATCTATAGCTTTAGTAGAAACTTTTTGCTTTACTATAACTAATTTATCTCAGTTCTCGCTGTAGTATTTTCATAGTTATTATTTTATTATTTCAGATTGGTACACATTGCAATTTCCTCCAGTCCTTGCGTAACTGCTCTTGTGTCTTTTATTTGCTTCCAATAATTCCATCTTTCATAGAGAAGCAATTCTCTCTTTGCCAACCCGATTTTAAGGAACGTTTTGCTTCCCACTCTGTAGAGAAGGTGATGGCTAAAGTCTTAAGAAATTTCTTTCAGCACTACATATTTATGGCATTGACACAGAATGGCGGGGGCGGGGGGGGGACTTAAACAATAGTTTATTATTTTTGACGGCAAGGAGCGAAGGTGGGTCTGAAAATCAGCAATGAAACGTTGTTAAGAAGTCCATTGTTCTCGAACCAGAATCTTGTGTTATTCCTGACAGAGAGGGGGTGGAGCCTGAAAATCCACAATTTTTGACGGCGTCATAAATCCATGGCTCCTAGCACATGGAAAGAATTACTTTAATACATAATATTGAGACTGTATGCGTCTAGAACAAAGTCAAGCCCGACAACAGATAACTAGACGCATGATGTTGGAAAAGCAGGCCCTGTAATATGTAGCATTTTGCAGTAATCTTAGCGTTGGAATGCCATATACACAAGCTGTGTGTCTGCTTGCTGCATATCTTTGTTTTAAGGTTTTCGATTCACCTGTTACTAAATGTGTATGTAAGTTACGTAATTATTTTGAATCCATATAAGCATTCATATGCGTATTGGTAGGCGCGGTAGCACCAGTTTTTAAAGGAATCGGGGGAGGGCTCAGTTCTGATGTAAATTCGTCTTGCCGCAGTGCTTCTTGTATTTTAGTTTTGCACATACATTTATTCGATTTGATGAACCTCACATCGGAATCCATGTTTGTCCTTGGTGTAAATCATTTGAATACTTGTACTTCAAACTTTACTAGATTAATTTTATAAACTTTACCATGCAGATGGCAGCAGATCGGGAAAGTTCAGGAGGAAGTTCGTCCGACAATAGCAGCGATAGCCAAGAGAAGAAAGAAGATAACAACTAGACGCAGGCGTATTTTATGATATCTGTGTAGTGGGTTGCCAAGCCCAGCAGTGGAAATGAATGGAAATTTTATGGTTCCCAACTTGTGGAAAGTGTTGGTATTGTACATAGAAAAGGTACAGCTTCAGGTTGAGAACACGAGCGAAAGCAGACAATTTGGAGATCGCACTGAAAACTCGAACACTGCTTGCTACGTCGTATCATACTTCTCGAGCTGATGCTTAACATCATGAAGTTGGGGAATCAGGTCCAAACATTTTTTTAGTTATGTATTTGGCCACAAGAACCCAGAAAATGACAGACACGTGTATACTGCTAACTCGTTTCAAAATGAATCGAAAACCTATGTCATCGGTAGAGTTCATAGCACGCCATGTCGAGTACGACAGTTTTTGTTTTACACGTTGGTGTCTTAAACCTACGTAAGGCACCCTTTGTAGTGTCTATTGAGTGAGTAATCAATTAAACTTGTGAATGACAATTATCTAAGGATTTGCATGTGTTTGCTTTTTGCTTGTATCTCTGTCGTTTGGTGCAGATGCGGTTTGCGTGAAACGGGGCACGGCTTTGTACCTCCCTACAAACTATCTGGATGATAACAGTGTTATGCGGCTACTATTTAAAGGATCGTAAAAAAACGCTCTGCATACTAACATTCCGCTTCTTACGTTTCTTGTAATTATCTCGCGTCATCAACTGACTCGTGCTAAGTTTTATTGTGTAGTAGAAATAGTCAGTGAAGCGCGCCACAATAAACGGGTTGCTTTCTTAGTGTCAGGTCCCTTGCCGTTGCACATTTGTGCACAGGTCAGCGAGCGACCCATTAGCAACCAAGAGCCTTGATCAACACAGCGAATGCAGCTGGAAGTGTTTCGATAATCCTCTGCTTAAGCGCGGCTCGGAACATTGTTGCCTAAAAGCAGATTCGGTACTTGAGTAACTAAAGGAAAGAAAATTGAGGCAACCAATGGTAGAGTAGAGGAGCAGATGATAATTTAATCTTGTAAAAATGATAGGCAGGGATAAGTAGGGGCAATTGCTCAATTGGGATACTAGCGTCGCCACTAGTCCCAAAACTGTCAGGAGTGCTTATCAGGGGGCTGCACTGAGAGATTGCCAACACTGCCGAAGACAGCGTCAGGTCAACATTGACCATGGTCACGAGTACCTGTGTGGAAGGGTTGCTTTGGGAATTATTGCCGGTTTGAGGTTTTACCTTCCAATTATCTTAACACCCCATTCTAAGCATAAAATAACCATATAAAAGTAAAATTAGTGTCGAAAAGCTGTCAGGTACTTAGCAGACCCAGTTCATACTGGTTATCGGTTGGTCCACCTTACTTTTGACTTTATCAATCCCTTGCGAGATGGCAAGTAGGAGATTGAGTAGGAGACACCAAGGCAGATTTGTGGTCATCGGAATTGTGGTATTTATATCCCATAAAAAGGTTTCAAAAATTAGTTTTCTTAGTCACTGTACTGTTAGAACAGTCATATAATGAATAATTATCTAACCATAACCATATGAAAGGGCAGTATTCTTGAAGTTTATGGGACCTCGTAGTAGAAAACTTGAAAGGTTTGTCATATCCCCCACCCTCCCTACAACTTGTGGAGTTTTGCCTTGACCGTGCTTATAATTCGAGGATGCCAGAGTAGGTCATATATAACACTCAGCCAAACTCAGTTTGTGTTGTAACCCTAACAACTTGTGAAATCAAATATCTAATAATGGTTCAAATACCTACAGGTTGTAGAACTTCCTTTCAGCCGCATTTTCTTGACACTGTCAAGTTTAGCCAAATACAGCTCAGCCCTAAGAGTAAGTTTCAAAATCATCACAGCTGCTTGTATTACTTCTTCGCGTACATCAAGTAAAGGACCTACTAATAAGCCTTCGCGTGAGTGTTGAACTCGGTTATGTATGTTACAAAAGTACATAACTAAGTATACTCTGCTAAGGTTTGAGGCTAAACACGACCACAAACACGCAACTTGCAGATCCCCACTGGCACACAAGAAGGCCTCATTGATGTACGATGATTCTTCGTATGTGATTCTTGGTCGATCTAAATCAATCTGTGCACACCCAGACATTCCTTAAAATAGACTCCAGCTCAAACTTTGAGACCAATGCGCCGGCAAAGTGAATCATGTTATTCGTACTTCGCTAGAGTTTAAGAGTATATAACTCGCGTGAAATAAACGAGAATAAACCTCCATGTAGTAACTGCTAACAGCCATTGATACAAAGCAGGCGATCTGCAGACAATTTTGAGTATCATTCGAAGAACTCATTGCATGCCAAGGAGATAACTGTCACCCCACGGGATTTATGATAGTATGATAAAATATTTGAAGGTCGTGCTTCCTTGTTTTGGTAAGACCATGCATTGTTTCTTAGCATTGTCAGGCAACTGAAAACAGGTTCCATACAGTGGGACACAACCTAATTAACACGTTGCATATAGTGGGGCACGACCAAATATAGGGAGATGCTCTCTGATCTCAATTAAGGTCGTTCATTGAGATCAATGGAGCTGTTGCGCCGTGTTCCCAAAGTTGAGCACAAATCGAACCCACGAAAACCTTGCCTCAAGAGATCATGTAAACGAGGCCAAGAAAGAGACGAATTGTTTTCGTAGTAGGAAAAAAGGTTAAAATTGTTTAAGAAAGGAAAAGGAACACAGAATTCAGGCAAGAAGAAAAACAATCGTTGCGGTTTCTTGGTCATGCTCAACACGACAAGTACACCCTTTAGATACGCCACTAATTGCTAAACAATATGCAAAACTTCTGTGATGGGCTAATTACGTACTTGAATTGATTAAACAAGCTCCAGTTATTCAACTAATTTCCCAAACTCGCAAGAACGCTTTCTTCATTGGTGTTCTACATACGATAGGTGTCGTGATTAGTAAATGCTTCCAAACAAAATACAAAAATAGTAGCAGCATGTACGTACACTTGAAAATATTCACTTGTATGATAGTTTTTGAAAAGCTACATGTTGAATAATACATTTTGAAAAAATACATCGATGATACTCATTTGTATGAGTAGGATCTCCACATATTTAGATGTCACGTGCCAGTACTTGGTTAATCCACGCTCATCCCCGAATGGACGATGAAGAGGGGTTGAAGGGCAGCACAAAATATCGAAATCGTTGTATGTTTGAAACAGTCTGATACTCTTTGCAGAGCAATCTTCTGGAAAAATTCAAAATGAAACAAACTAAATATTATGGTCGACTGTGTCTTTTGAAGTGCCAGTCGGGGTTTGGATTGTCTAAATGGTGCTGTGATTTGAAGATTTACTTGACTTGACTTACTGACTTGACTTACTTGACTTACTTGCGTAGATCCGGGCGACTCCTTGCTCTCCGAATGCAATTCTGTTTCCATCGACTTCTGTCCTGTGTGTTTCTCTCTGCAGTTAAGATGGGCAGGTCTGTGTCTTTCTTTATGTGATCCTTCCATCTTTTTGGTGGTCTTCCCCTTGGTCGTGGTTGGTGAAAATCTTGTTTGTAGGCCTTGTAGACTAGGGATGCACATGTGAAAACATAGTATTTTGTAAGAAGTCTGTATTTTGAACTTTGCATATGATATGGTGGCATAATTTCATTCACCTTAAGAAAACTCATTCATAGTTAAAACTAAGTTAGTTAGTAAGCAATTTTTTATGTATGATATATTAGCAAAAAATATATCATATATATAAACAGGTTTCATGTTTTATATATATAGCCTGATGGCTCAATGGTTAAGGTGTTGGTTTAGTAACCATGAGGTCATGGGTTCGAGCCCAGTCAGCGCCCATAAATTGCAAGCTATTGTAGTAATGCTATACTCTTTGAGAATTATAGTAATATTAAGCAATATCAGCTCCGGACAGTATCAGAAGCCCTAAGTATTTGATGCAGTTTTTACAGAAGACCTATAGCCAATAAAATCACCACCACCTCATGTTTTACTTGTTTATCATATTACATCCCTCTTTCCTCTTTGCAATTATACAATGCCCCTTGACCCCTCTAATGGTTTAATATTATAAAAATGTCATGTTTCTACCACCCCCATATGTTAAGCTCCTTTTAATTAATATTTGAATAGGCACTCCACATCTAATTCAGGAGATTATTATTATTATTTTTGTTATTGAGGGATATGTTTAATAATTATTTGGTTTAAATAGTACTTTATCATATGATTCACAGAGTTAATCAATATGAAGTGACTGTGTTATATGATTTGTTCATCCAATAAATTTCCCCATTTCCAAGGTTGGCTCGATATACTCAATGCAGAAACCCCCTACATATCCTCTGTGTATTATAAGGACATTAAATTGTAGAATTGTGTACTAGTCAGGGCACACTTTTTTGTGATCCAGAATCATTCAATATCATTGTACAAATAGTGTTTGTGGTTTTAAATTCCACCTTTACCCCTTCAAATATCATCTAAAGACAACACACACTACTGAAGTAACCTCAGAAATTTTAGCACTGAAATAGTAAAGGACAAGAAGTGGCAAACAAATGTTTCCCAGGGAGGACTCAAAGGCCACCCAAGCAGAAGAGGGTTACCTGGTGATTTTGAAGTTTGGTTCTAGGGTTCGTCGTGACCAGCATAAATTTATATGTATGAAAACATTTCTCTCTTAATATGGCTATATATATATATATATTTATAGTCTCCCGTTACACTATTCTGAATTGATAAGCTTACAACAGACATTGTCTATCATTAACCAGGCATGGACTAGCAGTTGTATGGTATCTATATATGTACATTAGAGAAATATGGTTGCCTTTGGCAATGATAGAGATTGATCAGCTGACCCCTCATACTAGTAATGCTTACAGTGAACAGTGCAATATTTTGATTTATGATTTGGTAGGTCACTCAAAAACCTCACAACTGCAATCTCGTTTTTTGTTTTTTTTTATTGTTAATTGTCATCCCACCGTTTGCATGTCTCTGTGCCAATTCAGACACTAGAAACAGCATGAAACACATTAGAAATTTGGCATCTCTTTGCTCCCTTCCCTGCTCCTCTGTAAAACTTCATCAGATTTCTGGCGATAGAGCACTTAATTATAGAGGGCCAATTGAAGCCTATACATCACTAGGCCAATTACTTATGTTTCTTTTTTGGTACCATTGTCATACATCCACAAATACATCCACTTATACATCAATCTTCACACTTTCACTTAGGTTTGTTAAATATCATATAAAATATTGAGGAACCTTTATGCAGAAACTCAGACCTACTTAACTGTGATTGTTGCTTGTTTTGGGTTAGCCAGAGCTCCAGGAAGCCAAATTAAATGTAACAAAAGAGCTCCCAGCTTACAAGTTTTATGTATGCCCATACCCTCTTTCCTTGCTATTGAGGATGATATATACCTAAAAATGCCTAAGTGAGCCTTATATGTTACAAACTAGGTGATGATTATAATACTACCATAATCATTATGATAAATTTTCAAAATTATAGTGTATATTGTGCTGTTTGTTGGTTTTTAAACAATCTATGAGAAAGCCACAAAGTTTGTAAAGTTGTTCATTCTTGACATGAACAAATAGATTTTCAGATAGCTCATCCAAAAACATTTTTAGGTATCAAATTCATGATATATTAACTGTAATTTGGGTATCTAATCCAATCTAATGTAATCTTTTGTTTATAGTCAACTTTGGTCCATTTGTCATTGAGTTATTGATATTTAGCCAATTTTTCCTTCAATCTGTCATCATCTTCACAGCTTCCAATTTTAGACCAATCTTTGAAGTGATTGGATATTGATTCTCATATATAGTTTGTTTCTCTTTGCTTGCCTTCTTTTTCATTATTGCCTCAAAAAGATATTCATGTTTCGTGTTTCATGGTTCTTTGTAGCCAACTTGCACCCTTTCAAAAGTAATTATAACCCTAAGTATTCCATATATAATGATAGATATTGAGCCACAATGGTATGTTTGATCAAACGTATATATACCGTCTATCTTAAAGGGTGACTTCAACTTCTTGTTTAGCACCCTACGTATGTGTCCAGCACTCTGCTGCATCTCAGGGAGGGGCACACAGCATAAAACCCCACTACCACAATCAGTAGCATCATTCATTCCTTAGCTCATTTACTCATCAGATGGGTCATTTATTTTGTTACCTTTCCTACTACCCCATTTTTGTTAACAAAATCCTATAACGACCCCCAGCATCAATAATATTTTATTTTTTTAAAATTAAAATTAGCTGATCATAAAAAAGGTAAACCTCTTCCATGAATGGTTATCACATATTTAAATTCTGTATGCAATTTGTACACTCACATGAACAGTGTTTGCCTTATGGATAAAAAATGGGAATGCCCTTTTGTATATATATCTGAACACCATATATAAAGAACACTTACACAATAATATCAATGTTTATGTTTAGAAAATTTTGTCAATGTTATATATAGTTACAATATGTTTACATAACTACTTCTGTATAGCCTATATGTGTTTGCTTATATATATACATTACATATTTTACAAATATGCATATGAATAAATATACTTATATTTGTTGTTTACATATCTATTTTATTTGCATCTTGTTAGTTATGTAACTTGAGCAATTTTATGCATATTCTCAAGCTTACTCTCATATGGAACCTGGAGAGGTCTGCACACAATTTTGGGCCCCCCTTGCATAAATAGACTTGATTCATCATCCTTAATTTAACATCCATTTTCCATCCATGTATGTACTCGAAAAGGTATGTTAATTGCAAACTTCCAATCTCATATAGAATGTGCTAGGTTTAAGTTCAAGTTCCTCCTCAGCAAATCTGCTTTTATTACCTCTCTCTGTATCTTTTTTGGTCTACCTTGTGGCTTTGCTCCAGGATCTGTCAATTAAACATCATCATTATCATGTCAGCTGTTGGTAGCCTCCACAATTTCCTCCACGTCTTCTGATCTTGTGCTCTCTGCATCCACATTCATCAATTAAACACAGAAACATTTATCCAGTCTATACTCAATGCTATGTTTTACAGCTATGTGGTATCATCAATATCTGGACTACAGCTATAAAAATATGTTATAGATTAGGATTGGTTTCAAAATAGATCTTGTTAAAATGCCCCCACCCCCTTCCCCACCGGCCACCCCGTAATCACACCAGTTCATGCATTGCAACTTATCACAGATTTTCTCATTCTTAGGGCCTTTTTTAATCACATGAGTACGACCGTCGGAAGATTTCCTCCACAGGATTCGTTCGCATCATGGTTTCTGTATGCTATGCTCTGTTTACGTGTCTACCCAACTGTTGCGCTTCCTAATATTTGAGATTAAACGACGAAGTATGAAACAAGCTCACGCGTGGAAATTCTATTAACGGAGCGTGCAATAAGCCAGTATTGAAAACTTGAGTCTTATGTCTTTATCTGTGGTTCCGTTCTTCTAACATCACGCAAGGCAACTTTATTTAATTCTATGCCGACTTGCTGTTTATTATTTTGTTATTTTCCGAATACCAACTGTGATCGTTATATTCAAATGTGGTATGGAAAGCCATCTTTGTGTATTCCAAAGACGTTCAAGTTTAAGAGTCTGTATAAACGAGTACTTTTGTGCTTACAAAGACGCACTAAAAACTCGCCGTGTTCCACTTAAAATCATGCCTTAGGACTGTGCCTGTTATAGTTGAAGAAGCACGTTTCGTTATGTAAACACGACGAAGCTTATCACGGATTCAAGAAGCGGTACATTAATTACAGAACGTTTCTGTTACAATTGACATCATGCTGTTGGGTGCAAACACTAAATATAGATTTGAGAGGGCAACTCTATCGAGCAGTGGGAGTAGAGGCCTTCGTATTCACGGTTTACTGCACTGTTTCGTTTTCAAGGTTACGTCACTGACTAAAGTAAGGAAGCTTTGCGCGTGCCCGAATAACAAGTTTTACAAACGCGGCTAGTGGTGTTATTGGTTGACATTTGATATAAATATTACTGTATACCTCCTTTAATTCGAATGCTGCCTAATTCGGAACTTCATGACTCGTTGTTTGAAATAGAAACCTGATCGAGCAGTATCTATGCAAACGTTCACATGCTATTTAAACTATGATACATATTTTAACGTCTATGATTACCGTCAAGTGTTTGAGTCGACTTGTTAGGTGCAACGTGTCTTGGATTCGATCCCTACCGATGCCATAGGAATTATGTTTCTCGTGAAATGCTTTTATCGTTTCATTGGCAGATTCATGTTCGCGGTTATTTATTCATTCCTTTTGATTATTAATTTATTAGTTCGTACATTCTCTCGTTCGTTCATTTCAAGATTCAGTGTCGCCGTTTTTCGTTCATTCACACATTAATTTGTACACTGTAACTTTTTCTACACGTTTGAACCCTTCGTTTGTTCACTTGCTTGCTCTTCAACTCGTTCTTATATACATATATTTATTCCTTTATTAATTCCATAGTTCCCTTGTTCATTTATTTATTATTCCATTATCTTACACTCTAATTCTTTCCTAAGCTCATTTACTCGTCAGATCAGTTATTTCGTTACTTACTCTTTCTTCTACCCCATTTTTCGTCCATTCAGTCGATCATTGATTCATTTCGTCCTTCATTCCTTGTCTGAAGCCCATCGTTTCTTTTCACCCAACACCCTTTCCTCTTCTAGCCCAGTCTTTCTCTCTGTTATTTAACTTTTTACCGTCTCCTCCATTAATTTATTCATAAGGAGCGTTGGCTTCAGTTTCGGCAACGAAGATTTTCTGAATTCAAAGGTTCTTAAATGACCTGCAAATTGTTGCCGATGTCTGTTGACATTAGACTTTTTTGTGAGTGAATCCAGTTACCTTTCGATTCATCTGTCAAACCCCATAGTCTTCTATAAACTTGGATGTTCTCTGCCTTAGTGTCTAGACCCAGGCCCCTTTGAACCTTCCAATGTGTTACCAGATAGATTTCTTAACTATTATAATTATTTCTTCGATGGTACCAATTGTGGAGGCGGACTCTAAAATTGTTGTTTTGAATCCATGGATAAGTGGTTCCCAAAGGTAGGTGAATTTCCCCGAAAGTGGAATGGGGAAATAGCGATCTTTTGGAATGATAGAAGGGCTGTAGTCAAGCTAAAGAATTTGGAGTAGTTGACCAATGACAGTTCCATTTTATACACCCCTTCCCTTTAATTGTAAAATTAAATTTTACAGGATCATTTCATTCTGTCTGAAATTCTAAATAAGCCGAATAACATTAGGTTTAAAACTTTTTTTGTACCAGATACTAGAGAAAGATATAACGAAATCACCAGGACTCGAACCCGTGACCCACGCATTCGAACCGTGTGCTTTTCAAACTGAGCTACGTGAACCCTAATATTAACATATTCAATTTCTTTAGTAGCTAGGTAAGCTCTCAGTTATCCACCGGTTAACATCGACATCCGTACATGTTATGGTGACAACTACACAGACAATCTATAGGTAGATCGCCAAGAAGGAAACTACAATTTTTACAATGTTTCGTCTTTTCTTTAAGACTTCGTCAGGATGTTGTACACTGGGGGTCACAACTTTAATAAACTTTGCGACAAGCATGCAAAAAAAATTACAGATATTTTTGGTATGTTTGTGACAGAATTTATTAACGTTGTAACCTGCAGTGTACAAAGACCTGACGAAGTCTCAGAGAAAAGGTGAAACGTTGTCAAAAGTGTAGTTTCCTGCTTGGCGTTCTACCTATATATCGACATCCAGCTATACACAGGTTGTAGACCTGCCTCAATGCGCCTATTTCTTGACCGCGGTAAAGACTGCCATCCGGCCAAAGCTGACCTAAAGTTACAAGCTTCGTCGAGAAGAAGGATTTGAGGTGTAAAGTTTTTAAGGATACCAGGGAAATAGAAAGGTTATTGCCACCGATGAATGATTGGGAGGGAAAGTCGTAACATTTCGGTTCCGAAGATACAGGCTAGGTTTCCAATCAAGGTAGTTTACGATGAAATGAAAGGCCCGTTTACAATGGTGTTGCCCAATAGTAGTAAAATAAAACAATAGTTATGTCTAGCATAATCGTTATCATCACTGTGGTTGTCGTCAGCAGCTCAATCATCACTATGATCATCGTCATCGTCATCATCGTCATCATCATCATCATCGTTGTCATCATCATCATGGTCGTCGTCGTCGTCGTCGTTGTCAAGATCTTGTCCTCGTGTCTGTTTGTTATTAACTCCATCGTCGTTTTCCCCTCATTAATGGTCTTCGTCATCTCGTTACTATCGTCACCGTTAACTTCGCGTTATTAACATCATCTATGTAGCGGCACGTTCATCAGCATTAGTATTATGGTCATCATCATTATCATCGCCTTTATCATCATCGTCATAAGCATAGTCATAATCATAGCCATAATCATAGTCATCGTTATCAGTTTTGTCAGCTGCTCCTAGTGTCTTAGAATGTTATTAATGCTAGCTTGGTTCTCGGTGTCGTAGTGGTCTCCCTCGTCGTTGCCCTCGCGTTTTCTTCATTAGAAAAGATCTCCGACGCTGTCCGCAATGCCAGTGCTATTGTTGTTATCATCGTCTTCTTCATCATTATCATCACCGTCATCGTCAGATTTATGTTTTTGTTCGACTGTGTTTATATCATAAACATTGTACATCTAGTACAAAGAATACATACACCCCTTAGATAGCCTTCTAAGTTAGTATCGTATCTTTTCCTTTGTTTGTATCTTAACTGTTCAGTTTGGGCGTGTTGGATTGGTCTGTAGGTTTCATTAAACCGCAACCCCCAAGGGCCCTTTTTGGTACCTTTTACTTGCCTGTTTAGTTTGGTTAGCGTTTGTGTATGGTCACTGATAGCAGTAAAAGCGTCTATTTCATACTCTTTGTCCTTGGGAATGTCAGGCTTTTGGAAAGTTGAGTAATTTTCAAGAATTTAATGGTCTCATTAAACCTGTGGTTTCCTCAACAACAATCAACGTTATGACGGTCTTTGTCCTTTTTGGGAGATATTGTACAATAGTTTCTCAGTCGTTGGTATGCTTTCATATATAGAAGTCAATGGTTTAATTGCATATGTTCGGCTTGTGTTTCGTTATCCTACGTATGTTGCTAGCTTGTTCTGTTTAGTGTAGGTGTTTACTATCGAATCGAGGTGGTTGTCTCTAGCCCTGAAATCTGCTGTAGTCAAGGTTTAAGGATAAACCGTGCCTCTTAATGCATCTGATAGTCTGCAGTTTACAAAGAGCATGGACCATTCTTGCAATAGGAAACCTGGAGGAAAAAGGCTATAAGGGAAGGAACTTGTTAATCAACACACAAGGAGCTGTTTGGAGCGTCGAGCTTTCGTAGAGGTAAACGTCACAGTACTGCTTCTCATGTCGGCTCATAGTATCAACTTTATTCAATAGTTTTATTCCTTTCTTCTAATATATAATCTAGCATTGGGTGGGAAAAAGAAAAGGAGGACTGGAATCGCCGCTAAGCCAATAGGTAATGGGAGGGGGGCTGAGGTATAATTAAAAGGTTTTTGCTTTTCTTCGATAATCAGAGTAGATTTCCTATCTTTCGACACTGTGATTTGACAAAAGACTCTCTCTCTCTTCCTTTTTCCTTTTATTCAACGCTTTCTTTGTCGTCTTTGTCGTAAAAAAAGATTTTAGCACGGAATTGGAGGAGCTCACCGGTGGCTGGGGTTCTAATTGATACAGGGTATTAAAGATTCTCTTTTACAAGGTAAAGCAATTAGCTGTATTTGATGGTTAATAGTTTTTATCCTCAAAAATTTTAGTTTCATTCTTATATGCAAAAATTCTTGCCTTCCACACATTTATGAAAGCTTCTTAGACAATGATGCAAAAACTTTCGAAGTGTAAACTTTACAATACACCGATATTTTCAGGTGGGTTCATCGTTAGTTTGTTGAATGCGACCAATTTGCAGTTCATTCCATGACTATCTCCATCTTACTTTGAAACCAAATCTCTCCTTTTCATATCAAGTAGTGATTTGTACAAGAGGGTATCTCTCTGACCAATAGCTTGATTCTTAGGTACTCAGAGCAAGGGTAATGAAAGGAATCGTACGGAGATAGACTGCTATGGCCTTCCATCCCCCTAAAAATAGCCCCAGACTTTTTCGCGTTCAATGTCATGTACATTATTTGTAAGGCTAACATCAGTCAAAATCGCCAAAACAACTCCAGTTGTAAGTTTAACTCACCCCCTGGAAAAAGAAAGGCGTCTCCCTAGGTCTTTACAATGAGCCCCAAAACAAGGTGGTCTTTCGTTTCCACCATCAACGATTTTAATTTTCTATGACTGTGCCAATGATCATGTGATGCATGTTATACATTGGATGATTTTCACATAGTGAGACATTTACAAAAACACTAGAAAGATAATGCTAGCTTTATTAACTCCCATTCTTTGCAAGGCATGATAGAATATTCTAATATTGAGTATTAATCACATTTATTCTATATGCTAACCGTATACCGTGGAGGTGAAACTCTCTCTGTAATTAAAGTACCTTAGCAATCATGTTCATAAATTGACGAAACGTTTCCGGAAACTAATTCCTTCATCAGCGTTTATATATTATTGTAAACCTTTAAATGATGAAAATTTTTATTTAAATGCTTGAGTAGTTATTCAGTTTTTTAAGCTTTTGAAATGGACCCTTATTCGAAGGGGTATGTAGTTAGCTAACATATGATTTATCCGTTAGAACAAAACTGGGTGAAAATTTTCCGAGTAATGGACGAAATATATATCGTACAATTTTAGGCAGCTCTGAAAATGCTGCGCTAGTACACGCCAAGGTTATTATATCGTTTGTTAATTAGACGATTAATGGAATTTATATTTGAGAAGGTAACCTATTTAAATTGGGTTTTTATAATGGGCCTTCGTTCAAGGTCAAAGAGAACGGAC
>JAAAKM020006971.1:67549426-67573347 GCA_010016025.2 Alatinidae sp. Z8VKAUB7J3 | reverse complement strand
AATTTATATTTGAGAAGGTAACCTATTTAAATTGGGTTTTTATAATGGGCCTTCGTTCAAGGTCAAAGAGAACGGACTTGATTTGAGACCTTCCCGTACTTTAGTCCATTAAATGCTACAGTGGGCTAACTGCAGCAGGAACAAGAATATTGAAGAAGTGTAAACAGGGGACCAACACACTCTCCCTCGCTTCTCCTCGGTAGTATAGATTTGGGTGGTTAAAACAGTGATTACGGAGGGATCTATGAGTTGTTCTTGACTCGATTAAACCAAAAATGAAACTCTTAAGTTGCAGAATATTTAGGCATCAGAACTATTCTTAAGTAGAGGGATTTACTATTCACATGCACTTCCTAACTGCTCTTACGGATGCATAACAGAGGCTCATGTTTAGTCCGAACGGTGCTGTTTATTGTATCGAACGATATTTTGGGAACATCTACAAAACGATATTGTTGTCTAAAGATCATAGCTGATAATGAAGGACTCCAAAATGAAAACCAACTTGAATTTAAATAAATTTCTAAAAATGAATTACGAATATGGTATGTAATGCACGTTTTGAGCAAATTAGGATGTAAAGAGACTCCATGTAATAAAGAATAAACACATTTTAAATTAAGAAATCTGAAATCAAGTGAATATATGACACTGTAACTCCTAGAAATCTGTCTTTACAAATGTACTGAAAATATCATGATAGTAATGAAGATAACAAAAGTGTTTGGGAGCATAAGGAAGAAATTAGAGCAGCTGTAAGTGATAATGAGCCGAATGCGGGGCTTGTAGAACAACGTATAAAGCTGTGTGCTCATGGCTGGAAAAACAGAGAGAAAGATAGGTAATGGGGGTCAGTGACCATTTTATATTGATGCGTAATGAACTGTGAAAAAGTAACGCTGGCAATTACAGACCATTTCCTAGAAAAGTAACAGTTTTGAAAAATGAGGGGTAAACTACTGACCACTAAACCTTACAAAATATTTTAGTTGAATCGACAGAATTTTTCATGATTTTCAGTTAAAACAATGAAAACTGGAGATTTCCTATAAGTGATGTACCCCTGGCTTAGAAAGGTTTAACGTGATAATGTCGTTTCTCTATCTTTTAAGACTATACCCCACTTTATATAGCTAATACACAGAATTTATCATAGCAAAGGTATAACAATGTTGCTTAAGGGGGCATTGGGGAGGAGGGCAAGGTGTACGTGACGAGACATATACATATTTTATTATAGCTGCTGGCTGTCGTGGTTCTTATGATTAGTGTTAGATTCAACGTAGCAATCGCGAGGCATGTTTCTGGTGGCTGCCATGAAGAATTATCCTACGATAGCACTCTATATCTCTACTTAACAGAAATTATGTTGAGACTCAGTGGTCATTAAATATTATACGGTTAACATCAGATGCAACGCAATTATTTTCATATGTATACCTAGAGTGTTATTAGCTAATTCAATAATTATTCCAATCATTTGCAAACAATTTACTATACAATATGAATCAACAAAATTGTCTGGCATGCCAAGAGCAAAAAATGTATGCAAAATGCTACATTACTAATAAGTTAGAATAAACAATAAACTCTGATCCCAATTATTGAAATTAGTAATCTACCACAAAGGACAACAAAATGACAAGTGTTGTCAAAACTAAAGACATCATTGACTGAAGGTTCAATGAGCCTTTTGTTTGGTATTCATACCTCGCTCCTTTTTCTGCTTCTTGATCAACAGCTCAGTCTGAGCTCGTTCAAGATCCTGTTTTCTAAATCTTAACTCCCGTTGAACTTCTCTGATCGTATCCTCACGTTTGTTAACTCTTTCTTCAAGTTCGAAAACTCGAATCTCGACTTTTCGTAGATGCTCAGACAGTCTCCTATGATTGGCCTCCACCTCAACACACTTTTCGAAATGATCTTTCGCGTTTTTGATGCTACGAAGTGCGTTCTCTTTAATTCTCCGTCTCCGCTCCTGACCAAGGTCTATCTTTCTTTTTAGCTCAGAGGCAGTCTCCTTCAATTTCCTTTCGTGCTCGTCAGCTCGAGTGATCAACATATCGAGGTGGTCGTGTCGTCGAGCGGCTTTGATCAAGGCCGTTCTTCGTTTGTTTGCCAACTCATAAGCACTGTCTAGCTTACGCTCGACAGCTTCAATCTGCTTGGCAAATGGACTCCCCTTTTTCTCCATGATCTTTACTTCTTCGATGAATTTCTGCAGTTCTTCCATTTTCATAATTTTTTGGCGATACAACCAATCAAGCCGTTCTAATTCTTGCTCTTTGGCATACTTCAACTGCACTTTCTTGTGCAGTTGTCGTCGCATCTCCATGTGGCGGTCTTTAGCATCGCTTAACAATTTCTGAGTCACTTTCTCCCTCTCCTGCTCGTTGGTTACTCTCCATAACAAGTCTTCCATCGACATTGCTACAACCTTAACCGTAGCATGGTCCCCTCTTCCTATTAAGTTAGTAAGTCCTTGTGCCTTAAGTGCTTCTATTTCCTTTCTCCGATTACCCTGTTTTCTTTTAGATGTAATTGGATTACCATCATTCTCCTCACTGTTCAGATCCTGTGTTGATTCTTCTTGGGCTTTATCTACAGTGCTATCTTCGCTAACACGACTATCCTCTGATGCATCGTTTAATACATTTTCTGCTTGCTCTGTGTCTGTTGCCATATTGGATTGAAGTATAATTACTCAGAAATAAGGCTCTATGGTCACTAACTACAAGTTAAGAAGGATAAGATGAACTAGTAGTTGGAGGCCAGTACCTAACAGATAACTTGTTTACGAGCAAAGGAGCAGAACGCAACTACTTAGTGGCCTTCGCTATGCTATGTTAGAGAGAAGAACAAGTCTCTGGTCGTAGACCTACAAACAAATCCGAATAAGACACGACTTGAAGCTTATATTTTTTATGATAATGGTTTTAGTCATGCATTAGAGCGACATTTGAATAATGTGTGGAACAGCTGGCCAGCACTGAATCCGGTTTCTCTACATGAGAACCTCAGGAGGTCTGTTCATCGAGCACAGCTGTTCGAGGCTCCTAACTTCGAGAGCATGAATCGTACCAAAGCATATTTTGGCAATAAGAATGCCTGTAAAGTCAAGATTATTACCATTTGTTTCAGTTTTCTTACTAGCGTAAACAATATTTTGAAAGTTAAGTGAGCAATGGTAAGAAACATGTACGACAGAGAGGCTGTTTGTTTCGGAGCCAAAGGAATTCTTTCTATTGTCCGATAGCTACTGAGGTGAGAGCTCTTTAACGAGATCTATGAATAAAGAGGCTTAAATTCATGAACGCCTAAACCTCACTTAACTAATAAAAGCCTCTAAATCGATGGCTGTGTAAAGTTTGACTCCCAAAGAATACCAGATACACAAAACTGGTAAAGATCGTTGTCTGTATGCAAACAAATCTGTTTTTTTGTCTGTATGTAAGTAAGGCATGGATAAATTGAACAATGTACCACTGGGACTTCTTTCAAACTAGCGATAAAACCCAGTTCTCCTAACGTTTAAGTTAATCCTCTACTAAGAGTGGGCCAGAATAAATGTTATGCAAGTAGCCTGATATAGAAAACAGAAAAACAGCGAAGGGGAATTATTCACTTGAAAAAAGTGGACGTACGTTGTTGCTGTGATTGCTTTGTAGGAAGAATTTCTCGTGTACTGCAGAGTATCAATATCCTGGACATAGACAATAAAAATGCAAGAAAAGGTGGGTGATGTACCTAAAGTTGCTTTCTTCTACACGAGAATTTATTAAAATTTATTTCTCATCCTGGAGAAGTAAATAGTAGTTACATTTCCATAGGGAATAAGACAAAGGAGTTTCTTAGTCATTTAGTTAAAATAACCGGAGATCGCTTTCATTACAAGGGAATGACTAAAGGTTGTCTTCCCATGTAGGTAGGTTGACTAAATTTTACCGTCCAAACTAGCGAAGTGACAATACGTTACCTTTCCATTGAAATAAAATGACTAAAAATCACGCTTTTCCACAAGAGAATCACTGAATGTTACACCCTGATGCAGGAAGGCTGTCTAAATGTTGTTTTGTAAAGAACAAACGAAAAGAAATTGCCTTCCTATAGGATAACTAGATGCCAGCCTCTACAAGGGAATAACTAAAGGTTACTCTAAAATGCAGCCCAAACAAGAGAGATGACTAAAGTCACTCTCTAATCAAAGTACAATAACTAAACGTCACCAGGTAGATGGAAGTTGATCTACTCTTCCAAAATGATTAGAGGTTATCTTCCACTAACAAGTAAAAGACAGGAGGTTGCCTTCCCCAACTGGAGAAGGACGTAGATGTGTGCCTTCCACTGCAGTACAAATAAGAATTATCAACCCACACATGGAAATTGTTTCTTTTTCTTAAAGGACAAGTACTACACCAATGTTTGGGTCCTTTTTTGTGTTAATTCACTTCCCTCTTGTTCAAATTCAGTTCATCCCTCTTTATCAAAATGAAGAATATATAAATGTTATGGAAAGATAGTTGCACATTTTAAAATCTATTTCCACATACGTTTTGCAGATATAAAAATTCAAATTCTTAAAATTTTAAAGAAACAAGTAATGTTTCAAAAAATATTTTAGAAAAAAAAATTTACAGATCTTGATCTCCTCAAATGACAATAACTTTAGACTAATTATTAGTCCATCATACCATCGTCATAGACCTTCCTGGACAGAGAAAATCTAATATATTTTTCTTGGTAGAAATATAACGTCTCTATCGTAAATACCCACATAACTTGTCAAACTATTTTTTAAGAGAATAGTACAACAAGATGACGCATTTTGTTGTATGTTTTGCAAATATCCGAATTGTCGAACTCTTTGACAAAATAGATACACTCCTAGTCTAACTTTGTTTGCAAGAAGAAAATATCAGGCAATTAATAATGATTAATTATAGGGTTAGTTACGAATATATGAACAATACAGTGGTTATGTCATGAAGTAACGTAAGTTTAGTAAATGCTTTGTCTTGAATTTCTTAGCTATAGCATCTTTGTCACCAATCGTTACGCTTTGCTGAAACTGCTGCAAAATCCGTGGTCAACATGACTCCTCAAAATTTTAGTTTTAGCACATGCATTACCATTATAGGGGAAAGTTCCATAGGTTAGAAATTTTGCGCTATCCCGCACTCATAATTATCTGACAATTTGTTCTTGACAGGGGATCTCTTCAGATATACTGGATAGTTTTTAACATCACACTTGACAATCTTTCACAAAGAACTTGAGATATAAGATATATCAGTGATTTAACTTAAAGTATGACACCCTTTAATTTTATATTATATTTTGAATAAGCGAACATCGAAAGGTAATTGCAAGTTGTGAGTTGTTCAATTAACTTAAATATTTATGCACGTAAGCCAGTGCTGGCTGTGTATGTACTAGTCATAAATAAACAGTAATTAAATAATATTGCTTTGGGTAGTTCTTCTATAGAAACTGTGAAGACAATATCTACATGCGTAAACCTAAAAAAGGCGTCAAAAAATCATAGGTTAATACCTATACAGAGGTATACATAACATGGTTTAGTGGATAGATATATAGATAGATAGATAGATAGATAGATAGATAGATAGATAGATAGATAAATAGATAGATAGATGGATAGATAGATAGATAGATAGATAGAATTTTGATCTGGCAGAATTTCTACATTTGAATCAATATAACAGTATGTCGCTGTATTAATATGTGTAAACGTTATATGCAATGAAATCCACTTTATTACTGTCACATCCCTAAAACTCTCTAGCTTAATCTGAGAACATGTATAAACTTTTGATAAATAGTCGTTAATTGTACGCTTTCGTCAAATAGCATCCTGGCATTACAACATCAAGTCAGGAAATATGCGTACTATAGAATAACGCTGCTCAGATTTGCTAGTAACTGCAATATCCTTTTCTTGTGGTGTACATTGTTCAGGTGTTGTTGTTATCACGGGGAGAGCTCACTTTGATAATAATACGAAAACAGTGGAAGCGTGTGGTGCAGTCATGTCGTAAAAGTGCCTTTGCTTAAAATTCATGGTAAACAGCTTAGCAAGGTATAGTAGACAAAGAGTTAAGATTTTGTAAACAGACTAAAAATATCATCTTTGATGGCTTATACTTGACTTGTCTACTTTAAAGTTGTATCTTTGTCCACCTTAGGCGTAAAGAGCGGGGCGTTGATGAGGAAGCAGCCCCTTTCATATACGAAGTAATTTCTGTTCGTTTTAAGTTTTAATTTTGCTCCTTACTTTCAGTTAAAAAAATTGATCTAGAAATTAAAAGCAAAAAACTCTTACTTGAGATACCATTAGATATATCCCTGGGAGGTAGATCCCTTCTTCGTTCTTTTGATGAAATCTTCCGAACAAAAATTATTTTAGTTAAAGATAATTTGTTAGATAAAATTAAATAATTTAATTAATTGAACACTTTCCTTATCATTTTGACAACGTCTCTATAGAAACAACTAATATTCTAATTATGAATCAAATTGCTTTTCGAGCCCATTGTATTTTACTCTTTCTTACTTAATTGAAATTTCTCCTTTTTCCTGTTTTTATAGCCCTTTAAATTACATTTTATGCTTACTGTTCTGTTCTACAGCTTATTCTTACTGTTCCATCAGAAGAAACGTCAAAATATACAATGCTTGTATGTGGGAAAATTAGTAGGGATTTTTTCAACATTTTTTTTCCAATGAAGAAAGAAAAATAATGCAAAATCTAGGAGGGGACGGGGGCATTTATTTCGATTTTTTATATGGAGAAAAAAACAATAAAGGGCTGCTCAAAGCTTTACACTTTTTTCAAATAAGTGAAATTGAAACTTCAAAAAATAAAATCCAGTGACTGAGGTGGATTGCTGCCAAAATGGGGATACCTAGGGTCTCCAAGCCAAACAAGAGGCTCTCTAGCGGTGTAAAAAACAATCAGAAGAAATATAATCTCTTTATATCTCAATGACACAAAATATTCACTAAGTATCAATAATCTTTAACTTTAAAACTTAATCACATCTAGGCTAAGTTGAGATTGCTAAGACACGTTTTGCGGATGAACGATGATCCATTACGAAAGTTTGTCCTTATCTGCGAAAGGGGTGGGAAGAGGTCATAAGGAAAACACTTAAGAGAAATTAGAACTTCCGAGGAGGGTGTAAAGAGGGAGGCTCTGAATAGACTAAGATTGAGGAGGGGCGTTCGTAGTTTTGCCATCCTTGGGTGGATTGGTGCTGTAGTAAGTTGTTGGTAGTAGTAGTTAATCTCATAAATTTTACTTCAGCCAAAAATGAAATACAATTAGTACAAAAAATAAATATAATAAGCAGTAAATCACATTTATATACAAAATAAATTCAAGATCAGTATTTAAATGAGACTAGGGTTAACAACTTAAATTGCAAACACATAATCGCCTGCTTGTCATTGCACACAAAACAAAAAACAAGATAGTTGAAACATGTTCCAAAAAGGACTTAAAGCAGTTTGTAAAAAACAACTAAAATTGACTTGACATGCAATAACAACAGAGATGAAGCTGAATATGAACTTAATAAACTTAACGAATATAAACTCGACAATAAGCCCTGAGCATCCTTAAGGTATAAAACCCCTAAATATATGGTTATTGTATCTTTCAACTATGTTTAACAAAATAGCAATCTCAAAAATACGAGGGGAGAAGAACTTTTCACGTCCATTTGAAAGAGCCCTCTCCCATATTTTATCACCATCGGTTCTATACGATTACTCTTGAGAAAAACAAACAAATGAACACTGATCAGTGACCTTTGCCCTAGCAACAAACTCAAAAATTTAATAGTTTATAGAAGCTTGAAACATAACTATTGTAAAGTTTTCTGATACGCTGAATCTGATGTTGTGATTTTCTTAAGAACTCTTAAGGTTCTTGAAAATACAGCAAATTTTCTGTGGCTCGTAGTTTTTGATGGGTAATACAAAACTTGCTTAATTGTATTTATTTGGTCAAATCTTTTGATGTATCTATTGATATATAATTTCAAATTTTAGAGTTTTGGTTACTATTCAGGATTGTTAGTTTTTGATGGTTAACACTAAACTTGATTAATTTATTTATTTGGCCAAATGTTTTGATATTTCTATTTATATGTAATTTCCAATTTTAGAGTTTAGGTTACTATTAAGCTTTGTCACTCCTTGCATAAAGTTCGCGCCTACGAACTGTTTGATATATTTCTTTTCGCATAATTCATACATTTGTGATGATTTTTACCTGTGATGGCTTATATTTTGTTTGACTAATTACTCCTTCCCTCCTTAACAAATAATTAAATGTGTGATACATGTAAACGATATCATTAAGTAAATGTTTTCGGAATAATAGTGTTTATTTTATCGTATTGTTTATTTGAAATAAAATCCGGTGCTTCCGTATTCTATGGATACGCTGAATCTGATGTTGCAACTTTCATTCAGATTCCTTAACTTTTAGGGTGTGTTTCTCTTCCTTGAAAATCTAACAAATTTTCTGAGGCCCTTGATTTTTGATGGGCGTCATTAAACTTTTATAATTTTATTTATTTGGTCAAGTCTTTAATGTATCTATTGATACATAATTTCGTCAAGTTAACTTTCGTATTAGTTAAGTAAGTGTATAATGCATGTAAACGAATAATAGAGTCAAAAGCTTATATAGAGGTGGCCTATTTTTCAAAAGTCAGAGGGAGGGGATTTCTTTATTGACTTTTTTTGAAACTAGGGGGGAGAGATTATTAATATCTTTGAACCAATAGAGTCAAAAGCTTATATAGAGCTTAACTCATTTGAAAGAAATAAAATTTTCCAGAGTGCTCCTTTTTTTCATTGAGGTTCTTTTAAATTATGCGTCGGTTAAAATAACCATACAATCGCACCAGTTCTTGAAAATGCAGGGAGGGGGATTTTTTCAGCAATTTAACGGGTACCTGTATATTATATGGTACACACTCGAGAAGTGAAGTTAGATTAATGCTAATGAACTGTACAGAAATACGATGAAAATAAAACATTTTAGTAACAAAATCTTGAAAATTCATTTCTTTCGTTGCATCTAGTGTTACCAACAGTTTGTTGTTCAGGAGTTTCGGTTACTATTTAGCCGAGTCGTTCCGCATACATAGTTTGTTATTATGAGTTTTTTTTTCAACAAAATTATTAACTTTGAAGAATAAAGTGACTGATGTTTATTAATACACGATCAATAAACTGGAGTCAGGAGTCTGGTTCCTTGGTGCCTTGGTTGGGGCAGATTTGACAAATCGAAAATCAAATACTGACGAACACATTAATTTATTAAAAAAAAGATACATCGTTTAGAAATTTCACTTATATTATGCATATATACTAGAAAAAAATACATTTCTATTTACATTATTTATATCAGAAAAAATATGTAACTATTTGAAATATGTAAATTCGTCTTCATCTATTATTAAGGTTAAACGTATTGTGTGACACTGGTTTGAATCTATGGACTATGAATGAATGAATGAATGACTGTATTTAAAGCCATTTTTCAGGCCGTATTCATACATATATAACAAAAAACAAAATAAATTATGTAACAATCGACTTTCGAATAACAAGACCCTTCCGGACAAAATTTGCCACTGCTACTACATTTATTTTCGACGTTGACTTCAAAGTTCCAAGAAGGGGCTCACGACCACCCATTCCAAGAAAGCTCCCTCTTAGCTCATTTAGCCCCTGACACCTGAAAAGAAAATGGTCTAGCCCATCAAGATCACCGCAAATTGGACAAGTATACCGCATTTCCGGGTGACACCTATTTTTCCAAATACTGTGAAGAGGGAGACAGTTTGCTCGCACCTGCATCAAAGACCTCAGGGATTCTTTTGGAATCCCTAGTTTAAAATATAGCTCCTCACCATAATTTTCTTTCACCTTATAGTAAGAACTTAAGCTTAGCCTCTTCACATACAGAATAATTTTTGTTCGTCAAAAAAACTTTTTTTCATTTAATTTTTGATTAGTTAGTACAAATAATGCCGATAAATCAGGCTTTATTTTCATGACAAAATTCCTCCCTTAACAGTGAACTTCTTCGTGGAGAGTTCATCCCCCTTGGAACGTTCATTTTCTTATTGACAAAATGGCTATATAAGACTTTTGATCAGATGACCTCTAAGAAAAAACATAGCAGGGGGGGGGGATAGAAGCCCTCCAATGTTTTTGATTGCTTTGAAAGGGCACAGGAACATCAAATGAGTCCTCTCCCGATCTTCTAAAATCATTGGTTAGATACGATCCTCCCTCTGCAAAAACAATAAATAAACAAAATTTTTAATCTTTTGGCAACAAAAAACAAATTAAACATTTTAGCATACATGAGCTTGAAAAATCTAAAGTACAATTTTCTGATACGCTTAATGTGAAATTGGGATATTCATTAAGATTCCTTACCTTTTAGGGAGTGTTTTCCCTTTTTTTAAATCTTTCAGATTTTCACTGGGCAGTTATAAACTTGTTGTCAAAACATTAAATTTGATTAATTTTATTTATTTGGTCAAATCTCTTTAATGTATCTATTGACATAATTCTCCGTTTTAAAATCTTTGGTTACTATTAAGCCACGTCACTCCTTGCTTATAGTTCGTTATTACGAACTGTTTGATATATTCCATTTGCATAATTCGTGCTTTTTTGACGATTTTTACTTACGATGTTTTATTGTATTTGACTAATTACTCCTTCCATCCTGATGTAACAGTTAAGTGAATAATGCAAGTGAACCATATCATTAAATAAATTTCTTCAGAATGACAGTAGATTTTGTGGATAAGAGATTAAAACCTCTACAGTAAGGTTCTCTGACATGCTTACCCTAATGGGGTGATCACTAAGATTACTTACCTTTTTGGAATTGGTTACTTTTCTTTCGAAAATCCGGCAAATTTTGTCAGAATCGTGGCTTTTGATGGGTAATATCAATCTTAATAAATTATATACACTTGGAATCAACATAAAAAGCTAATTATTTTGATGAATTAGTTATTACTTTTTTAGAATTTCGGTTAATATTTTCCCACATTCCCCCTGTCTTTGATTTCGTTATTTGATATTGATCTAAGACGCCTTGGAGGCAAACAATAGTTATTTTGACATGGTACTTTTGTTGTTTATTATGAGTTAAATTACTGATTTCACTGTTATTTTCAACAACAACAAAACCAGTGTCTATGATTGTATGCAGTGTTTAATCTTTTCATTTATATGCTGGACGTCACATTTCATCATAATTCGACTTAATGAGTTGGCCTATGCCATTAATACTATCAAGAAATTTCCCCTGGGCAACTGAAATTTACTAGCAAAGACAATGTACTGCTTCACAAGCCCTCTGTTTTAAACAACCCCGGATTTGTTTCGGTATTACGTATCGGTATTTGATTCCTCTCCCCTTGCAAGTAAATTCACTTCAAATTACACGAGCAACTTTTTTAGTTTTATATTCCCCTCCCCAAAACAAAATATATAGTTAAAATCAATTTCAAGCATTTCTCATATACCACCATCCCCAATAGAAAGAGAAATAAGTGGACATAAATTCTTATTCTATTGTTCGACATCGACTGTATTAGGCACACCTTCTCTTGCCACCTTCTCTCATTGTAAAAGTATAAAACCTACTGCCTCACTGGGGCTTTACTGAAAACGAATTATATTACAAATATTTTCTTTTCTACTTATTGCAACATTGAAAATAAACATAAAAATTACAGTAAAATTAAATTTTGAAGCTATTTTCATCATATTATGTCAAATATTCAGTTTTTTCCAAGACTGTCAAAGGCCGTTTAGTTCTTTCTGAGTCTGTTCAAGACAAATGTAGCTTCAATACAAACAAGAGTTGGATAATGCCGCTTTCCCTAACTCAGAACTGAAAAATTCTAAAGCCTGTGTTTTAGAAATTCTGTGCCATTGGTGCTTCACTAAAAAAGAATTAGGTTACACATATCTTCTTTTCCAGTTGTTACACCATTGAAAATGAAAATAAAGTTACACTGAAAAAAAAAATCTCAAACAGATGATTTTTCAATAAATAATAGCATTGTATCAAATCAACCATTCAGTTTGATTTTATTTGTACTTCCTCAAGCTATTCAAAACATATACGTTTCAAACAGTTCATGGTACCGAACTGTAGCAAGGAGCGACCCGGCTCAATTGTAATCGAAACTCTTAAAAATGGAATTTCGATACCAATTGCTGCATAAAAAAAATTATATTTTAATGCTGATTTTAAATATATAACTTTCATCAAGATTAATTTTACCTATCAAAAGTTACGAACCTGAGAAAATTTGCCTCATTTTAGAAAATAGGGAAAAACACCCCATAGAATTCATACAATCTTAACGAAAAGCACACCATCTGATTCAGCGTATCAGAGAACTTTATTGTAGAAGTTTCAAGCTCCTATCTACAAAAATGTGGAATTTCATATTTTTTGCCAATTAAAAGTTCTAGTGCCCTTTTTAAGTGTCCAAAAAATTGGAGGGCACCTTGCCCCCTCCGACATTCATTTTTCTCCCAAAGTCTCCGCATCAAAATTCCGAGATAGCCTTTTTATTCACCATAGTCGAAAAACCTAATAACTATGTCTTTGGGGACGACCTATTCCCCCGTAGTCCCCGTGGGAGGGGTTGCAATTTACAAACTTTGACCTGTGTATTACATATAGTAATGCTTACTGGGAACTGTACCGACGTTTTCAGGGGGGATTTTTTTTTGGTTTGGGAGGGAGAGTTACGGTGGGGGGGGGGTTACGTAGGAGAATATTTCCATGGAAATACTTCTCATGGGGGAAGAGAATTTCAATAAAGGGGGTGCAGGATTTTCTAGCATTATTTTAAGAAAATGATGAAAAAATAAATATGAAAAGTTTTTTTTCTACTGAAAGTGAGGAGCAGAATTAAAACTTAAAACGAGGAGAAATTATTGCGTATATGAGGTTTTACATCCTCGTAATACCTCGCTTTTTAAGCTAAAGTATTTTTAGTAATTTCAACTATTTATTCTACGTCCTTTGTGATTCAAGGGTCATTTTTAAGAAATTACATTACACATATCTTCTTTTCCAGTGGTTACAGCGTTGAAAATGAAATAAAAGTTACACTGAAAAAAAAAACCTCAAACAGATGATTTTTCAATAAATAATAACATTGTATCAAATCAACCATTCAGTTTGATCTTATATGTACTTTCCGAAGCTATTCAAAACACATACGTTTCAAACAGTTCGTGGTACCGAACTGTAGCAAGGAGCGACCCGGCTCAATAGTAATCGAAACTCTTAAAAATGGAATTTCGATACCAATAGCTGCATTAAAAAAAATTATATTTTAATGCTGATTTTAAATATATAACTTTTATCAAGATTAGTTTTACCTATCAAAAGTTACGAGCCTGAGCAAATTTGCCTCATTTTAGAAACTAGGGAAAAACACCCCATAGAATTCATACAATCTTAACGAAAATCACACCATCTGATTCAGCTTATCAGAGAACTTTATTGTAGAAGTTTCAAGCTCCTATCTACAACTATTTATTCTACGGCCTTTGTGATTCAAGGGTCATTCTTAAGGAATTGGGGCAGAATTTAATCTTTAGTGTAAAGAGCAAGGTATCGACGAGGGATGAACTCCCTCATATATGCAATAAAAACATACGAATATAGAAGTTCGTACGTAATTTAATTCGTAAATTACGTATATTTTTTACAAATGAAAATGTTCGTAAAAAAATTAAAGATTCTAGTTGCCTTTTAAGTAATCAAAACATTAGAGGGCAACAAGGCTGCCTCCCTCTCTCATTTTTTCTCAAAATTTTCCGATTAAAACTATGAGAAAGCCATTTAGCCAAAAAAAATTAATATGCAAATTTCTTTCTAATTATTTATGTGCAGAGAGCCAAGATCAAAACATGCATTAATTAAAAAACGTCCAGAAATTAAATAAAAAAATAAGTTTTTTTAAATGAAAACATACATACATACATACATACAGACATACATACATACATACATACATACATACATACATACATACATACATACATAACCAACATAGTTGAGACCTGTGGCCATGCTTTAGACCCCCTACATTATCCTATCCCCTCCATTATCCCAATAGGCATCAGAAATTTCAGATCTTCGATGAAAGAAGGCCGAATTTGATGTTTACACAATAATCCAAAGGTATTAGGCACCAAAAACTTTAGTAGTTATCAGTACCTTACACCCTTCATACAGACATCAAGCGCAAAGAGACACTTTTAATGCAATATTGGAGGTGAAATTATCAGAGGTAATCAAATGAAACATTTGGGGAACAAAGTTGTATTTTACTTGCAAAGCCACTAGAGAAATTGACGACATGTCACCACCAGGGCTCCACCAGACGCGTGCTTTGCAGCATTTGCTCTACCAACTGAGCTAGGTGGACCCTGATGCTAACACACTCTATGTCTGTTGTTGCCACATCAGCTCCTAATCATCCACAGATGAACATGAACAACACACTTGATTGTGTTTTGTAGGCCTACTGCCAAAATTCTGATTTCTGTTTTTCAAAATTATTTGTCTTTTGTCATAGTGCTTTATATTGTATGTAAATCACACGTAAACACTGTTAATTTTACAAACTAATATAACTCCACAGCCAAGAATTCCTTTAGAGGTTTTCTTACTGTGAAGTGTTGCTAATTTCATGAAAATTAAACAAAAACATTTAACTTGTGTAAAAATAAATGAGTTTCCTTTCTTTTCCCTAACAAGAGGGTGGCATTTCCTGTTGGGGGCATTTAAAAGAAGCTGACAGTTAATATTCAAGAGTTACCTTACATTATTAACCTATCTATAAATTTTGAATATTCCACAGTACCCCCACCCCCTTAGTACCAAACTGGGTATAAACCTCTACCCATCTAAATTAACAGTTCTATATACATAACAAGTGCCTTACCAAATATTGTGGGTATCCACAACAACAATGTACTATGGTAGAAACTCCCTCTGGTACTCCTAGGAAACACTTTGTCAAATTATCAATGCCACTTTCTAATGCAAGCTTTGGTATGCGCACCATCACTGGTTCATCAATCTGCCAAAAGATAGAAAGGAAAAGAAATCAAAGCAAAATATACTTCTATACTACATCAATAGGAGCTTTTAAAATATCTAGAAATCAATAAACTGTGGCCTTAGTTACATAGTAGTTTGTACTTGATAGCTTCTGGTATTGGCAGCCTTAACCTACATAGTACCAAATATGCTACTACAAAGAGCATTTTAATGGTACTGGATGTTGTATCTTCTCTGGATGAAACGCCGCATGTTAATATTCCAGTCAGAAAGATATGTAAGGAGCACACGTCTGGTTCAATCACCATTCTCTTACTAACTGATTCAATAAGTATTTAACAGGAATATCTTGCATGAACACAGAACATATCCTATCACATACAAGTATTGAATCATGACTTAACCAGAATAGGAATATTTATTTACAGAGATCAGGAATGCTAACTTATGCACGCAGGTAAGATTAAGGTATATGAATTGTAATAAAATCTTCCTTCTTGTAAGTCACAACACTAGACAGCTTTTGGTACCAATTGCTTTGCTGTTATATCATACCAAATGACTCAAAATGTTTAGATATTTCTCTCAATCTAGTTGAGATTATAATTAATACATAACTGTGTTAAGTAGATACTAAATCATATATATTGTAATAATTAACACTAAAAATACAGTGCCCAATACATAGGAATGTTGAGCATATATAGAATGTCTGGGCTGGCATCAACTTACTGGGTGTGACCCTCAAAAGTACAAATGTTACCAAAGCTATATGTTCAATGTTAATTAAGTCTAAGAAAAAAAATTATACCTGGCACAGGCCACCATCAATCTCGAAGCAATGTTAACATCATTCATGGCTTAGTGGCACATACTCAAATATTAAATTCACCAGAGTTTTCACCTATATGAGACTCTTCACATCTCACTGCTAAAAACTGCTATTTCTCCTTGTTGCCTCCTGGCTGGCATCTATAAACACTGCAGATCAGCAAGAAAATATGTTTTGTAAATCTTTCCTGACATTAGCAACGGTGGAGAAAGTAATAATTTTTGTTTGGTATTAGCAATTTTTAAGGCAATTAATAGACTTTCTCCATTTTCTCTGAAACCTAGCTGAATGGCGATAGATAATTTATATTAGTAGGCTTCTGTAGCAGTGCAGTTGTGGAATGTATGATACATTGTCAGAAGTTCTTTCAATTTCAAGGATGTTTACTGGTGCTTTCCTATTTCTTTCTCATTAAAATCTGACGCTTGGTGGCTTTTTCCATTTTTGCTTATTTCCACTTCTGCCTAGTGACCCAGATCTTAAGAAATGTCATGGAAACAACACTGAAGGAAGCTGTAATAAATTACCTGAATGTACTTGCACCCTGCGCTTGCCAAGGCATTGACTTCTTTGTTAATCACATAAATTAGATCCTCGTAGAGCTGCTTTTCATCTGCATAAAATTCGTTTACCATTGTATCTGCAATCGTCATTGGCCCAGGAATTGTGTACTTGACTGGATGCTTGGCCATTGCTTGTGCCTTTTGCCACTCATCTGCTACACTGACATAATTAGCACCAAATGAAATTTTACCAACAATCTTTGGTAACAACCCTGAGATAAAAAAAGAAACAATAAGATACAATAAGAGAAATTAATCAAGTGATAATGATGGTGGTGCTCATGATGATGGTGTTGTTGATGGTAATGATAATAATAATGATGATGATGATGATGATGATGGTGGTGGTGATGATGATGATGATGATGATAATGATGATGAAGATGAAGAAGAAAAAGAAGAAGATGAAGAAGAAGATGATGATGATAATGATGACAGTGATGACTTTGATGGTGGTGATGACGGTGGTGATGATGGTGATGATGATGGTGGTGATGATGGTGATGATGATGATGGTGATGATGATGACGATGATAAATGATGATGCTGCTGCTGCTGCTGATGATGATGATAATGACTATGTGAGAAAGATGGTGAGTCTGCTAATGATAATGCTACTGATGATGATGATAACAACAATAATCATCATCATTGTGACTATGCAGTATTATGCCTACATACTTGGGATGTGAAACCAAGCAGAAAGCCAAGAGAAGTACAAGACTACTTGCCCCTCAGATGAATAAGTTTGGCAATCTGTCAATTACAGACCCCTCATGGGCAATGACCCAGATTTTAAAACTACACATAATAAAACAGTAAACCCACAGCACAGGCTAACTAACAAATAAGGGGCAGCTGGCACATTAAAGGACAGCACCCCTCAATTTAGGGTTTCAAGCAGAGAAGAATGCAATGAGGCAGGTTCCAATACCCAGTAGGTCTACCTAAAATAAAACAGTAAAACCACCAAACAGGCTAACTTATAAAACGGGGCAGCTGGGTCGTTTATGGGCATTGCCCTTCAATTTAGGTTACCTGGTAGAGATACAACTAATAAAGCAGGATCCACCGCCCAATACGACAGACTCTTGCAGATCATGGAAAGAACTTGTCATCAATGAGAACAGATACTACATCCATTCTTTGCCAAAGAGTCGAGAAGCCTGAGGTCCATAAAGAAATGACATCACTTATACAGTATAAGAAGTTTTCACGGCAATAGTGAGGGTCAAGTGGGCTACAGCTCCCTAACATTTTATGCTCCTCCAATCCAGAACACCTTTCAGGGCCTACTTGGCACATTAAGTTGGCTATTTATTTCAGTATGTCTTAGTTCCCACTACTAATTTGGGGGATGGTATAAAATTCTTGGAGATCGATAGATTTTCTTCAAATTTTTACAACAGAAAGAAAAAAGGATGAAATTTTCTGGCTATTTACTTTGGAAGGAGAGTGATATACTTCTTCGATATGAAAATCGTTGACTAAAACGAAGCAAGTTTTCAAAGCGTCGGCGATAGCAGTTCTCCCACACCCACATTTATGAATTAAGTATTGGAACAATCATAAAGGCCTGGGCTTTCAAATAGCAAGGATGCCAATAAGCAATGGATCAGTGGTCATGAAAGAGAGCCCTTTTCTTTGACCATGGTATGGGATCAGCCCTGCGAATTTGGAAGCACAAGCGCTTGACCAAAAATCACCAGTCAAAACAGCGCGGTACTTCCTCTTCTAAGTGTCGTGACCTTCCAGAACGTTTGCGATCATGGGTTTCCACTATCTTCTGAACTATGAATTGTCTCTTCTGTTGACATTCCAATCATCTTACATGTGCTCTTTAAGTACCTCACTCTCTGTTGTTCTGTCTCTGTTGCCTTCAATCATTCCTGCACGTTACTCACATTTCAACATGAACCAAGCTCGATTTCACACTCTTGAATATGTTGTTCCTCGATTGTAGAGCCCTGCTTCTCCGACACGAAGATTTCCTACATACACTTCAAATACTGACCGAATTTTTCCTAAAACAAGGCCGACGTTCGACCTGCCCTCTTATATTAAGATTTTGTGTGAAAAACAAACAAAACAAAGACCTCACCTTCCCAGGCGCCATCTCTACATAATTTCTTGGCCTGCTCCAGAAAGTTAAATCCATCTAACCTTCGACAAAATTCATACATATAATTCCCTCTGTTTAATTCCCCATCTGTTATCACTTCCATTCCTAAATCCTCCTGCAATTCTATCACATCCATCGTGGCTTTCGTCAAGGTTGGTTTCAGCTTTTCGAGATCTGACTTCGAGTAAAAATCATTGTAATTTTGAACAAAATCCTCTTGTAACTCTCCATTTTTAATCCAACTTGGCAAAGTTAGATGGGCTGGTTTTGGCATACTGCCGATTACTGTAGTTTGTAATGACATCGCGGTATTTACCGAAAATGTATATCCCAAACTGAGCTTGTTTTAAGGCAATGTTGTCGTGTCCAATTTTCGTCATTTGATTTCAAACCGTTTTCAAGATGCACGCTCTATTGGATTTAAAGACGGGCACCATTCCCGCCTTTTTCTCTTCGGGTAAAGATAGGTTCACAGTATTGGATTACATTGTAAAATTACCATAAGTTTTATAATCCCACGGTATCAATAGGTTTTACTTTGAAATTCTCTCATCTCGGTAAATTTCTGTGTATAGAATTCAATAATTCGTACTGATAATAGTTTATATTCTCTCTTCATTAAATGGCGCCATCTCAAGGGGGAGGGGCGAGATGAGCTTTTGCTTTTCTTTCATTCTCTATTGTTCTCTTTAAGTGCCGGTCCTTAACTTCACCTTTGTTCTATTTTGTTCACACCGAATTGTACGGCATTTCAGCTCAATGGTGTTACAGAATTAGTGAAAGTGGATTAAAAACAATACATCACAGACACTACAATGAAACTACAACTGTCTGATCTATTGAAAATGGTGGCGAAAACAATCACCTGAAGTTCTACCGGATCCTCAATTTAGATCATCATCAATGAGCGAAGACAATCATAATTCCTTAAAAGGCAAATATTTAAGGGGATGTCCCCGGGGAACACCTACCACACTCAGGCTGTCGGATAATAAAAGATGGTTTGAACGTGCCTATCATTACCATGCATGGTCTCCAAACACGATGCCTTGTCAGAGAATACCAAACACTTTGAAGTTACGACAACCCGGTCAATAATAATTATATTAAAGCGGTATATATACCAATCTGCTTATCACCCTTCTCCTAACGTTATAACCTACGTCTGCACATCGTAAATACATTTATCTATAGGGTGGGCAGGTGTCGCCTTAGCCATCCCTCCCCATAGCCCCTGCAACATTGAAAAACCTATCTTCTCGCACACGCTGATTTCCCTACAAACAACGCAAAACATTAAAAGAAATTCTTCCCTGGGCTATGTTTTTGTTACCCGGTCTGACACCGGTCGAAAATTTGGACTTCGCGTGACACGAAGGATCAAAATAACAATCTCACCTTCCCAAGCGCCGTTTCTACACAGTTTCTTAGCTTGCTCCAAGAAGTTAAATCCTTGTAACCTTCGACAAAATCCATAGATATACTTCTCTCTGCTTAATTCCCCATCCGTTATAACGGTGACTCCTACATCCTCTTGCAATTTTATCACGTCCAGTGTAGCTTTCGTCAAGGTTGCTTTCAGCT
This sequence comes from Alatinidae sp. Z8VKAUB7J3, assembly GCA_010016025.2. Classification (NCBI taxonomy): domain Eukaryota; kingdom Metazoa; phylum Cnidaria; class Cubozoa; order Carybdeida; family Alatinidae; species Alatinidae sp. Z8VKAUB7J3. Next base: position 67,553,077 of record JAAAKM020006971.1, on the reverse strand, counting down.
TTTCGAGATCTGACTTCGAGTAAAAATCATTGTAATTTTGAACAAAATCAATAACTTCCTTCCCATCTTCAGCCCATCTTGGCACAGCAAGGTACTCTGGTTTTGGCATGCTGCCTATCAATGTAGTTGGCAATGCCATTGTGGACTCCAATTCCGAGTCTGACCTACTATGACATCCAAGTCTGAGTAAATTGTCTGTACAAGTTCACCGGTGTTATTCGATAGCTGAAATTGCTTTAAAAAACAACAAAAAACTTCCATTGTTGAGCAACGGTCCGTAAACATGCGGGAAGACAGAATTCGAAGTGATTCAACCACAGCATGTGCTTGAGGGGATACCCCAGGGGGAAGACCTACAACTTCTGCCGCTGCCATTGAACAGCAGTTGGAAGACTAATCTTACGACTATGATTGAACTATAAAAAAAAGCAATGACCCATACACGTTATTTTTTTATAAGAACACTTGGTTCCAGTTCCAGCCTGCCGTTTCTTATTTTTCCTAAGGTTTCTCTTATTCTATTTCTTATTTTCGTTTTCGAATTTCCTGAGCATAGTAGTGTCAAGAGATAACACGTACTTGATAAAGTAATTAAGCCCATGTTCACGTTTAATATCGGACGTTGCACTTGTTGCATAGGATATTCCACCTTAAGTTTTATTTTCAGCAAAGGAAATAAGTAGATTTCAAACACAGTGATATGTCTCTTGATTGCTTTGACTGTGAAAGGAAATTCGGTTTGAAACTAATTCTCTTACAATAAGTTTGCTTAATCGCTGTTTAGCACTATACTGTTCTGTTCTGTAGTAGATTGTTATTTTCGCTTGTTAATGATATTTTATTTCTTGAGTTTTTTGAATCTCAGCCTGCCTTGTTACTTAAGTTGTTCTTGTTTTTTGGCCTAATCTCAGCTTGGTGTTTCTTATAAAGGTTGTTCTTATAAAAAAAACAACGTGTAATTCAAAAGCAGTTTTATTCATAGTTCAATGGCCGCTACTTGCTTGACCACGAGGGGCGTTGGCTGTGGGATAGGGTGTATCTCTCCCCAAAGTTTTCAGCGGGAGATTTATGGCAATTAGAGCCTGTTTACACGGGTACGGACCCAAACTGGTCCACTTTCATAAGTGAACCCATACTGGTACGGATAGCTGATCCAAACGAGTTCGGATCCACCAGGTTCCCAGTAAACGCAAGGTCGATCCATATCAGTGGGATCGATTTGGATAAAAAACACCGACAACCTTGCAGTTTGACAAGTTCCCCCTCACCCGCCCCATTTTACTCCCCACCTTTAAGTTTTTAAGAGTTCCAATCCTTTCACCCCATTTCGTATAGCTCGACTTTAGGTTTCTTGTAACTACTTCATGTCATGCAGTCATTTTCTTACAAACACAAGTCAAACTAACCACGAACTTCGACTGGCCTAAATCGGGGCAGATGTCACGTGATTAAAGGATGGCGTCAGTTCAAAAGCTCAATGGTGAAGTAGTAGGACCACGAAGAATCGAATCCCATCCTTCATCGTTGCAACTTCAATGCGCTAGCCATTACAATATATATATATATATATATATATATATATATAATATATATATATGTAAGGTTTGAATAGAATATATATATATATATTCACGTACCCACTGACTGGAGGAGAATTCGCGATGTATGTATGTATGTATGTATGTATGTATGTATGTATGTATGTATGTATGTATGTATGTATGTATGTATGTATATAGTCCCATAACATACCTACACTTATAAAGAATGAACAATTTTCGATACACGGCCATTACATCCGTAGTTTCAACCGAGAGTACTTGTACCTTTTCGGGGTACCAAACAGTAAAGTAAAGGGATACGAGATAGTGTATCAAATTCAATTCTGTCTAGGTAGAGAACCCAAATTTCAATAATACATAAACACATATTTGTAACCCGGCCTAGGACATTCAACCTCTACGCAACAACAAAAGAGATATCAGTAACATGTCAGACTTTTGGTAGAAAATGTAAGTACGGTTGTATTAGAAAGGACATTGTATATTCGACGCACCGCATCACAATATTCACTACAAGGAATATATTAAGATCATACTCTTACCTGACTACAAATGTCTTCTACAGTCATCTGCATTAATGGCTGGTCTTCACTAGTACCTTTCCACATAAACTGCAAACAAATACAAAAGGAATATAATTGGGATAAATTATTGACGATATCGGAGCCAAGACTGCGGACCACTGCCATGGATAACCTAGTTTCTATATTCATAGTTAAGTCGCCTAGACTAGTCACTTTTTTTATTATTTTTTTGTATTTACATCTACATTTTTTCATTAAGGGAGATGAAGAGCCAATGTAATTTGGAAAGCTCCTGTATATTATTATTATTATTATTATTATTATTATTATTATTATTATTATTATTATTATTATTATTATCATTATTATTATTATTATTATTATTATTATTATTATTATTATTATTATTATTATTATTATTATTATTATTATTATTATCGTGTGTCACAATTTTGTGTCAGGCTGTTGTAATTGCCGAAGTTTTTCTGCCAGGCGGATCATAACAAATGATCATTATTATTATTATTATTATTATTATTATTATTATGTATAATTGTATGCTAATTAAGAAATGAATCGATTGAAGTTTGAAAAAAAAAATTTATTATTATGAAGATTAGCAATAAAGGCATTGAGTTTAAAATTATTATTATTATTTGTAAAGAGATCACCAATACAGGCATTGAGTTTAAAAAATATATATAAATAACCGCCTTCCCTTTGGGTAACAGGCTCCAGACTACAAAAGAATGAGAATACTTGTATACTATATCGGAAAATAGCAAAATCATCATCATAGCCATCTTCGTTAATAGTACGTGTACTGTCCCATTTTAAGGGCTGGATCTGCAATGATTTACCTCCTTTAACTCACTCGATCCAGTTCCTCTCTGATAAACAGCTGTTCGATACTAGAACAATTGTAATGGACGGAGAACGAAATCAAACCGGAAACGCAACGACCTAGATTACGTGATGGCAACAATCTTCGTAGTGCAGAATTTTCTACAAGTCTCTGAAAACATTTCCATATGTTTCCATCGTTAGTTAAGTAGGGGTTTTTGGTGGATAGAGTAGTTGACTTCTTTATTAAAGAAATCTCTTTATAGGTGGTAAAAACTAGACAGGCAAATGGAAAAGTTAACAAAGCAATAGCAAGCAATGACAACCTCAAATCCCAAAGTTGTTGATGTCAGTGTCGTGTGCCGCTGCCACAGCGAAATCTTGACCGTTCTTGTATAACAAGTCATTGGAGCTTGGTCATTTATATTGTTGACAAGAATGTACATGCACTCTGCCTGGGGTTCAACTATTATGTATATGTTTTAAATATCGTTGATACGTAACACTGACATAAACGTTACGTGGTCAGTCCACAATCCAACTTCAAAATTAATGATCAAAGAATAAAAAGCTAAAATAAACACTGTTCGAAATAGCGAAACCATTTCGCTAGATACAAATCAGGGTACAGTCGTTTCGCCATATCAAGCAGCGTCTAGATTCAAGGATCGCAAGCAGCGTCTAGATTCAAGGATGGCAAGCAGCGTCTAGATTCAAGGATG
>JAAAKM020006971.1:67534068-67547741 GCA_010016025.2 Alatinidae sp. Z8VKAUB7J3 | reverse complement strand
TAGAATGTTAAAAAATACCTTGGAGGTGATTATCCCTACCCGACGTCATCATTAATTGACAAAGGATGGGGTAAGCACTTGAAAAATTGGTTAACGATAAACATCTAGGTCTGGTTCTTAATGGGCAGAAAGAATATAAAACTCCACTACACAATAAATGTCACCTCGTACGATGTTATGAAGATAACAAGTAGAATGTTAAAAAATACCTTGGAGGTGATTATCCCTACCCGACGTCATCATTAATTGACAAAGGATGGGGTAAGCACTCGAAAAATTAGTTGTCTATAAACATCTAAGTCTGGTACTTCGCGGGCAGAAAGTATATAAAATTCTATTTTAATTGCCTTTGAAGCGGGCTTTTGCGACTTTGGCCCATGAAAGCGATTTTCCGTGTTTCGTCGGGTAAATATTTTGCAAATTAACACTTGGTGGACTAAAAACTATAACAATAATCAGCGTGGCAGTGGCCACTGAGGTTTACTTAAATCAAAAACCCACAAACAAACACACAAACACGAAAAATATCTCCCAAAATCTGAAAACAAAAACCCCTTCTACATAGGATTTCTCGGCAGCGCGTGACTCGAATCGCTGTTGCGGTGGTTACCGTTTGAACGATGCACATCTATGAAATGTTTGTGGTCTCATTAGATAAGTTATGTTTATCCGGATTAATATACTTGAAAACACCGTTCGTAAAAATGTCAAGATAAGGCCATGCTCTACGCTCCGCAGCGCTTGCCTTCACTAAAACCTTTGCTAGGCGATTTACAATTGGCTACAAAGCTTAAAAGTTTGTTTTGTCCATTGCGCCTGGCTTTAGATCTATGTTAGTGAACCATTAGGGCTATGTAAAGCTGATCTCTGGGGTTACTACAGTGATTTTAGGTAGCTGAATAAATTGAATAAATACCTTAGAAACACACCATTTTACGCTACAGAGACCGAATTTTAATTAACGACCCGCCTTCAAGTTGAAGTAGTAGACGTAAGCCTGACTGCCGTGTTCAAACAAAATTTTGTTCCTTGAAGGTTGTTGGCCAGTTCTATCGTACACGTAATAAAATACGAAAGCCACTCGTAAAAGCAAACGATAAATGTGTAATGCAGGGATGGCTTTGATATGGCGACGAGAATGACCTTGGGCCTTAAGTACAGGATGGTTGACTCCCACTTTACAACGACCTCCTATTTCCATCACTAAACATCGAATTTAATAAACAGCGCATATTAAAAACCCCTGCATTACCCGGTCCAGGTCAAACTGTCTATTATTTTCATTCTTAAGAAAATTTAGTGCGAATATCTGTGAAAAGGCAAATCAAATAGACGGTTGCCCTTTCTCATCAGATGATAACAACCACGCTGGGTCACAAGGTACCAGCGATTATCTCCGTGGGTCTTCTTCTTTTTAGGGTATGCTGAGGTAAGTGACGAACGGCTTTGACAATCATTGTAATCTTTACATTTTAATGACCAGCTGTCTCGATTAGGGCTAATGGTTGTAGTAGGTGGTCCTTGCTCGGAATTTTGTAGATTGCGTTTTATATAACCCAGGATGTAAATACCATACGCCTATATGTAACGTATTGGAAGGGTGATGCATTGCACTAGTACTGTTAGCACCTGTTCGCTCTCTTTTTTCTTTAAATAATCTCCTATTATAAGGGGATACGCTCAGTGGCGCCGGAAAGGTTCTAAAAGAGGCGGCGGGCCACGACGTCAGATTTTTTTAATATCGCTCTAAGAAAACATATAGCACAAATAAATAGCGTGCAAAATGCATACAAAACAAACATTTTTTTTTTGCCACAAGGAGACCCTGTGGAAGGCAACCATTTTCCAGAGTGGTCAGTTTTCCAGTTCCTTAAAATTTCGTTCGATCAATACTGAAAGACGGGAAACTACCGTTGCTTAAAATTCAAAAGCCAATTGTATGGTCAAACGTCCAAATCAACTGAAATATTACTCCATTTTAAAGCATAATTTCCGCAGTCCAGTTAAAAAAGACATGTACTTTAAAGGCCCTTAACGGTGTAAATAATTCCAAGCACAGTTTTTCTTTCTCTGCCATCTCTCCACTGATTACTTCCTCGGATACAACAATATACGCAAAATACGGACTGGACTCTTTTCCACTATATGACGGTAAGATAATGCTATCTTCCGTCATCGAGGAAGTGCACCAGAGGAAGAAATTCGATCCCTCTGTTTTGCTCGCTCGAATCGTACATTATTCCAGCACAACGCAGACTAAACACGACGTAGCAGTCACTCTTTGCCAACGATAACGTTGTCATGGCTACTAACGCAATGCAGAGCTAACAAGTAATGTTTTTCAGGGGACGCTTGATGCAAAAACATAGGCAGGTTGTTAGAACTGAAACCACAATTTCTCACTCGCCTAGCCCATTTCAAAGTTATCAATCTCAAGAATGGCGCACGTTAAAGTCCGCAGGGTAAATATTAACCAACTTGAAGCTGGAAATGAGTGTGATTAAATGTGCTAAAAGCTTAACTGTGAAACGTGGGCAATTACCAAAGAGCTAGAAAGAAGCAACAAAGGTTTTCTAATTTGGTGTTCATGGAGGCTGAAGGGTAAACGCTTGACTGAGAGGATGACATACAAACGAGTGCCAAGACAAATGGGCAGGAAAGTCGTTACAGTCATGTGTCGAAGAAGTGTATCTCAGAGTTGTGGGTAATTGGACTTGTGGGTAATTTAAGGATTGGAGTGCCTTACCTCAGTAGGCAAAGGGACCTTTACGATTGGTAAAAACACCATTATGGATAAGGTTATTGGAAAGGTCTGAGCGGTTACAAAAATGCAACACGGGGACGTGAGGAGCACGGAGCGTTGTATAATAAGAGTTAGGTTTGGTAGAATTTGCCACCAGACCTGGCCGGGAGGTGCGGTACTTACTTCGTAGAATCAGTTCAAGAGTTTTGTTGCAGTTGCATACATGCAGAAATCTGCAATCTATATTGCGGTTTCCGCCATCGAATGGAAATCAAATACTATTTATTCGGCTGTTTTGTAAAGAACTGACAATATCTTAAAGAAGAATAAGAAAATGAATTTAAACTTAGTAAGAATTTTTTCCACTTGTCATATTTTTGAAGGAATAAATTTTGGAATTTCTCTGTATTTGGGTGATTTTGAGTAACTTATTAAAACCATCTGATAGCCTTGTAAACGTTCCACGCAATATACTTATACCTCTCTATAACGGACAACCCCTCAATAATAAACCCACCCGAAATTAAAAATGTCTAAAGTTTATTCCCTTTAATTTTACTTATTAATATGCAAGCTCGGACTTCGCTTCCACGAGAACCTTTAATAGGTTGGGCAATAGTGGAGGTATATCATATTACCACATTATTATAAAATTACTCTCTGAGAAATCGAAAGCAATTTGGTTGAGTAACGTAGAGGTCCTTCAGTGCATTTTAAATCTTATTTACAAAACTGCAATTAATATTGTCATTACAACACTTACTTCGCCCAGATTATAAAAATTATGCACTCCCTCAGTTTACGGCGTCGATAATTTTTAAAATTAATTTGTTTAACTCGAATGGTAGGTTTTTGAAACCGAGTTTTGGTAACCCGATGGCCGATGCAGTATTTTGTTTTCCAAGTTTTGTTGTATTTAGAGGTATGCTCAGCACGAGTTCGTGTTAAGAAGTTGGAAAACCTTGTTTTCTCTTTGCAATGACTAAATCCTGCAAAAGTTGTCGTACTGTGGGTTGAAAACATCAGAAACTTCAGAGTTTCAACGTCATAACAAACATCGAAGCGGAATTGTCCAGTAGCAGTAAGTCTTGGTTGACAATACCACATGGAGAAAGTGCTTTATGCTCACCATCAAGGTCACGCAGAAGGCGTCCATTGATGAATAAATATTTTGTAGTCTTTTAATAGTCTCTTAACACCACTTACTGACTTAGCAAATGGTTTGAAGGTCGTTGTATCAGTTCAACGGCGGGTGATCTATCAACATGTTACTGCTACCTGAGACCTTGTAATACATCATATTAATTTTTAGTAAATTCACCCCCAATCATATTACCTAGTCTAAAACAGACGACGGTCGTTGGCAACAATGGCGGCTGTACAATCCGAAAGAGGGAACATGGAAATTTTACAGCTTTAGGAAGCAGGGGAATCATTAGCAGAGTGTACCTCCTGACTACTCCCCTATAGCACTTACAGTTTAGTCTTCGAGAATTATAACGACTATGGCGCCACAAAGCTCTGCCTCATTTCCAACCTCAGGCCATCGAACTTTAAATAAACGACTTTTATATAGAGTTCACTGCCTCATGTTACCTTTATGGCTAACGTTTTGCAGGAGGTGGGTCGGGGGACGATCCATTTCAATTTATCTAAGTTAAGGTGATTAGGTGATGAAATGGGATGAAATGCTCAATGGTGAAAACATACTAACGCGAGAAATCGAACCCCGTATTTCGTTGTTGCAACACTGATGTGCTAGCTATCACAGCATGGTCCCATACCATTGAGGAAGAGATTTGTAATGTCATTAGATTCGTTTGACGTCACTACGAATCATCTTTAAGCAATTTTATTCAAATTACTCACATGGCATTGACAGCGTCTGAAAAAGAGGGGGGAATGGCAAGAAGCATGACAACTTCTTTGAAAGATGTTTGGCCTCCCATTACGCTACCAGATAACTACAATACAGTAACATGTTTCTTTGGTGCAGTGCATTTTCACAGCTTGCATGTTTTATGTACGTAGGAATTCAGCGAGAGAACACATTTGCTCCAATACGCGGTTTCCTTTGATGGCCCTTAGGGGTATAGTTCATAACCCGGGGCTCATAGACCCTCTGGGGTGCAAAAGTTATAGAGCAGAGGATACAACATATGGTTTTATATTCAATATACGCGACTAAACCAAACAAGCTCGTTAGGCCATAACGACCTTGGTTACGTAGTAGCAACGACATACTTAATACAGTGTTTAACAATTAACCCTTAAATTGATTTATCAATATTTGGTGATCTAATAAGGGCAAATGGCTCATTTGCTGGTAACTTTGGCACTAAGAGTGACAGTAGTACCGGAGCCAGGGGCCACTGAGTTCAAATCTCTCACTTTTTATTACTCAGCAAGTCCTTGTTGATGAATTAGTTTAAACAAAGCCCATGCTCTCATGTGTATTAGAGTCTCTTCGTCTTTATGCATTCAGAGATCATCGACTTAGGATGAATGCCTATGATGTGTTTTGAGCACTATTGACTTCTGTTACTGTGTCTCATTTGCAACTTGCATAAAAAAAATTTGACGATATTTTTTCAAGATTGAACAAGTTAAATTCCACGGATTTTCCTGTCTCGTAGGCCCTGCTCTCTAAATAATACACATCAACAACATTATTGTAATTAATAGACATTCTAAAATCACAAAACTACCCAGTAAGACTATCATTAGCCCCAAGTTATAGGTGATCCATGGTAGAGGGGCAGTGGTCTTAGTAAACCCCCTCCATCCGCAATTGGGGAGAAGGGGTGACCTACCATTTGCCACAGGTTTAACAATCTACAACCTTGCTCGAATTTATTCCAATTATACAAATTACAACCGTGATATTTGTTAATTCTATCAACGGACGAACATTGTTTATGTACATTATAGGGGAAAATTACAGAAGAATGTAATTGATCTTTCTGAGTCATAACGGCATATGATCCCAGTGCCCTCTGTGGCCATGGCACAAGTGGTAAGAGGAAAAGCTCTTGAACAGAATCCGGAGAGGTATTGGGCTTCTTTGCTGGCTATGCACCAATGTCTTTTTTAGTTTCTTTGTCACTTGCCATGGTATTGTTGTCCAAATATTACTGGTAGTAACAAAACTTTCCCGTTGGTTGTACACAGCCTTCTGTGTAGTAAATTAAAAATTTACCCATGGAAATATTTCATTTCTTAGCTATTTCTTCTTTAACATCAGTAAACGAAGAGGAACAACATTTTTCAGTAAATAGACTTTAAATTATAAGAATGGACGTTGAATTATTTGCAAAAGATTCAGATGAGTAGAAAGAGTTCCTGGCCAGATGTGATAAAAATAGTACATACATTGGCGAGTTGAAGATTATCAATATAGAGAAAATTGCAATACCTCTAAGCAGCAACTATCATAGTTTAGGTCCAGTTGGGACCATTCAGAATCGTGGCAACCAAAAACTGGGGAGACTTGTCCCAAGCATGCCGGAAAATGGACTAGGCAACTATCAACAATCTAAAATAAAACAAGAACCCAAAGCTCTTGCCTTAGTTTAGAAAATAAACCGGACATTGGAGGTATCATCCTGTCGCAGAAAATTGTGGAAATGTGTATCTAGCAAATTTCCGCATACTGCCCTTTTATGGCCGAGGCATTATAGGCGAGTGTAGCGAAGGCAGGGGGAGGGGGGGCTTGTGGCTAGAACAGTGGTCTCATTATGAAAGAGGTATGAGTTTCAGAGGTTCGTATCAGATATGAACTCAGTGGTGCTCCTTCCTACCCAAGTGTAAAATTGGGATAAGGCCATGATGGCAAAATACGTAGGCACGATGTGTGGTTGCTCTACATTCCAAAGGGGGAGATAAAAAAATGATTGGGGGCAGGTTTAAGAGTTACGCACAACAGGGGCGCTACGAAATTGCATTGCACTGTGTACTTTACTTTGTCCTTGACACAGTATCTATGCAAAATTATTTGATTTGTTCACTCCATTTAACGAAGTCAACAGAATTCCTTATCCGTCTAGTGAAGGAATTGATAATAATAATGACAGTCATTTTTCTCTTAATTACGAAGAAGGTCGTTATTGTTAACAACTGTACACCACTCCCACTCCTGTTTGAAGTGCCAGGCAACTTGGCCGTTTCCTATTTAAGTATGGCCTTTTTCAGGCAGCTGTCACTAGTGTCTTCCATTCTTCAAATGTTATCGCCTGTCAGTTAGAACCTTATAGCGAGTATTTAACTAGATGTTACATCTATGGATACTTCTATCGCAGAAAGGAGCTCTCGTTGGCAATCTTTCAATCAAGGACACCAGATGAGCAGTGGGCCTGGTTTTCAAACTGCCCTAAATGAACAGAACAACTACCAAACAGGCTTACTAATCAATAAAAGGCAGTTGGAGCATCCATGGGCACCGTCCTTCAATTTAGGCTATCGGACAGAGAAGCAAGCCATAGACCAATCTCAACCACCCAGTAGAACCTCCTCTCTCGGATCACTGAAAGAATGTGACATCAATGGGAACAGATACTACATCCATTCCTTGTCGAAAAGCCGAGGAGCTGTCGTTGGTTCACCATCATCGTTTATAATGAGGCCTCTTTGGAATAGAAAGATGTTAATGGGGCACTTTCGCAATAAGTAGCAATTAGCAAAACGGATTCAACTGGGACCTCTGTAGAAAGGTCACTGGTGTCCAGATTTCTTTTGTTTCTCGGTAAGATCTGCAACTGGATAATGATGCTACAAGTAGTCCTGGAATCGGGGGAATACCTACGCAATGGCAACCTACTTCGTTTCCAAACTTAGCAATTCCGTCCCACATTCTTTTAATTACGACTTGTGGTTGTTCTCGCGGCATGTGTGGTAGTCACAGGAATTATGAATGGTATCATAACGGTATTTTTTCAATGGGTTTCCAACAGTCTAATCGTTGGATTTTGGGGAGTGTTATGTCAGCCTGAATCCATAAATGGGTTTACAACAGTAATATTTTAATGGGTTTGCAACGGCGCTGAGATGGCTTGCGCCGGGGCCAGTTAAATGTGACGATCATTCCACTGATTTTCTGCATTAAACTTTTTCAGGAAACCAATTCTGCAATGCCGAATAAGTCCGGATTAGGGAACGGATAATTAAATACACTATAGTACGGTCCGTCCGTTTCCATGCATTTTGCGCTTTAATTATGTCTGTGGTTCGTTTTCCAATTACCTTACAAATTTTGTTTTGACGACTTCGCCCGCACACTTTCACCATGTTACTGGTAAATCAGGCCATGTGCTATCGTTTCATAAGAGTCATAGACAAGAAAGATATTTTAATGCTATTATATTTTATCTGTATGCTTTATTGCTGAGCACTTACCTCTAGAGACAGAAAGACAGAAAGGCAGAACAATATATAGAAAGCAAAACAATACTGAAACATAGTCATTATCAGTAATTGTCTTTTAAAGTGTCTTGAAAACAAAACAACATATAAGCAAACTGACGTGCAAATTGTTTGTCATTTGAATGCATTTACATTTGTATACAAATACCTACAAACGTTTGTTAACTGAGCATTAGATTTTCGTTGTTCCGATATTTTCAGCGCCAAAAATATTTTTACGGTCCAATGCGATATCACTTTGAACAGGAAAGGAGGTTCTCTTTAAATAGCTTCAAGCACAGACCAGGTGCGTAAAGAGAAGAAATATAATGGCGTTGACATGAAAGCAAACAATGGCAGGCCTTGACAGAGTTTTTACTTATGGTTGAATGGTAATCATACCCTACGTACTTTTTAGGATGTCCAATTCCCTTCATTTCTCCACGATTTTAACCATCAAGAAGTGCAAACACCTTCCTTTGTCCTACGAATTTAAGATCACTTCTAAAGCTTGAATGGGTGTCTGCTTTGACCTTGTGACCTTCATTTACCTGGCCTTTGTCCAAGTACAGTCAAGTTATTCCAAGTAATCCGATTATTGTGCAGTCACGTTTCAGTTGATTGGGAGAAGCTTTTGTTTAAAACGGTTGGTGACATTCCCATTTCAAAGCGGCGATTTTTAGGATATATTTGAAGTTCTAAAGAAAGAATATTGATTTTTGGAAGGAAAATAGTAAAGGCTTCTGTGATAGCGGTGATATTGATGAAGATCTTAACAATAGTAAAAAGAAAGATAATAATAGTGCTTCACGCCTTACACTCGCCGACGAGCAAAACTAGGGAGGTGCCATCAGGCGCACGACATCTGAGTAAGCATGCAGTAGGCCTACATTGAAAGGTAGCCGTGCAGGCAACGGGGGCGAAATGGAGACTATAAAGCCATACCGTTATTGTTTCTTCTGATATCCCCCAAAATTGTCAACAGTACAGAAAATGAACACGGTCCAAAATAGCAAAAATAGTATAGACTTGGGAGATTTTTTTCGCCCTAAATTCCTTAGAGCACTATCGTTAGGAATTAGTGAAATGAAGGCAATGGAGCATTATAGGCTTACCAAGACGTAGAGCCGTTAAGGATTTGGACTGCCTGAAAACTTTGTGTTTCCGAAGCCAATCTGCTAGGACTGTGTAGATTAACTGAAAAGACCCAGTGAGAAACGAATTTTGTTTGTACTCAGTTCGCTCATCATGTGTGGACCGACTCCAGAACGAGACCAAGTTAAATGCAGACAACGCCTTGCCTTCGATATGGAAGCAATCATTCGTACCCTAGTGTCCGGAATAAACGGGGTGGGTAGAAACTCTGGTTGAAATAGATAACGACGTGTGAGAAAAAATTTATCTGGAATTTTTTATAAAGTATGTGGAACTCCATGTAACAGTAGTGTTTCTAAGGGCTTTGGTTTTAAGGACTCGTGTATAAATGAATCAAACATAGGTAAAAGGTATAAAACTGCATCTAAGTAATAAACAAGAAGTTTTTAAATTCTGTAATTAAAGAGAAGGTTTTATTTCTTCATGATTTTATGTTCCGGAAGAGAAAAAGAGCGTCCGAAATAAACGGTACGGGTGAAAAAAGTTTCAAAAATAAATAAGCATGTCTTGGGTGGAAATTTTCTTGTAAACTAATAACGTCTTGGGACGTTGATTCCGGACACGAAAGTATACATTATGGCACAGTCTTGGTTTTAAGCAAATGTTGCCTTATGACAAAATCACATTTCTTAGTATGTTTTTGGAGCACAAAGCGACTGCTTTTGTTTAGAAGTTTGTTTGCTGAATATAAGTTGAACCTTGGAGCCTGATACCGTCAACCCATCTCAATGTCGTGTAGCTAACATGGTGATCCTTAAGCTGGGTAAGAAAACTGATACACTACAGAGCTGCAATTTGTTGAAGGCACACGATCTTTGTGGGTAGTTGACAATTCTTTCCATATTGATACGCTATATATGCGCATTCTTTGCTAAACGTTGCCATTTATTATCAAAATACTTTTCTGTTTTCTTTTTCTGTTGTTTTCTTTTGTAAACCAGATATGCACCTAGTGTTTGAAACTGCTTACGTACTTTGAAAAACAATTTTAAGAGAAAGTTAAACTGGTCTCTGCGTTAGGCTCTTTCCTTCAGGTCCTCATGGGAGCCCTTATTCTTTAACTTGTCAAGTTATGACATCCTTTTCCGTCGCCTTTGGCCTTTTTACCTTCCATCCTGAGACAGTCAGGTCATTCGGTAGACTTTTAAGCCTCAGTAAATGACCTATCCGTTTCTTCTGCCTCTCTGGATGCTAAGAAATAGTTGTCCTTCTTTACCTGCAAGGTGCTGTACCTCCTCCCTGCCCTTATGCCTTATCCAGCGTGTTCTTTCCCTCCTCCCCTGTAGCACTTCTCACAACAAGCTTGGTTTCAGCTTTTCTGAAGGCCAATGCTTCTATATCGTATTGCGAAACGACCCAGAACAAGGATTTGACGATATTTTCTTCAAAGCCTTGATCGTGTCTCTTGTCATTAAGCTTTAAAAATATATTGATCTATATCTTACATTGTAAGATTTATGATGAGTAATTGATTCCCAGATCCCGTCTCAATTGAAATACTTTTTTAAATCACAATCCTAGCTCCAGTTACTTCAATAATCAAAAGCAAAGTAAACAGCGTAAGTTGTCCCATACTCTATTCAGAGGGTATTGGATGTGACGTAGGAGACAATCACATGTCAGGACACGGTATTGTGAGGTAGGGTGGCTGGGCTCCTTTCCTCGCTGTCTTTTGCCTTTCCCAAGCCAATGCCAGATGCCCATTTTTCTTCCCGAATTGCAGTAGGAGTTTTCAGATTGACGGCAGAGCATAGGTACGCATAGCATGTTCTACCCGCTCTCTAACGATGGAGCAAACTCACCTCCCTGAGAGCAAAGTATTAAAGCTTTTGGGATCTACGAAAGGTTTGTGACTGGATCATCCAAAGTATGTTCAGAGGGGATAAATAAAGGAAGGCATTGCGCAATAACATACATATATGATCAAACGTACGGTTAGTCAAAATAAACATTGCAATAAAAGACCAAAATCAGTGAAGAACGCTACAATGTTAAAGCGCAATCTATCCTACAATTGTAGAAAACAATAATTTAAACTTTTAATAAATCTTGATGAAAATGACCGGAATCATGGAAGACACTTTGAAAAGGAAAGGGCTCCCATTTGTGGTATTACACGCTATCTGCCCCTTACCTCCTATGAACAGTGAGGTGTGACATGCAAATCACCGAAATGAATATTTTCAAAATCCATTGTCACTTGGAACGAAGGTGAGGCCTGTTTACATTTATTTAAGCCCAAGATCGTAGCTTGAAATGATACCTTATGCCAACCTGGTAGTAATCATCTCTATTTAGAACGCTACCGAGGTATTTTAATCTAGAAACCGACTCTAGCTCTTAATAAAAATGCTCTTTTTACCCTTGTTCTTTTCAATTTTCTTCTTTAAATTTTATATTACAGGGTCCTCCTTTTTTAACAATATATGGCCTTAATAATGACACGATTAATATTCGCCCTTCATCAAACGTGAAAACTCACATAAACGTTAAAGCTGAAATTCCACAATTAAAAACTACGACTAAAAGGAAAATAAAGGTACTGAAATCAGACAGCAAGCTTGTAATTACAGGGGCTTTGCTATAAAATAGAATGTTTGAGGAAGGGAGTTAACTAAAGATGTTGTTTGTATTATTTTTTTTATTTCCTCAGATGATTTAGCATATTTTGACAATTGATAATTGACATATGACTCTGAACTCCTCTTTTCTTTCTTGCTTTTTTGCTCCCTTCGTTCTCTTCTTCAGAAAAAAATGCTATTTCTCTAGTGTTCTTTTCAAAACGAACATTTCAAATCCTCTCTTTTCGATGATGATTTCCCTTTTCAAATTTTGACTTAGATTCTGTATTTTGGAACTAGAATATTAAAAATAGGAAGATTTGCATCATTTCGTATAAACATATTACGGACTTTATGACCGTTTTTTGAATATGTCTAAAAACAGGGTGGCCAGTCGTTTTAAACTGTGGGTAACAAATAAATGATCACAAACAACACCTTTTCCTTTTTAAATTCTTAAAAATCTCAACTGTAAATATTGCTAATTATATCGATAGCCTAATAATGCCTTACGTTAAACATAGGAGTGAATTATGGAAACTGAAGTTTTCAATTAAAACAGCTGTATGTAAGACCAAGAACTCTTAGGTAAAACATTAGTTATAGGAACTTGTTAACTTAAATATTTTAAATTTTTGAGAAAGACAGCCACTTTTGACAAATTTAGTACACAACGCTGAACATAGCACTACAATCCGTAATTTCCCAAATCAGAGGTTGTTGACTTAGGTGCTTCGGATTCTATTTTTATACATTTATTAATGTCAGTGTGAATGAACATCCTTCATTTCGTCAATATTTCCGAACATTACCCTAATTTAAATATTCTAACGAGTTTTTACAGCTATATGGTGTCTCCGATGTCACTATGCCTGTCACTACTTACCTGAACAACAGCTACCGCATTCAAAATTTGTGTTACAGATAAAGGTGAGTTGAGACCTACAGTACAAATATAAAACCTAAACTATATCTGTACTGTAGGTCTCTAAGTTTAGTTCAGCCAATTTTCAGTGGTGACCTGAAGAACTCTGTTAGACGAAACGTTGTCGATAAAGTTTCCACGTTTGGCGTTTTACTTATCTTAAGGTGAGTTTCAAGACAAAATATTTAAGAGAACTAGAAGGAATTTTCCTCCCCTCACCCCAGATCCCATGGCCACGCATTAGTCTATGAGCATGTTGAGCCTTGAGCATTCAAAACTGTCTGATAATAATATACGTGTATACTCCAGCCACAAACCTGCACTTCCGTTGTCCCATACTCCAAGGTTATTCTTAGAAGTATGAGTACCACAAACAGGGAAAATAGCACCTGTCTACTAACAAGTTTAAGCAACAATAGGAATTTCCATGGCAGCTTTCTAAACTTCTGATTAGAAAACAAGTATTTAATTTGGTCTTCATTAGCGTTAGGATGCGGGTTTCCAATCATTAGAAACCACCTGACAGCCTCTGTAAGGGCTGTGTATGCCAACAAACATAATAGCATTCAATTTTCTCATTGATGATAATTAATAAATAAAGAACAGATGACTAGCACTCATAATTTTGTGGCTAATGGTAATAATTTCGGTAAACACTTTTGTTAGGAGAAAAAGGGTGTTCCAGTTCTCCTAATTTTGGATTTCCTTGTGCGAGCGATTACCCGTTTACTTCTTAGTGTCGAACCAATTCTTCGACAGTTGATAGTATGACTGGGAGCTATCAAGCTTTATTTCTACCAAGTAAACAGTTACATAAAAAGTACAAAAGCGTGACCACACGATTTAATATGTCAGAAATTTAATGATATTTTGCACTCATTGCATTTTTATT
>JAAAKM020006971.1:67499964-67526612 GCA_010016025.2 Alatinidae sp. Z8VKAUB7J3 | reverse complement strand
GCGAACATGATAAAACACAAACCAACACGAGTTTTTGTGCAGTGACAAAACTGAAGAAGATTGTTGTGTTGGTGGAGAAAACTGAAAAAGCACCCGACTAAACAAATGTTGGTTCAGATGTTTTTCTAGTTTCCCCCAGCCTTAAGAGACTGGTAGTTCCTTTTTATAGACTGCTAGCATAAATCAAGGTGTTTTTAATTTCTTCGTTCTTGGGTGCATGGTGTTTAAAACCTGTTCTATAATGCAACTTTGCCTGTCTTCGAGCTTTGTTCACTATTCGGCAGAATCATTTTCAGGTGTTGTCCCCATGGACGCCCACCCAAATATGAAAGTACACGAAATCAAATCTTTACATCTTTCCCTTTACATTCGTGCTAAGGCCGAGATCCCTTTGACCTAATTTGCAATTAACCCGTTACTCAGGGTGCACGTCAAGGCAAGAACGACATGCGTCGCAATTGGAACGGAATTGAAGAATACTGCCGCGAAATCTAAAACGGTTTAAGAGCAATATCGTAAAAACTCCTGCTTGCAAATAGCAGAATTATACCGTATATGTTTCGTAACCTACTGCAGTTGGTCATGCTTTAGTTTGAGAACACAGCATATGATTTCCCCGACAGTCCGATACGTTACGTTACAGTCTGTTACGTTTATCTTATGTCCGTCTATTTCCTGTTAGTTGTTTTCATTCCCTGTACATTGGATTCTCCTCATTTCAAATTCTTTGTGTCATGTTTCAAGTTATTTTGTTATATTTCTATGAACATAAATTTAGCTCACATCTTGAACTCTTTATTACTTGGAAGAAGTTGATTGCATTTTGATCATTATTTCACTCTCTGGCATAGGCAGGAATTTCCCAATGCGGCATTGTAAATGGGAAGGTCCAAAGGTATCGCTTTGTAGGGATGGGGGTCCTTCTTCAGAAAATGTTTTGGCTGAGAACACCTGTTTAGGTAAAGTATTTTCTGGCAATTACCACATCCTCAATTCCAAAATTTACACTTTCTTGAAAATAGGACCATCCAAATATTTATGATATCATAGTGGAATGGCTCAATGATCCCAATCAAACACGACAGTGATTTCAATAGTCACAGCAAGCCGACTAACAGATTATTTGACTTACGGTTACCAACTTTGGTGGGTCTTTTTAGAGCTAGGCTATCGCAAAGGCTGAAAATTTGGCCGGTATTTTACTCCTGAACTTCGGCGAGTGTTTTAAAACTCCAAAAATTAATATCTGTCGATATGCATGTTTAATCTGGAAGATGCAAAATTTCTTATGAAACACGAAATTTAAAGGCAGCAAAAGTTCCTTGGCTCTGAAAATGGTAACTTAAAGGCCATTGAACATCTCTGGTACTGCAGAACTTAAAACTACAAAGTTTTGGACATGAAAATAAGAAGGAAACAATTCACCGGCGGTCAACTATATTCCTTTACCTCTGAGGTCAAACATACAAAATATACTTAGCATTAAATTTGTAAAAGTTTTGCTCTATTACAAACTCTATTATTTATTGTTTCAAATTCTCATCGGTCCATTTTTCCCGTCCCAGGAGACCTCGACATAATCTGGTTCTGCATGTAAGCAATAATCATTATAAGTTGCCTTTCGGTAGTTTCGTAATTCAATGGTTCGAAGCTTGGTCATCGACTCTTTGTTTAACCTGCTTTAGGTCACGTGCTCAAAAAAAGCTGCCATGATAACAAGGCCATTGACGCCTGCTTAGGTGAATATTTGTCGTAACTCAGTAGACAAAGCAAGTGGCCTGATTTGCTTACTGATGGAGTAAAAATGAAAGGAAATGAATCATCCACCTGGAAGAACAACATTTGAAGGCAGCAACAAACGAACACTTCATCTTGATTGTTGCGATTTCTTCGCTTCTGCATGATGGGCACCTGGCAACAACTGCGCTACTTGCTGTATCGAAATTATCTCTTTAAGAGGAGGAATGTGAAACAGACAGTATACGAGGTTGTCAGTGTCTTGTACTTTGTAGCCATTCTGGGCATAATTAGAACAACTTCTATTAAAACAGAAACGAAAAAAGCAGTTCATGATGATACAATTCCACAGCTGACGCTCGCACCGTCTTCAAAACAGCAGTTGAGAGTGGGATACGCAATTGCAGATGGCTCCAACAAGACCTTTGGAGAAGACATCGTTTTGAAACTGAATAAGAGTTATCCTGTAGTGAACTTTATCAAATATGCAACCTTCAAAGACCTCGAAGATGCTCACAAGAAAGCACCTGATAGTCTTAAATTTGGCCTCCTCATCGATGCTTCCGTAAGCACTATGAAAGTCAAATATACTCTCAAAATTCCATACGACACCTTGCCTGAGCCCGAGAAGCTGATGCTAGGGAAGAAGGAGGGTAGGAACTGCTAAATGTTTATATTATTACACTCAATTATTAATACCATACACTCTCTATATCCTAAACAAGTGATCATCTTGTTTATCATCTTTAAATATCTTCAATCTTCAATATAAACTTATAAGTTCACAACTCGTGTTTCTAGCTTATTACCCAAACTGGGGCTAAAGCCTTTTGGGAGCCACGTAACTTTTGTTGTATATGAATGGAGTCCCGTGTTCATCATTTAGTTTGAATTGTCTTTGATATCTATTTACTTAATTTGCTTTCCATGTAGGTCTCGAATTTGTAATACATTACCCTGGGATCTGTTTGCAGTTGTAAAAATATCCGTTTGAGCTCAAGTGCAGGCCTGCTTGCGAAGGGCACAGAAGAGTTCGGCTGATACTACGGTAGTGTACATAGATAAGTTTCTTTTCAGATGGCCGGATCAAGGTATTACTAACTCTTATGTCAACACAGGCGTAATGTAGTTATCCATTATCTCAAATCTCGATCCTGAAGTTTATACTCGAATCTGTGCAGCTTTAGTCAGATAAGGAAGAATAAGCTCGACATTGAGGTGATTCAAGTCTATTTTGAGCAAAAGAAATAGATACATTTCAGAAGAAGCCTGTCATTTTACTCGTCTTCGAAAGCAATAAAATAGTCTGATTTTTATTTTGTTTTAAAACCACAATTTAAGCTTCATGATTTTGTTGCCATTTTAAAACGGCAGATAAAACCTGAAGTACTTGCCACTATTTTCAGACTGCAGTGTCCAATGGTAGAATTAAACACGCAAGCAACGATCATAACAAATCTACTTCCTTTGTTTTCATATATATATATATTCGCTAAACTATCGATCTCATGACTTATGGGTCAGAATTTTAAAGAATCTCACCTTGTTTTGGTTGTTAAGGATTGGCATAATTTGATTTAATAATATTTTAATATTTAAATTTGAAATTGAACCTTTATTTTGCAACACAGTCTGGCAAAACTGTTTTAGCACAGGGATTGGGATTATAGAGCAATACTAGGGGTGGCACCTCCAATTGTGTGTGTGTGTGGGGGGGGGGGGGCAGGTTGTTGTTTGGTACGATGTAATAAAAACATTCCAATTATATATTGTTTTTCCTGACAATCAGCAAAGATATTGCATCTTTTTGACATTAGGTTTGAGCAAGGACTTGCTTTTCCTCTTTTCTTACTTGATTTGCTTCTCCTGCTAAAGAAAAACATTACTTGCCAAAAATCTGGAGAGGCTCAAGCCCCCTTATCCCCAAAGGTACAACCACTTAATTCTAATGAGAATGGTTCCAGTGTTAAAGTTGATAGGACCTCTTTTTATGTTTTCATGATACTACTATAAATACCACAACAAGAGCACCATTTTTTAGCCCTGGGCATTTTATAGATTTATAGCTTTTTACCGAATTAGAAAAACTTATTTTAGTTTAACTACAGTCTCTCATTGAACAGGTTGAGAAACTTCACACCTAGAATTATAGCTTTCCTTTTCATTTCCAACATTGATGTTGAGACCTACCGTGACCCTTATGATGCACACAGAATGGCAACCTTGATAGAAAACAGTGACAGTCACAGCACTATCAACCATTTTGAGAAAGTGGACGATGCTAATGTTAACCTTCTCTTGTAGTCCTTGATCACTGAAGCTAAAAATGTTGTAAGAATTCCAAATTGATCACTTAGTGGTACTTTCCACTTCAATTTTCTTCCCATTAATTGCAAAAATATGACGAAACAAAGGTCATTATGTTCTTTTACTTACTTCTCTTTATGTGCTAGGTTCCTATGGATTTTTCACAGTCCCATGTTTGAATTTCAACAATATATTTTGGCAGCATGATGTAAAAACCTCAAGAAATTGATGAACAGTTAAGTCAATATTGTGTTTCATATATAGACCGGTTCCTGATAAAAACCTATGCAATTACACAACTCTATACTACAATTTCAATATATCCTGCATAATCTTTTTCAGTTCATTGGGATACATATCAAATAAGTTTCCTCTGGTATTGAATATTATTCTAAACAACAATGAATATCACTGGACATCATGTTGTCGGTGGATTTAAAGTTTTCCTGATAATTGTACAGTGTCTGACGAAATCCTATGGAGAAAAGGAAAACAAAGGCTTTTAAATCATACAGTATCCTGCATAGTATTATGAGTTGTAGGTATATTTTTTGACTTGGATTGGGCTTGGTTATTTACAGAGATAAAGTGAATAGGCTTATTATTGGTAGACCACTTCGGTGAGCCTCGGGCCATTCCTTTAACAGCCTTATACAGATTGAATGTTGATGTGTCTATTGTTACTTTTAAGGGAGTAGTTTCCAGGGCTCACCATTCTATTCAGTTTTAGCAACTCTTAATCCTATTAAGTGGGAAGTGGGGGCATAGTGTGCACCCCCTACAATTAAAGGGGTTGAGACTTTTTCCAAACTGCCACCGTAGGTTGGGGTTGGAAATATGTCACAGCTTGTGTAGGGGTTGCCAATATAGGTGGGGTAATATTTTTTGATGAGGGGGTTTGATTTTGTGGATGTATAAGTTTATAGCTGGTTATGTTGTGAATCACTCATTTGGAGAGCGTTCAGGAACCACTCTCTTCTCACTTCACTTTTTTCTTCTTAGAGGTAATTGGTTTGAAAGGTGTTGTTGAGCACACTTTTTAAACTAGGTACTGTCCCGTGCATGACATGCTTTCCAAAACCTAACCCTAACCCAATGGATGGGGAGTAGTTCAGTATATAAGTTATGTGATTTTTAGGTGATAAGCATGCAGGATTAAGAGTGAAATAACTACACAACAAGGACAAATGATTGGATATAGATTAAATAAATTCATTTCTTAACAGTTTATCGAACTCGAACTATCAAGATATCTTCAAGCTTAGATTTCTTTGGCAAAATTAAACCCATTCGAAGTTGTACATTTGAGCATCAACAAGTGGTCATAAAACACAAAACAAACAATATGACACATTATAAGGTATCTTCTCAATAGTTGTAACATGAAAAAATCAGATTTTGTCATTTTGCAATTACGTATCATGATGGACTTGATGTGTCTCTGCAGGGGGGGGGGGGTCTGATTTGAACAATGGGTGTACAGAACTCAGAAATTTTTAGACTTTAAGTTGAATTTTTAAATTGAATGAGCAATATACAACTTTTTGTGAATCTTGGTTATATATGTAAGAACATAAAGCCTAAAAAGTACATTATAGTGACATTGTCATCAGATTGAATATCTTTACAAGTATAACAGACCCACTTTAATGAGCTAATGAAGTACAACATGTTTGCTGCAGGGGATAATTAAAAATAAGAAATATAACATGACACACAGATCCTACTAACAATGGACCACTAATTATATAATTATCATACTTATCTAGCTGTTCCATGTAGCAAAGAAAAATGGAAATAACAAGAGACAGGAGAAAGAATTCACAACACAAACAATAAACATATATCTTCTTCAGAGTCTCTGAGGAGTATGTATTTCATTAGCCAGTTATGACTTCATCATTTTTACATGTCATATTAATTACAGAAAATAACTTGTCATGATCATAGCTGAGATGAACGTGTTGTCATGGGAACTAGTTTATGAATAAAATGCCACTTGAGCGATCTAAATACAATGCAAATAAACTGGCAGATAGGAAGTGTCAATTGTACTTCTTGTGTACAAATTGTAGCAGAAAAGAAGATGATGGTGATTTTATTAACTTCTACGAATGTAGGAGTAGGGATGGCATCACTGCTATCCCAAGCAAAGTTTTGACCACTTTGGCCAATTAGCCGGTACTCACATCATATTCCCTGTGCAAGTCATCCTATACACTTGTGTTTATGCAATATATTTTTGTAATTTGTGTATTAATGAAGTAAACAATGATGGAAATAATACAAAGGTAGCACTTTCATTGATAGAGGAATATCCGTTAAGCTATTAACATATGTGTTCCTTCATTTGGCATCCCTAATTATATACATAAAGAATTGCAGAAATTGATGGTTAGAAATTGGGTATAATGTTATATACAGATTAGTAATATTTCTTTTTAAAATTCCCTGCACCCTTAATGTAAGTTATATAGTATAGTATATTCATTAAGGTATGTAGCATCTATAGGAACTATCCTTTCTGGAAGTGTTTTGCCATTTCATTACTTGACACTGTTACTTCAATGATTCGAAATTCTTTTCCCTGTAAACATGGGGACCATAAACATATTCAAAAGTGCACATGCTGGCCTAAATCGTACTTCTGGTCAGGTAAAGTAAAGTGAGTCAGACCCTTAACTTTCAATAACAGAATATGAATCTATCTTCATTGTCCTTAATGTATCTTATGAGGTTTATAAGCCCTGCATTTAGAGACGAAAACATCATGAGATACAGTTGAAGATGAAAGCTTTATCTATCTCATTCTAGTTTTTTAGTGGTACAAAACAACAATATTGCACTAAACATATTGTACTGAAAAACCTTTTTCGTCTGACACTCCTCAGAGTACTAACGTCAGAATGACCGAAATGGAATGTGTGAAAGAGTATGCCCAACTTGATCTTGAAGGAGCCAACCAGAAATTGGACTGAATGGCTTGTGTTTTTGGACCAATCACCGTCCATTACAATAAGATTAATTGAATAGGCCTAGCGAAAAACGAATTTTACTTGCCTGCTTCTTTTTACGTGGACTGACTACTGAACGGCCAAATGAAATGCAGACCTGGCCTTTCCTATAGTACTCTGAGAAGTGTCAGACGTAAAAAGCTTTTCAGTACAATATGTCTACGCTATCTCATTCTTTGGCATCTTACGTCATAACTACAGACGACAAGCGACGTTGAAGCTTCAATAGCCTAGAAACAAAAACGATAATTTTGTAATACATTTATATGCACTTGTATTACTTGCAATGAAGGAAATTGTTAACGCGTTAAATTAAATAAAAACAAACTAAAATGACCAATACGTACCAACATGTTGTTGCACGTACACTTTATATATTGGAAGATGAAATCGCCTCGTTTGAAATGCAGTTGGTACATATTTGGTACGTTTGCGGTTATTTGATTTCATTTTATTCAAAATTAAAACGGAAACAAGTGCTTAGTAGAAATACACAGATAGTTGGTGTAAGCATGTTTAGGGTTTGAATTCTGCCTGTCGTCGCCAATTTGGGCGTAAAGGAATGAAGAGAGCCAAAACGTAAAGCTTTGACCTTCTACTATAAATTCATGTGCCCTGTTCCAAATGCGGTGCTTAGAAGTGCTTAAATTCGCCAACTAATAAAATGGAGAACATGTTTAAGTTGTTGTTGTTGTACCTTGGCCCTCAACCAGCATTCCACTTCATAAGTTATATCCATATAAAACTGAAGGGGTCTGGGCCTTTAGACAATATGATACAATAGTTACATTTCAGGCCTAAAACTTTCGATTAAGATATTTTACTCGAGAGGAGACTAAATGAGGAGGATTGGTGTGATTGTCTCTTTTACAATTTCCGAGAACGCGTGGCAACCCGTAAGAAGACACCCTCTATGGGGAAAGTTTGTTGCGCTGTATTGTGGCAGCCCCACATTCGAACTTCAAGTACTTGAACAATATCCTGCGTAGAACAGTCTTTGTGTTCTAAAACGACAAACTAATGATGCATAAGCGTCGCCAGGAGCCAGCAAATAGGTTGTTTGGTAGATAATAAACCTATCGAATGCGAATGACTGTCAGATAACGAGGAAAATAAAACAACAGCGTCTTCCAATTTGTCTTGAAAAAAGATTTCAATGTCAGTATATACAAGTTCGGATAGACTGTACACAGAGAACAAGCAATAACAGTGCCGCTTATAAAGTATTGACAACGTTCGCAAAAAAAGGTGACTTCTTAAAACTAACGTTTGAAAACTAATGGTTTGACGTGAATATATGCATTTCGTAACACAAGTCCTCATTACTGTTCAACTGTCTCTTCCACCTGCTTGAAAACATCTCGTGGATCCTGAAATGAGATTAAAAGATGTGTCACAAAACGCAGGCCAGTTACAGAAGACATACAAGCTAGATAACTGTTGACATGGTTGTCATTGGTTGCTGTTAATATTCCCGTCCAATAATGCATGGCTTTAATTATTTCATACAGCTGCACATAAGAACAAAATCTAAATAGCAAAGAAAAGCCGCAGAAGACAGTTTTCCTAACTGGATAACACCCAACCATTCAAGCGATAAGCTGAATGTCAACATTGTAACACGCCTCTTCTCGGCAGTCTCTCAATCAAAGACCCCTGATGAGCAGTGGGCCCGACATTGAAACTACCCTACATAAATAGAAAAACCACCCAACACGCTAAATAATGAATAAAGGGAAGCTGGGGCGTCCAAGGGCGACGCCCCTCAATTTAGGCTACCGGGCAGAGACGAAAGCCATGAAGCAGGCTCAACCGCCCAGTAGGGTCGCCTCTCACGGACTATGGACAGCACCTGCCATCTATCTGTAATCAATGAGAACAGATACAACACACGATCCTAGCCAAATCACATCATCCAAACATAGAAAATAAAGTACAAAACTAGACACTGACGATATCGAAGGAAGTGGACTTATTCTGGTGTGTTTTAATGGGCTAGCGCTTTGAGGCTGTTTGTTTTTTGTCTACTCTAACGAGAAAGTTAATCTCTCATCGCAAGAAAAAAAAGCGGCAACTAATTTCCTTACCACCTGGTTCTAGGAAATGTCCTAGACGTTGTATTAGGCGTTGCTTAGAGCAAGAGTCACGCCGCATTAAAGTCAGGAATCTACTCAACTGAGAGGAGAGCCAATTGTCTATCTACCTGACTATTCTGATAAGCCGAGAATTAGTCTTCGATGCCGGGGGAAAAGATAAAACGACGTCGTAACTCATTGACCGGCTGCAACATAACCGATTTTAATGAATAATGCCCCATCTTGGAAGAAGACCTACATGTCTCTATCCAGAGTTAATCAGAGGTTTTGCATGTCAATGTCAGTCCTGCAACACTTTCAACAAGACAAAGTAACTCAGTTCCGCAGAATCTCTAATTTTTGCAAATAAGTAGAAGTAGGCCTAATTACATTACATCCGATACTACTATTGAGAAATTTGTAAAGTTTCTGCTGACGTGTATCGGAAGTGGTCGTTGCTCACTGGTGTCTACTTGTTTGTTGATTGGTAGTGATATCCTAATGGTATTTTAAACGAATGAAGTTTGGATTTAAAAGGATCGAAAAACTTACAGAGCTTTAAGAACGATATGCGGCAAGTAAGAGTAAACTTGCAATGTGAGCAGCTCTGTCTTTTTCTGCCTCACTTATAGTAAAATGAGGTAGCAAGGTAGTATAACATGCGATTTCTCGGGCGTTAAATAGCAACCTGATCGTTTTTAAAATTATTTTCTTTGTTCAAATGTTCTGAATAACAAATACATTAACAACTACATTAACAATAACTTATATTACTAAGAGTAGATAAAGAACTTGTAAACTAACCAAAAAGTGCAAATACATTCTTCTCGTGAATTTGGTGATATTCTACCGTTTTCCGCCATCTTCAGCGATCGCGGAAAACGGTAAACTGCAAAAGAATGCTCACGATTGTGGTGGCGATTGTTGGAATTTTCACCAAAGAAACACAAGGAACAGCAAGTGCTTGGACGTTAAAAGATGATTATATATCCGAAATATCAGATTTTCCAACTTGAATTAATGAATATAAACTACTATACCACATAACCTTCTTAAATACTATTGGGAAGGGGCATCCGTAAGTCACATTTGTAGTGTACCATTAACGTGGAAGACATGGACAAATTTTGACTCGATATTGAAAACATTTTCAAGAAGTTGTGGAAGTGCCAATTATTAATAAGCCACGATTATATACATAATTACCAAAAGAATGACCTTGATCACGCATTTGATAAACAATGTATAAAAATATCACTCACTATCAGTTTGTACTTTTGACAAGCATTGATATATTCCTTCATTACCGGATGCTGATAGAGTAAATATAGAGGAACAAGCTCATCATCTGCTGCTCCAAGTTCACAGTAAATACCAGCAAGCTGATCCTTGAAAAAGAAAAAGACACTCATCGTTGTATTGAAGAGCTATTCCATATATTACAATGTCGCATTTTTAATTCTTGAAACTCAAATAGACTCAATCAAAGTATGAGCCAATGTGATATTGACGTGATTTCAGTGATTTTTTTAAACGAGAAAAACCCAACGATTTTTTTGCGATATAATTAGCATGATCACAACTGTAACACATTGATTATTTCTCTTTAAGTCTGTATTGTTAATATTACAGTCAACAATAGTTCATCTAAAATTACTCAACTTTGCAAAAAAGGACGAACTTGTAAACCAATAAAATTAAGACAATCCAAAGTGCAGTGACATGAGGATTTCTGTTTGTCAATCGATCGCATTTCTATCAATTTACTGACAGCACAATTTAGCAAGAGTATTATAAACAGGAAAGAAAGGGTTTATTGGTTCTTCCAAGGGATTAACCCCTGAAAGTTGAGCTTGGATTGGATGATGGACCTTGGTAATGCACAAAACCAACAAGACAGAAAATACTTTGAGCGCATCAATCTAAGACTTGATTTAGCATGGCATCCTTAACGATGAATTATTTTATTCGGAACGTGCGTAAAAGATGTGCAGATGGGTGTGTGGTGTGACACTCAGTGACAGGATGAGAAATGATAAGATCCGAGAGAGAATGGGAGTGACAAACATCGGAGTAAGGTGCCGAAAAGCAAGATGGCTTGTCCACATAAAAAGGGGAGAGGAGGACTAAGTGGGACGGAGATTGCTGAACATGGATCCGAGCAAGGAAAAGAAGAAGAAGAAGAAGAAGAAGGTGAGTAAAAGCAAATATCTTAGTGCTCTTTTGGTATGTTTTCTTGTGTCTTTTGTTTTACCACCTCTGACCCTATTCAGTCATAATCTCTCATTATGACATCATTAACGAGTTTTAACCTTCTTTTTCACTCGACTTCATCTTAGCATCAGCTGCAAATATTAGTACCTTAAGTCGTTTCTTGTGTAATCTTGTGTGATACATCATTTGAGTCAATTAATAAAATATTCATATCAAGATTTAAATAAATAAGTTAAATCGTCTTTAGCATTTAAATACAGGTTTTTTAAACTTCGATTTAAAGATTTGTTTGTAAGAAAATGTAACCTAAATATAATTTTAACTGCACAAAAACCAAACATTTATTGCGTACTTTACTTTAAAAATTTCTATTTCTTGTCTTCAGAAATACTTGTGACGTTTTCACGATATCTTTTTCTTAGCTCTTTCTTTTCAATGAGAATTAACAAATTTAACTAATTATCCGATATCAAATCACTCTCATTCCATTCCCAACCAAAGCATTTCTGAGATTTCCAATTCATTTCGAAATCAAAATCAAATATTTTCTTACCTTCGACATTAAATTCAAAAATTCCTTGGATGTTGCAAATCTATGACTGTCCTCTGTTCTTTGCTGACTGAGATTAAACACCTGAAGTTAACCAGACAGTACATAATTACAGATCATTGCAATTAATAAGCCCGGAAATTATATCCTCTAAGCAAGTGAATAAAATACTGAAAATATTTTAGTTTCATACTCTAACACAGTGTAAAAAATTCTTACCTACGCTAAGAAACTTTCATCGGCAAATTAAGACCTAAGATTCGTGGTCTTCTTTGGTCGACTAGAAATGGTCATCTTTTGTTGACAATGTGCGACAATTAAGCTACATTCCCCTGTTGAATTCGTCAACAGGATCCTTTCCAGTAACACGTCGACAAAGGATTTCTTTCGATGTTGCACAACTTAATCAAAATGAAGTCCTTGATTATATGGCACACTGTGAATTCTTTCTACCTATCTTCAATTTACAGCAAATGATTTACGGACAGTAAATGTATTGACATAATTTAACAACATCATTCTCGTTGCAACAGAGATAATTCCATCCACAAAATTCTGAGCCACAGCTGTCATTTCTATTATTCCTATCCTGTAATCAATTTTATCTCCTATGTGTTATTAAAAATTGGTCATACCTCTTCCTATGAACTACTATAGAACTGTGCAAGAGATCACCGGTTAAATTTCAATTATATCCTATATTGCACTATGAATGCATTAAAATTTAATATGTTACTGAAGTGGAAGTGTGCTAGGTTGCTGAAAAAAAACCGAAATCGTGATCCACGTATATCAAAACAATGTGGCAAGATTGATCCTTAAATATTCTTTGCGTCAGAAAAGAATTAAATATGTAACATTTTGGAATATGTTTATGGTACATAACACGAAAAATAATTAAATTAAAGTGAGCTTCGCGGCAGCAAATCCACTGGGTACAAGTCTATCCAAGGGGCACACAAATTCAATAGGTTGCATAGAACAAACGTTAATAAATAGCAAGTGAAATGCCATGTTCCACTACCTAAGACCAATTAACCCTGTTGTAGCTACAATGTTCTATTTATATCTACGTTAGTCAAAAAATTCCGCACACAAGTTCGAGACATTTTTAGTTCGAGAAATTTTAAGCACTGATTTTCAAACAAAATTTTAAAAGAATTTGCACGATGTCGGACAAGACTATCAGAGAAATCGATTTCACACAATTTCGCACAAAGACTAATCATGATTTCCAAATGCAATTCCTGAGGATGATATAGATTTTGGCCAATTAAGAGCTTGTTTACAAATGATGTTAACCAACTTTTGTGAACGCCAAAGATGATGATGGCACACGCTACGAAACGTACATAGCATATGAAAAGAGTTATTTCTAAGAAGAGATTTATGAGAATACTTTTAATGCTAGGAATTTTATTGTGGCACTGACCGGGAATGATAGAGATTTGTGTCGGAAAAGCTCCAATGGACTGGTCCGCAGTACCCTGTCAACTTTAATATTGCGCGCGGAAGAATGGGTACTATATATTTGTTATATTTGTTAAGCTGTAAATTGGCAGTGCGCACAGTTTCAAAACAGCAATATAGAAACATTGATAAAAATTGTCCTGAGTTGCATCGAAATAACAATCACGTGTCTCATCATGTAATCCTGACGAGAACCAAAAAACGTGTATGTATTCATTTCCACCTCTCCAGACTGTCAAATGATTTTGTACCATGATTATAGGATTGCTTTGCCTACCTTAAAATCTACACATCTGATTCTTGAAGGTTGATTATGCATTGCATTTGCTATTATTATCTTGCCGGCCTTATTTTCAACTACCTCATCGAGACTTATCTCACCATCGACTCTTAAACGTTTGCCAACTCCTGATATGGACAACAAGACATATAATAGTATGCTTGTACAGAAATACCTGCATTAGCTCATCTAAATGTATTTCAGTCAGCATCTCCGGAGGAACCTACATGATACAATACACGGAATCAAAATCAATGCAAAACCAAACATAATACACGAAATCTTAAAGCTATAGCAAACGTGGCCTTTAGCTATTTTCATGGATTATATTTCTTGAGAAATTAGAATTGGCTGACAAGTTGAAGTTATAGGTCCTTAGAGGTCCATTGAAATATCAGTTGCACAAAGAGCATAGCAAAGAAACAGTAATGCGAATATTGCGTTCAGTAGCGGATTCATTTTGCTAACAATTTGGGCCATACCACCTATATATTCGCTAGCACGTCGCAGTGGTTACATGAGAGACTCGAGGAATATGTGCCGGCCTCCATTAGTAGACGAAGTAAAGTTTCCAAAATTTTACCTAATTGCGTAAACAAAGTCAAGTCAACAGATCCTAAAACAGACTCAGTAATAGGACAGCATTTCCTTGAAAACCCATCATTTGCTGACAACTATCAAGAGTATTCTATCAAGAGGAACTATCAGCCAAGGCCCGATCTTCATTTCATCTTGCCGCTTTAGAAGCCGCATTTATCAAAACAAAGAAGCCGGTATTCTGTCGACAAAAAGAATTTATTTACAATTTACGCCCTTTTCAGTAACACGAGTGGAAAAAAAGGTGTTGCTCTCGAGACTGCTATTTTCTACTATGCAAATGGGTCCAATGACAGTTCCTCTTCGCTCCTTGCTTTCCTTACAATAAATTAAGCCGCGTTTTAATAAGTCACGCCATTAATGAAGCCGCGTTTTTATTAGGCCGCATTTTTGAAGGTGCGGCCCATTTATGTACGCGGCTTAATTTGACGTATTAAGGTATTTCTATATTAGTAGGGAGTATGGAGAGACTATGACCTAATGTTTGTTTTTATCTTCTGGTTACTTTGTATATTATGCCATACGTGCAACTTAATGTTCACTTTTTTGACAAGATTGAACAATGTGGAACAAGCAGTTCTTATAGTTTTACCTCTTTGATGTATTGATGTATTTGAGAAGCAAAGCAACAAAGTTAACATATGTAATGGAGAACATCTTTCCATGGCGAAAAACTACCGGCATGCAATTTTTAGGTAAATAATTTTTGATTAGGTTACAATAGAGATAACAAAAACTATAGAGAAATAAAACCATTCCATAGCAAGTGATTATTGGAGAAAGATTACTAATGAACACTTTCACCGACGGACAATTTCTGGCGAAAACTTTTGCACAGCCAATAATTGCCGGCAAACAAATTTCTTACTCCCCCTCACCCAGCTTCAAATGTCATCATTGCTGCTATGTGTTTGGAAGGAAAAGTACAATCCTCAATGAAGGTTCAGTTAGCAAGGTCTTCGAATTAATGAGATACGCACCCAGGTGTAAAAATGCGCTCTTTGGTCTTTTAAGAAGAGGAGAGGGGTGCAGTGTTAAATAGCGCTTCGTCGTAAATTGATGGCAGAATTAAGGATTTGCAAAATGATTTACAGGAACATCTAAGGATCAGATCAAGATGTAACTTGGACGTGAATTAAATTAAAAAGGGTGGAAACCTCTCGTTGTCTAGTGAAAGGTAAGGGCTTTACAACCTTTTCCTGTAGTGATATAGCAAAATCGATCCTTGGAGGAAGGAAGAGTATTGTTAGTAAATTTTGTACTTATAATTAAAATATTTTTAGTGAAAATCCCAGAGGATCCACTGAGCTCCTTTTGTTACATGAGCAAATCTCAAGTATATAACATTCAACATAGGTTATTATTGTACTCTTGTTTTGTAACCCCACGGTAACTATCGAATCACAATCACTGATAATTCTCCAGATCGGATGTTTCGTAAGTCTTCCAACTACAACAAGTTGAAACCGATTCAATCCAGGGCTATAAGTTTGGAATGGCTATTCTCAACTTGGTTGAGCTCTTCGAATTTGGCAAATGCTTCAGGAAATTTTTTAAGATGTATAAAAATAAAGTAACGATATTTGAATCACCAAGAAGCAGTCCGTTTTTTGATTTGTTGTGTTTCGTTTGAGAGGAAGTTGACTGATGCAGTAAACACGAACATATTTTAGGGAAAGATTTTTAGATCTTAAAGTACTTTAGAGTGAAGTACATTATAAACTCGATTAATGACACAGCTTCAAAACTGTTTTATAAAGCAATGTCGGGTCAGTCATCTCCATCTTGATGTTATAATTGGCTGGTTCGTTGTCATAGGTTCAAGGTAAGCTGAGAAAGTGGAGTTGTTGTTCCATTGCTATGAAACTGGAAAATATTCTCTTAAATCAACATTTCAAATGCGTTAGCTCAACTACTGTTCTTTTCTGAGAATGCTGATGCAAATTTTCAACGTTTGAAAATCCGCACAATTCCCCTTGCAACGGCTCTCCAAAATTTTGAAAAAATTCCATTTCCACACATACATCAAGAAAACTCTTACTATTAGCTTAGTTTATCAACGTGTTTAGGTTCATAACAAATACAAAATCACGCACACCCACTCTCTACCCCCTTACTCTCTTCAAAGAATTGCAACCAACATTCTTGATTTGCAAAACATAAGGATCTGATTTCTCGGGTTCCACATCTTCTTTAACAGTATTCCAATGCTCAGCAAGCGGACATTTCTGTAAAATCAGCACCTGTATCCTCCAATAGACTGCGAAAGGTCTCCTTACTTCTTGTAATTTGGTGCGCATAAAACAGGGCCCTTAATCTGTTTGAGGTCCTAATAGGACTTACACAAGCTTTCAAGATGCCTAGAATGGAAGTAGCCTTTAATCTGGGAAGCCCTTTCCTATTTATCGTTTCAATCTCTCGCCAAACCCGAGTATTTGAATTTGAGTGAAGAGGCCCCATTAGTTCCAATATGTGCAGGTTTATCAACATATAACCTAGACCTGTTTAAGCTGCTCTAACACTTTCATACAAACCTTACCAAGCTGCAGCGTATATAGAGTCTTGAGCAATACAGCTCTCCTTTTAAGATACAGTTTCTATCAATTCTTCAAAGCAATATAACTAATATAGGCACAACGGGCGAAAAATATTGGGGGGAGGGGGGCTGTGGATTATTTTCCCGAAAAACTCTCCTTTGCACGAAAATTATTGGGACATGAATCGACGGTTCTGCAGACGGTTGAATCGATTCTTATTGAGGAATTATAAAAGAGCCGGGAATTTTTTTTTTGCCCGAAAAAATATAACATTTTAGCAAACTGGGGGGAGCTGCAGCCCCCCTCAGCCCCTCTGGCAGTGCGCCTATGATAACTAATGGAGTGTTAAGTGTGATGTCACAATTTGATAAATATTAGAGATATATTCCTAACAATTCATGAATCTGTTACGCTACACAGATATTAGTGACTATTCATTCTTTGTTGATAACGTAAACATTAGGGATGAAACTAAAGAGAAATTCTAAGCAGAAGGATGGAAAGACCCCCTCCCGCAAAGGGACGGCTTAATACCAGGATAATATACATCATTGAAACTGAAAGTTAACCTCTCAAACAGTCGTAACGTTTGTGAATAGTTGAATTATTACATTAAAATAACGTTGTCACGCCCCCTTTTGTCTCTCTATCCAATGATTTATCAAAACGAGTGTGACAAATATTTTTAAAATTCCACCCCTCCTCCTACATTAATATATGTAACATATTTTATGTCTAGAACAGAGGATTTGAAATGTCAGCATAGGAAAGAACACTAGAGAATAAAAAATTGAGTCACCATATCTCGATGTTACCTTCCAACTTTCAGTGGGCTCTGGATAGATAGACGAGCCGGAAGGCCGCCCTTCCTTGGCCAAGTCACATGGCACAGATAGGTAGGTCTCCATTTGGAAGCTAGAAATCGAATTCCACCGGTGGATGACTGGGAGCTAATGTGGCGACTAGAGAAATATTAACATAGGAGGTCACCTAGGTCAGTTGGTAGAGCGCACGCCATAAAGCGTGAGTCACGGGTTCGATCCCTGGTGGTGACATGCTTTTCTATTTCTCTGGTGTCTTTTCTATACTGATGCCTATTTTTTTATATACGCAACTCTATTTTTTAGGGTCAGGGCTAAGGTTGCTAAGGGTGTGGTACACTTTCAGAGCTAAAGTTGCTTAACAGGTTGCTAGGGTAATTTTTTCTCTGTGATACCGAATCATATAAACATATACAATATCTGGTTTTTCCTCTGTTTACTTACAGTGAGCTATACATGTAAATAATTCATTATGTATTTGTTTCAAATCAAAAAAGAAATCTTCTGTCATTCTTTTTAAGAAAATTTGTAATTTTGTTCTTTAAAAAAAAGTTGCAAACGAACTGTCAGGGCTGAGAGTTGCTAAGCAAGTTGTTTAATTTTTTGGCTAATTTAAGGGTTGAAGCCTTAGCAACCGGTTGTTTTTGTAAAAAAAAAGTGTATTCTATTTCTCTAGTGATTCGTTGGTTCAAAATGCTCCACTAATGGACAATAACCCTCAGCTTTATTCCGTTTCGATTCCGGTCGTTTTGCATCCGGTGGTTTAAACAAAGAAGGACTACCATCCTCCCGTCAATCTTGACGAAGCCTATTAAAAACTGCTATAGGTTTGAATACCGGCAGTAAGATATACTCTTTTTCTCTAGCATTTCTTTAAAATTGTTGATTTCAAATGCTCCCTTCTCGATCATTTAAACCTCTTCCAATAGTTTACCCTTATATGTAGATACCTCTATATTGTTGAGCAATAGATACAGTTTCACACCAACACCCATGCCCATAACAGGCGTGTTTGCAGCACCGTAAAACCCTTTGCAGCCAAATCACTAATAGAAAAATTAAGAATTATCTTCGATGGACAAGCCAGGCGGAAAAAGAATTCTTATTATAAAGATAAGTGCCCAGCGAAAGGCGCGTAGGTGAAACATAATGACAAAACGAAAAGCTCATCAGATTACGTTTTGTTATTATGTTTCACCTAAACGCCTTGTGTTGGGCACTGATCTTTATAACAAGAATCGTCTTATAGCGACTAAAACCTTAAGCAAGTTGCATTGCTCGGTAGTATCAAGGGTGTACCCTACTTCAAAACCGAATTTCGCCGCGCTGACAATGAGCTATAGTTATGGGTAGAAGGGTCGAGACTTTCTTTGTAAAATTAGAATCAAAGAGTGGAAAATGCATCACAACAGTTGCTATGGAACAGACGCTTTCATTGCTGTAATTCATTCTGCGCCTTCCCTTTGTTTGGGGTATTAGTAGGCTCTGGAATGTAGCTCTCTGAAACGACTGTTTTGAACATGATTAAAACAGTAGGCCTGCTACTTAAGTCCTCAACTTATTCTGACCTCCAGTGAAGGTAAAGCTCAATGTTAGCCTGCTCTGTTATCCTAGTCAGAACACTATCTCCCGATCATCTACCAATGGACAGTGACAGCGGTGTAACTTGAGGGGTAGCACAGCATAGCGGCCTTGTGCTACCTAGCCTCAAAGGAATAACGCCATTACGCTTGCTTAATGTCAATAAGACAATGCTTTACTAATATAAAACGATGCAATCATTGCTATGCTATGCTTGTTAATTAAATAAGGATAATAAAACATTTCTTGCACGTAATTTAAGTTTCAATTAAATATTACGCAATGTACGTAGAATACGGTAGCCGGTATTGAAAGGTATCCAAGTGCTCAATATTTCCTATGATGAATTAGTACAACATGTTCAGCTTCCTTTCCCTCCCTAAACTTCCCCATTACATCCCTGGAAATCAATATCCAGTTCCACACAGTTCGGACACCAGCCTCTCTGTGCCGTGCGGCTTGACCAGGAAGTATTTCCCATTCACCCCGTCAGTCTGTCCAAAGACCGTATAAAGATGCTATAGGTTCGAATAACGGCGGGGACAAATGTTTTACTTCGTTATCTTTCCTCAAAACCGATGATTTCAAATTCCCCTTCTTGATTATAGTTAACGACACACATAAACATCTTTCTACACATTACCATCACATATATGAATATGTATTGCCCTAAGGTATGATCTCGTATTACCTGATCATAGCTTGTTGCCCGCTGTCTATATATCTCCTTGATACCTTCTAGAGAGCATTCATATTCGCTTGGATTCTCTAAACCGCCATATCCTAATGGCCTTTCTACGCTTTCCGTGGTCATCCTTGCATAAGTTTGCCCGTGCCAACGATATTTTTTGTATAATCAACAACCTGGTTTAAAGGTCAAGCTCAAAGGACATTATTGGGCAACTTGCTCGCACCTTGGCTAAAGTCAATGCCTTGCTCGAGTGAATCATTGATCTGTAAAGATAGACTCTTGAGATTAGCGAAAACAATCGCATCCCAGCTAGACCACCGGACTGAAACGCGCATCAAAAGAAAGAGAATGGAAAGAATATAAAGACGCACAGACCTGTAAACATACAAGACCACAGGACAATGCTGTAAGCAACAAATTTACTGTTTTGTGTACAGGCCTCGCTTATCTATCAACACCTGTATATCACCTTATATAATATCGATTCGTATGTGATGGGGACTCAAGGGTTTGTATCCATGATCTTTGGACACTTCATAGGGCACAGAACCAGCAGGGCGTTGTTTTGAGTGAAGTCCACAATTGGTCTAGCATAGGTCTACAATAGGTCCACCAGCTGAAAAGACAATAAGATAATAATAAAAACAACAAGTTGACATGGGCTGCTGCCTACATTAAACCTGTTTCTCATTAAAAAGCTCAAATCCTTTCTATTCATAAGGGGTGTGATCATGAGCGTATAACAAGGTATTGATGTGCATTTTATTCTTTGCTGTCCTTAATTCAAAATATCTTATTACTTTCTGTTTTAGGAATATAGAGCTGATTATATTCAAATGAAACGCGATAAAGAGTACAGATAAACTATATTTTCCTTTCTCTACTTTAATTGACTCTTGGTATTACCATGTCTAAGCTATTTTTAAAAAGTACAAGTACAAAAACATTACCAACAACTTTTTAATACAAAGATAAGTGCCCAGCAAAAGGCGCTTGGATGCAAAATGGTGACAAAACATTACTTGATGAGCTTTCGGTGTATTCTGCCACTATCCTCAAATCATTAAATTAGAATTGTGATGAAACACGCTGGGTTAAGACCACAACACAGACTTAATATCTAATAGGAGACATACTAAAAGAAGGAGAGGGGAGTTGAACTTTTGTTTACATTAAGTGAATAGATAGGTTAAGACAAAAAAAGACATTCTTTGAGCAGGAGCTCGAATTCTGAAGAAGCTGAGGCAAGAAAAACAAAAACAGAGGCAGAGAACGAATGAGAACGCATACGTATACGCACGCGTTGAACAAATGTTTAATGTTAACAAGACTAGGTAATGGCAGCTGGTTTAGTAAAGTGAATTGTTCATCTAAGAGCTTGTAGGTGGCTGATGACATGGAATGAAACACTTAATAGTCAAAACGTAGAATCATAAGAAATTGCACCCGTCCTTCATCGTTGCAAGTCTGATGTGCACCCCGGTCTTATTCAATAGAGACAGATAAATTTTCGACGTTATTCATTTCATTGACGTCAATACATAGGCTAGTCCTCTTACTAGAGGTGCAGACGCGAGTTTTGACTTGTAACAAGTGAAATACCAGGCGGAAAACGTAATCTGATTAGAAAAATAGCAGTCAGGCTAAGGATCGTCAAGGAAATAGACATGTTGATATATGTTTTCTCCTGAATTAACGTTTCGTCAAATTAAAACGGAGACATTTTCAGGGTAATCAGAACTTATAGTTAAATGTTACAGACAGAAATAATCATCTATCAATATGAAGAGCAAATTTATCTAAATTGAACACTAAACAAATGTAAATGACTGTTGTGTTGTTTCTGTAAGCTAAACCGACTCCAATGTAGTCTGAGTTAAGTTGAGATGTTAAATTAGTGTGTTTGTGGGTGTTGCTGAGCCTATGATGGACTGTGTGAAATGATTAGCGTGTTTCTGATTCACCATTTGACATGGGTTGATGAAAATATAGAATGCAAAGCTTGATGGTGAAAAAGGAGGAACACGTCCTTACTTGTTGCAACTCCGATGTGCTAGCCATCATGCTATGCCAGTCTCTCTATCAAATAATCCTGATGAGCAGTGGGCACGACATTGAAACTACCCTAAATAAAGACAAAAACCAGCAAACAGGCTAACTAATAAATAAAGGGCGGCTGGGGCGTCCAAGGGCGCTCCTCAATTTTGGCTACGGGGCAGAGAGGCAAGCCATGAATTAGACTCAACTAACTAGTAGGACCACCTCTCGCAGATTATGGAAAGAATCTGTCATCAATGAGAACAGATACTACATCCATTCCTTGCAAAAGGCCGAGAAGTGATCACGCTATTGCCCCATGCCATTAAGACAGAGAAACTCGGAACATCATTTGTTTCTTTGACTTCACTATATACTCAAATCCTACATAAACATAAGAGGTGGATCATGAACTTATAATAAGAATTTGAATTCTTTTTATTGTTTGCTCTAGCAGTTCCAACATATTTGTAATACTTAGTCAATGAGTCCCGGTTTCTGAGTTCAGTTACCCATAAATTACGAAATCGAATTATACACTATGAAAACAGCGTTTTATTCAAGAGAGGAGCACGTCCTAATACCGTAACAACATTGCCCTAGTTCACGAAAAGATAAACTTTTCTAATAGTTGAATTTATGATTTGACAAGAACTAAAAACAAAATAATTAGGTTTCCCAATATACCGATGTAAACTTCACTTATAAACAATGAAACACGAGGTTAGACAGCTAAACTTTCTATAGTTCTATTCACAGTAAGCAAGTAGCTATTTAAGAGGTTTTATAATTATTTGAGAATTCTGAACACTAACAGGTTTCATGAAGGCATTATGAGATAACGGTCTGACCTTTCTAAAGGCAAACGACGCAAAATTGCAATGATAAATATATAATCTTAAGAATCTAAATTCCTCTATGGATCAGAACAACAGTTAATAAGGGAATAATCGATGACTCACTATTACAATATTTAGGTTGTAGCTTTTCCTTATTAATAGCATCTACAAAAAGTGTATGAAAATTTTTTTATATTAAAAGCCTGAAAACGGTCTCAACAATTCAAAGTCTTGCGTCGTAAAATTCCAACGACAATGTAGAACACCCTCGATGTGTTTGTATCAAATGTATGTATCAATACAACTTAAAATGTTTGGAATTATGAATGAATGACTATTGCATCTTTTATCGCTTGCCTTTTGTCTCATTATTGAATTTATTTATCCATTAATAGTGTGTAATAATTTTGGAATTAAAACCTTGAAAACAGTCTCAACACTTTGAAGTCATACGACGTGAAATTCCAGTGACAATCTAGAACATCCACGATTGAAATCCGTATCAAAAGAACCTTAAATATTTGGAATAATAAATGAACGACTATTGCATTTTTTATCTCTTTCCTTTTGTCTCATTATTGAAAGTATTTGTCCATTAAAATATGTAATAATTTAGGTATTAAAACCCTAAAACCGGTCTGAACGCTTTGAAGTCATACGAGGTGAAATTCCAGTGACAATCTAGAACATCCACGATTGAAATCTGCATCAAAACAACCTAAAATAAGGGAGTAATACATAACTCACAGTTGCATCTTTTCCCTATTCGTTTTGTCCCAATTATATGTTTATAAAGTAAAAATATCAAAACATCATTTATATAAACTATTAATATGCTTGGAGTTTAGGTGATCAATTCCTAAGGCTTAAGTTTCTCGGTGTTTTAAAATTTGCCTATCTCAGTACAAAACTTGTGCAAACGAGCTTGTGGAGGCTAAACTTTTCAAACTCAATCTGCCAATAAGTTGATATTGATCGTATTTATCCTATTCTTGATAAAACCTTAGGTCTGAGTAGGGAATTCTGTAGGGAAAGTACAACAAAACCGGACCACAAAAGACGGATGATTGAGCCGAAGTGACTAATTTGGATGAGATTAAACTTGGTTTAGATTTTTAAAGTCAAAAGCAAACGAGAGCCAGTTAGCATAATATCAACGATCAAAGAGTGCATAGTTATACTACCAATATCGTGTATGAGATGCCATTACGTGATTAGTTCTCATTGATATAGGGTCACAGCAGTACGTATATTCTGTTATACAAGTGCCATTTCGACTTTCAACAGCAAGCCAACAGGTTGCTTCCAGATCAGATTTTGCTCTGAGATAGACTTGCAAAGGTAAAGCATTGAAGACTTATAAAACGATAAATTTTGTAAATATTTCTTGAGAAAGAAAATAATTAAAGAATTATTCTTAAACAGTTATGGAAACCGTACCTTGGTAGCTGAATAAATTCCAGACCAACATGATCTTGCCATTTTCATAGACACAGGAGGTTTCCAACGCAAAGTTCCTACCGGAGGAACAGCGTAAGGAATTCCTTTGAAACCAAATATGTTGTAGCCTTCAGTAGAAAGTCGAACTCCTTCAACCATCCCACATTCCGTGAACGTCAATGTGCCAGATTTCGTTTTCTTGAAATTCTCTTTTTTGGTTCGATTGGTCAAGAGATCAGCCAGAACAATTGTGATGACAATGACAGAAACGAAAGCTAGAACAGTCCAAATTGCTCCATATCCTCGTTTCCTCGGCCTTCGATTAAAGAGATAGACCCGATAAACTCTCTTCTTACCGTTCGAAATTCGCAGGATAGGCTTAGGGTATAATTCTGCCATTGATCTTCAGAACACTGTTACTACACAACTGGCTGCTGAATCGCAACTCTCCAAATTTATTCCAATTTGTGAACGTCGATAATCCAAGTTTGGTATCTGGAAGTCATTGCTACCAGACAGTTCTCTTTTGCATACATTTATCTCTTGCGTTGTGTCTAATTCCAGCGAGATTAACATCAGTTTGCCAAGTTCAATTTTGTCACAGTAAAATTTATATGAAAGCCATAAATAAACACGTTATGAAAGCTCGCAAAAGGTCTCTCTGGAATCCGACCTCTTTCATGTCTTGAAAAAGAGCGTTAAGACCAGGATCCGTTTGTTAGTAAAAGTGGCAGGTGTTAGCTATGAATAGTGTTATTCAAGAACCGCTTAAACGATGAGGCTTTAGTGTTACCTTTAGACCTGCTATGCAGATAGATGTCACAGAATTTACGTTGACGAATTGATCAGGTCCGGTCGACAGCAGATGCTATGACTCAAGTACCAACTCTTAACAAAGCAGACAAAGGATTAATGGAGATATTCATACTATAACCTATACATTAAATTCAATGTCACTAACAGATATCAAAATATAACATTTGAATTGACCACAACATCTCAGTGCTTGTCCTGCAATTTCCTCTCTTTTAACTCTCTCTGTTATCAAACTTCAGCGAAAGTTAACCATACGCTTGGAAACTTCAAACTGTACAATCTTGGAGAATCTGAGCTCCGCTGTTGCTGCACAGTTAGTTTGTGGATATTACTAAGACGGGTCTCCATGAAAACGTTTGCTTTATGTTACTCTTTCTAGAACAGCTGCCTACCTAATTACCGCATCCTACTACTATTGATCGCTATCTTGTCTGGCTTTGTGGACATTAGCTGCATGGTTTCAATAATCTTTATATGCCTGTGATAAACTTATCACCAAAAAGCAGGAAGCTAGGAAACTGACAGCGCTTTAAACACCATATCTTAGTGTATAGACGCATGACATTTCAGATCTCCGAACTCGAAGTTTGACTATTAATTATCACAACACTAAAGACTCAAGCTATTCTTTTTTACTGTGGGCCAAAAAGAATAACGAAGTAAAGAATTTCTTGGGCTGTATTGTTACTCTTTGTATCTGTTTAATCAAAGTCTCATTGCTGAAAGGACCACCATTCAAATATCGTATATTCCCTTAACTCACCTTTTTCCTGGATCTTTTAGCGCCCTATTACAGTTAGACAATGATTCTAGACCTCTTTAAATGCTCGTACACATTGAGTATTTATTTTTTTCATCGTACCCTCTGTGTAAAATGATTTGTGTGGAAGACGAAAAGTTAAAACAAACGATATGAAATACAATATAATAAAATATACAATGAACATATTAATGTGATGAGTTGAATACAAATATACTGAATAGAAGATTGGTTTTTCAAGTACAACTGTACTGACAAAATACAACGGCAATCAGGCAAAAGATGATGGCTTTTCGTTCAAAGATACTTTCCAACTTTCAGAAGGCATTGGATAGACAGACACGCCGGATGGTAGTTCTTCCTTGGTCGAGTCACGTGGCGCAGAGAGGCTGGTCTCCCATTGCATTTAGATGGATGTTGGTGTCCACAGGTGGATGATTTGGAGCTAATGTGGCGATTAGAAAAATAGAGCATATACACATCGGAGGTCACCTAGCTTATTATGTAGAGTACGTACCGCAAAAGCGTGGCTCACGGTTTCGGACCCCGGTGGTGACATGCTTTCTATTTCTCTAGTTTCTTTTCTAAATTATTTATAATTGAATGTTTAATACTGGGTCTAGATGGGATTAAATTGGACGCCTGTTAGTACATGCTGTTTTGGTCCTTTGTAACCTCAATGTTCGTCCTTAGAGAACAACGGTAGTAAGAAAAAATGGGTAGCCATGGAGTGACTTAACAAGCTTCACGTTCTTACTGTTTAGTAGTTTTAGAGCTTACACCCAGGAAAAACTCCATGGTGAGAAGTTTTGGGTTACCTTCGGGGATGACTTGAGATAAACAGAAGTAACAGGCAAGGCAATGCAAGGTGTAGGCGGAGGT
>JAAAKM020006971.1:67464482-67499864 GCA_010016025.2 Alatinidae sp. Z8VKAUB7J3 | reverse complement strand
CTGCTGTTATATTCTCCCCCGTGGAGACTCTTAGTTACGACGGACCGAAGGCTAATTGTAAACACATTGCGTGACTTGTATATACAACACTATCTGGCTGCTGAAAACGTTTGTAAAATGATTGTTTCTCTCGCTTTTCTCGGATTCATTGCACTATAAACATTTATACTCTGTAGGAGGTCATTTTCCTACTGTTGGTTAGCTTAAACCACAAGCGTATAAATAATGGACCCCTGCAGAACACATTTTGTGATTTTGGTTTGCGGTCAAGGCCAAGGCCGGACTTA
Source organism: Alatinidae sp. Z8VKAUB7J3 (assembly GCA_010016025.2). Lineage (NCBI taxonomy): Eukaryota > Metazoa > Cnidaria > Cubozoa > Carybdeida > Alatinidae > Alatinidae sp. Z8VKAUB7J3. The sequence continues at coordinate 67,499,577 of JAAAKM020006971.1, read as the reverse complement.
GACCAAATAGAGAATAAATGGTATAATCAATATCCATAAGGCTATTTGAAATACTCTACGGTAGTTTACATATTTGGAAATGTTTATATTGCAAAGAACATATACCGGAAGCAACATCAAACCGCCTTTGTATGAAAACGTTTATCAACAAAAAGAGACCACGTCAAGAAAATTCTAAATTTAATATTCATACTGAATGAATATCAAGTAAATTGAGTGCACAATGACGTATTCAATGTTGTAACTAGGGAGCAAGAATACGGAAAACTAGGCATTCTAACTTCGTGCACCCACTAAAACGTAAAAAACTATATGTAGCTACTTCAAGCAATTTAGTGTGGGGGTCAATTCCAGTATGAACGATGATTAATAGCTAAACCCGTAATTAGAGGAGTTTTTCTCATATTGTGATAAGTCACTGTTCTTTGAAAAATGAAAAATGTTACTGAAAACTTGTCAAGAGACAATATGTGTTTATGCTACGCTATATCAGTGCCGAGTTAAAAAAGACGGACTGTACGCCTGCGAGCAACACGTTGTCAAGATTGGACAAGCGTGAAAGGAAGCCATTAACAAACGTAAACATTAAAGGTAAACACTTTCATCTTTTTACCTTAGCCACAATCACAAGTCTTACAATCGCATTTTACATCAATAAATCAATAAAATTTCAAAGCGACAAAAAATGTTATTGTTTGGTTTGCCTTGTTCTCCGTTCTTCTAGCACCACCTCAGTTTCAATCCTAACAGCCTTTAATGTAGTTTCCGAATCTATGTACATGTGAAATGGTTGACATTCTCTGTCTCTAGCTCTCCATCAAGCAACAAAGAAAATATTTTAAGAAAATCTAGCAAAACCTTCAAATCTTGCCGAAGGAGCGAGCTATTTATTACGCAACAAGTTGCGACTAGTTGATTATAATGATGACGATAATGATGATGATGATGATGGTGATAATGGTGATGATGATGATTGTGATAATAGCGATGATAATGATGATGACAATGATGTTGGTGAAATTGATGGTGATGATGATGATGATATTTTTGACGTTGATAATAATGATGAAGTAATAGTGAGGACGATGACAATGATAATGTTGATGACGATAAAGATGATGATAATGATGATGAAAATGATGATAATGTTGATAATAACGATGACTGTAATGGTGATGATGATGACCATCATAATAGTGATGATGATGACCATTATAATGATGATGATGATTATAATGTTGGTATAGGAAACGATGGATAAGAATCATGAGGAGCAAAAAGAGTATTTTTCCAGCAAAGAACCCCCTTGATTACATTGTGTTATCGTAATGGTCAATGCGATTAGGTTTGCCTCACTACCATAGTTTAGCGGAAATATCGTAAGATAGCTTATCTATCAGTGGCTTAAAGAATACCCTGCAGCAAAATATGTAGTCTTTCGTGACGTCAAGATAAAATCTCTTATTGTGTAATCTTCATTAAGTAGGGAAATTTGTATCCTTAATTTAAATGTTTTTGGCTACAATAGGCTGTCGCAATGCTCATTTCCGAATTACTAATGGCTGTTTCTAAGGATCAGTTGTTAAAAGAAAAACAAATTTTATGTTCTCATCAACGAAAGACACGCTTAACTCAATCCTGTTACTATGGGAACTAATCGCCGTCATGACAGACAATACAAAATCGCCCAGCTACTGCTCTTCTTTTAGGTTTAGCAATAAGAAGGGCTCACTTGCTTCCAGGAAACCTTCTTATGATACTCTTATACACTGGAGAGCGGGAGTATAGAAAATGGATCAGATTGTAAAGGAAACTAACATGAATTAAACAAAATGCCACTGCAAAGCAAACTCTGCCATTAGCCCAACGGACAAAATTAACTTTATTATTATTAACCTTATTACGACCTTATTCAAGGAAATTAACGCGGCATTTAATCAACGCGCTTTTTTAAAATTCGCGTTTACAAAATACCCGTTAATTAGAAGTCACGTAAATTTCTAACCGGAATGCATTTAAATTTGTTTTATTTCTGTATTCATTAGATGCATCATGTATCCTAGTTTGACTAAAACGCGTTGATTTAATTCTTAATTCAATGTGTTTTTGGCAAACCGCGCTAATTTGATTCGCGTTAATTTAAGAATCGTTAACTTAGGGCTTCGTTAATTTCCTACAATAAGGTACATGCCGCTCGAAAAGTTCTCGATATTATAAGGTGCAGTTGGCCCGGCGCTGTGATTTTAGAAACCAAACTTGTTCTCCCTAAAAAATTTACATATTCATTTTTTTCGATCTTTTAATTACTCAAAAACTGAAATATTACTTGAGATGTTTCTTTGTTACTCAGTGGCAATGTAAATTTAGTGATCAAAGCATGTTTTAAACTTTATCTCGACTTATACTAAGTTTGTTCTACTGAGTTCCTTGGCGGATCGTGTTGGCATCTATCTAACATTGGCTTACTGAACATTTTGAAAGTGACATATGCAAATTTAAGGAGCTTGGATGGGTGTGACAAATCGGTAAAGGGCGCTGGGCCCCCCTGAAGAAACTCTTGCCAGCTCTGGGCCTAACGCGACATCTACGGCTTCTTATCAATGTCATTGAAACAGGTTAATTAGTCCTTTATGTATGCATGACATGCAATGCATGCGTCTTAAAGTAAATGCTACAAAATGTAAAGTTATGTGTACAGAAAATTACACCGTTAGCATTGACGGAAACATAGTTGAAATTGTTGACACATTCATCTTCCTGGGATCTGTTGTTCCATATACCTCAGATGGTGTCAAACAGAGTTGCATAAGCATCTACAGCTTTTGGAAAAACTAAAGAAAACATGTAAAAAAGAACAGGCATACCATACGGTATCATTTCAATTGCCACATACGCACGTGAAACATGGTTGCTAAGGAAAGAAGACCGAGTGTTTTTTAAATGATTGTCTCAGAGTGATAGCCAGTAAACGAGTATCTGACTAAATTCGAAATGTTAATTTAATGAGAGAGTTAAATGTCAAAACTGATATATTACAACTAGTAAAAAGAAGATGAAGAATGAACTGGTTTGGTCATGTTATCAGAAAAAACGATGAAATTTATATCCTAAAAACTTACAAGAACGACTTCGTGAAGAATAGACCTAGGGTACGACCTTCCAAGAGATGGAATCAGGAACGATGTGGGCCAGCCACTCCAGACAGGTTAAGTGTGCTACCGGGCAGAGAAGCAAGCCATGAAGCAGGCTCAACTGCCCAGTAGGACCGCCTCTCGCGGATTATGGAAATCATCAATGAGAAAAGATACTACATCCATTCCTTGCCAAAAGGCCGAGAAGGGTGGTGCCTTAGTATGCAAGACATTTTGGGGGCATTCGGTCTGATGCTCTGAAATCTCCGGTATATATTGTCTACGTGTGCCCACCGGCTTAGGAAGGTTAAGCCCTAAAGGAGACGAAATAGTTCGGGCGCACTTTTCAAACCTTAGGGCCTATTTTCTGGCCTTGAGCCCTACTCCTTAAATGAGTCCATAGAACATGACAACTTGCTGACCATGTAAAATTCATACGTTCAGTGGTCACACCCTCACAAAATACTGAGAATTTATGGTCATTCTGGGATATGTGGGCTTTGCTGTTCCTTGTTCGTGCGGCAGAATTTGTAAAATAGTACGATACTCTAAAGTTAATAGAATCTAGCTAAGGGTGTTTTTGAAACTCCATGGATAAACTCTGTTATGTGGCCTGAGTGCTAATGATTGGTCAAATTTAAGCAGATTAGCAAACCTCCAAAGGTTTGTTTATTGAAAAAACTATTGGCTACGGCGGATGTTTGAAATGTCCGCTGCAGACTGGATGTGACTTGATATCTATAGGACTTCTTTTATGTGAAATTCCAAAGATAAGTACGTCCAAAAATCTAACTGGTCGTAGCAGGGATTTTCAAAGTGAAGGCAGGCCTTTTTCGCCAACCCAACATCCGCCTCATCTGTACTATCTGTGCCCACAACTACTTCTATCTCCATCGTAGTTGCCTCGTTCCAAATTCCTCGCCGTAGCATACCATCGTGAATATCATCCACAATGCATCTCGCGCTTCGTGGTATCTTTTGTACAATTTGTGCAAGAGTTAATTTACGTTGTGACCTCCAGTGCACAAAGACTTGACGAAGTCTTAAAGAAAAGACGAACGTTGTCTAAATTGTAGTTCCCTTTGGCGTCTTACTTATAGAAACAGAAATTGCGTCACCACCCGGGTTCGAACCTGTGATCCGTGCTATCGCGGCGTGTGCTCTGTCAACCACCAGTGGATGAGGGGGTCATATTGTGACGACTAAAGCGAAAGAGGATGTCAACATAGGAGGCTACCTACCTCAGATGGTGGAACAAGCGCAGCGATAGCGTGGGTCACGGGTTCGCTCCCTGGTGGTGATGCATTTTATATTTCTAATGTGTCTTTCTTATAGTGACACTTATATACTGAAAGTTTTAAACGCGAAGAAGATATCATCATGGAAAATGGAAGTCAGGCTTTCGTAGATTCAAACTTTCTGGCCCACTTCCTTCTAGTAGTTTTAAGGCAGAAGGATACCACCAAAGGAGAAAATATAACATGACTAGGACGGGGTACTTTACTTTCAACTTCGAGGTCTTCCTTGCTTTGTGTCCCGACCGTTGGCACCAGAAACGGAAACAAGATTGGAATTATGATAAACCAAGCGTTTGTTATTTGATTTATGCAGGCACATTCTGTTTTCGGGTGCAACATTTCTGTCAATTTTTCCCAGAAATTTTTCTTCGTTTTGCAAGTAATGAACTGTTTATCGAACAACTAAGAAATGCATTTCGTTCTCTTTCCTAAAAACGCATTACTATAGATAACAGGTGACTATACAATAAGAGAGAAAGTTAATAAGAAGTCTCTCTTTCTACACACGTTTACAACAATTTGCTTTAAATAGGTTCCATTAATACATGTACTCGGACACTTTCAAGATTGTTGATTTGTTGATTTAGTTATGTAATCGTTTAATAGAAAGTTAACACTGAAAATGGAGTTTGTCGATAAAGGAGTAACCTAACCACTGCGCTGTACCCTAGTGGTACACACTTTTAACTGATATCTCTCGTATTGATTCTTAATCTTGACAGGAATACGTTGTATTAGTTCTTTAATACAAAAGTGCAACAACATACAAACCATATTTAGGGTCCATCTAATCAAGCACGCTACACGTAACTAGTCTATCACGTATTTATTATAAATATCCACGAGATGTTCCATTATAAGATACAGTCTGATTTCGTTACAACACATGCTATTTAAAATTTTGAAGCGCTTTCATCCATCCCAGTTGTAAGTTAGAAAGATTCGTGTGAATTAGCAGAGGATAAATACAACGGTCTCTTACTTTTTATTTTACGAAGTGCGCTAATTTAAACACACGATATACAAAAAGGAAAAAATGAATAAAATGTCCTATAAGGGAATCTTCACTGCGGAATAAGTGAACGTTAAGATTTTTCTAATCAGGATAATTATAAGCGTGCGAAATCTTCGTCTGGAAAATGGTCTACTGAGGAAAAGTCTTCACAAAATGAAGGCGGGCTAGTTGTGCTTAATACTGCAACGACTCACAAAACAGTACCTAGAATGTCTGTATAGCTCTTGTACCGCATATTTTCGACAGATAGCATTTAAAGGAAACATCACCCTCATATTTATGAAGATCCCATATCATAACTGACCCGGGTTTTGCACTTTACCACCTTAATTATCATATAATATTCGAGCCACTGGTCACAATTATGTAAGAAGTTACCGAAGAAAATCATCGTGGTTTGCTAACAGGTGAACATGCTGAAACAGGCAACGGCATATCAGACGTACACCTGGCAGTGGAAAGACACATTTTGCCAATGTTTCCTATTTAAATGATAGTAAATCTGCCCCTTTTCTTGCGCTATCGTTCTCTTTCAACAAGAACAACTCTTTGCACACAAAAACAAAGCACAGTATTATTGAGTAACCACTACTCCACGCATGCGAAGTAGATACACAGGTGTGATCATATAGTTAAAGCGTGCAATTTGGTCCACGGAGTTTACTAAAATAAGCCGCTTCAGTAAGAGTTGTCAGCAGTAAATATCACATTGTTGAAACATTTTTCTCTGTGAGACCAGGGAGTCAACAGTAGAGAATGATTACAGTGGGACTTCAGCAAGTTACAATCTAGAAACTGTATTTATACAGGAAGAGAGAACCTTATGCCTGGGCAACAAACATGTACAGTATAGGCAGTACGTAGGCCAGAAGCAGCATGAAGGAATGAGGTCCTTAGATGTGGCGGCTAGAGAATTAAACTCACTATTCTTCAGGTCTCCGCTATTCATAAATTTCAGAGCAAATTCTGCGGAGGGGGGAAATCAAGCAATATCCAGTTGGGATTCCGCTCCTAATTGTGTTAGATTTAATCGTAAACTGAATTCAAAATGTTTATATTAACCACCACCACTTCCTGCTCTGATCGTACCGGTATGGCGTGGTTAAAAACTAACATCAAACAATTGTAGTACAAAATTCTATTAAGTGGCTCCCTACCTCACGGAAATATGGTGATGCATAACGAGATCGTATCAACACACTGCAATGGGGACACAGCATCGCAACCCATAAGGAAGCATGGGTTTTCTAAGTGATATTTAGGAGTATACATATCCAGCAATTTTACTTCCCCACATTAGACGTCCGAGAGTTTGTGCATCTAAGTACTTTTTACAATCTGCTTCTCTGTTTCGTAAAACCATCGCAGTGTCCGAGCACCTCGTTTCCTTAGATTTGCTTGTCCTTTTTATAGAATACTAAACTCTCTTTATATTCCTTGATAAGATCTTCTTCGATATTCTCTAATGCCCATTGATGTGTTGCAATCTCTAGGGCTTCCCATTCCGCCTACAAGAACAAAAGTAATGTCACATAGTGGACAATAGTCCGATCCGTGTTTTACGAAGAAAGACAGTTACTACTTGTGGTATTTTTAGAACCTGTAGTAGAAGGCTGGAGTGCTAATGTTTGGAAGTTACATTTGAGATGGCGCTCGTCTTCAATGTCTTACTCTCTCTTTATGATATATAATGTTTATGCTAGTCACCTAAAGTAGCGAACCTGCGACTGACTAACTATTAGTATTAGGATCGGTGACAGTAACAAATATCTTGAATGCTGTGATACTTTAGTTTCCCACGATTTTAGTAACCGCAGTAACGCAAAAGTCAAAGAGTTCAAAAATCCGGAAATAATCAAGTACTCGCACATAACATACATATGCTGGGAATTTTACCTACAACCAAATCATAAAAGAATAATGAAATTAATTCAATATAATTCATCGTGGCTAAGGGACTGGCTTGTGAACGACAAGTAGTTTTAAACCACTTGTCCTTGTAGTATGTTACAAACAGGGGGGCATCTAGAAATAATGACGCTTTTTGCCATCATCAACATCCTTATTGTTTCTGGGTCAATACACAATCGATGTATGGCAGCACGCGACCAGGTCAGCACGTGACTGGTAGAAGCTGTTTACAGACACTATCAATTGATTTAATACCTTTTCAAAAAACTACCCTAGTTACTAAATATAAATGCAAATTGACATACGATCTTTTTCTCAATGCTTACTATACTGCTGGGTTTTGCGTTTTCTGCGTGGCATCCTGTTTGGGCATAGTAAGATAAGTCGAATTTCAATCTTGAACTTAAACTGCTACTTCTTGCTAGTACGACAGCAGTCGCGATATATTTTCTTGGCTAGTTGACTTAATCTGATAAATGCCAACAGGTTGGTAGGGCATTTACGGTCACCAAACGGTAAAAATTTCCATGAGAACTACGGCATTTGGTGTCTGATGTTAAAAAATCCATTAGCACCAAATATTGCCTACTCGATTATTAACGGTGAACAAAGCACTCAGTTGTTATTAGGACGTGTCTATGTATGAATGGGAATTTGTGAACAAATCCAGGATCTTGTTGCCTGATAGCTGATTCTTGAAGAGTATGTCTCAAAGTTGATAACAACAGGTAACAATCTAAACTGCTTATGCCATTACTGTTTTACATTACTTTCAGGAAATGGGAATAGACAGCTGCGGCTAAATTTAGTTGTCTCAGATATCTAATTATTACCTCGAAGGCTTTGCCAGGATCAGCTGGCATTGCACCTGCGCCGCCAGCCATTTGCTCCTGCATAACTCTTCCTTGGTCGGCGGCTAAAATAAAGAGAATAAAGACTTAAAATAAAGCTTTTCTTTCCGATGTCATATATTTTGTGGTGCGAGCCATTAACAACATTGACCCTATGCTTTAAAGGATACAATCATGTTGTTTACTACTTTCACAAGAGAGTATAAAATTACACTGGCGACATTCTTTATTCTTTAAAACCCTTTTTGAATAAATACATCGAATAAAGATGAATAGTAAACACGTCATGAAATAGAGAAAAGTTATGAAAGAAAGAAATATGTAAGAGAAATTAAGAGTGAATAGAATCAACGAGAGGAGGAAATAGGGAAAAGACTGAAGGCATGAAGGAAGCAATTACGGTAAAGAAATGAAGGACGGGTTATGAATCGAATGAATGAAACCAGGAAAGGCGTGTGAACGGCGAAATAGAAGAAGAAGGTCAAAGCGAGAGCAACATAAGGAAGAGCACGAGAAAGAAAGACGAGGGTAAGGAAGACAGCAAAGTCGTAACGCAGCTAGGAAGGCAGAAAGGAAGAAAGAAAGGAGGAGAGGAAGGAGGAAAGGAAGGGGGAATGGAAGGAGGAAAGGAAGGAGGAAAGGAGGGAGGAAAGGAAGGAGGAAAGGAAGGAGGAAAGGAAGGAGGAAAGGAAGGAGGAAAGGAAGGAGGAAAGGAAGGAGGAAGGGAAGGAGGAAGGGAAGGAGGAAGGAAAGGAGGAAAGGAAGGAGGAAGGAAGGAGGAAAGGAAGAAGGAAAGGAAGGAGGAAAGGAAGAAGGAAAGGAAGGAGGAAAGAAAGGAGGAAAGCAAGAAGGAAAGGAGGAAAGGAAGGAGGAAAGGAAGAAGGAAAGGAAGGAGGAAAGGAAGAAAAACAGGATAGCACGAAAGAAGAAACGAAGGATGGTGGGAAGAAATGAAGGTATGAAGGAACAAAGGGTGAAAAGAGTGGGAGAAAGGAGGAAGAAAACAAGAAAGAAAAGCCGAAAAGGCAAAGAACAAAGGGAAAGAGCAATCAAGCCCGCTTAATATGGCGTTTCGTTACGTAAACTGCAAATCGAACGCAGAATTAATGGATTCTTACATGGTGAATGTAATGCATACAAAACACATATACTGAGAGGCAATTTTGCGTTACTAAGGCAACATATCTGCCATGGAACGTACGGTGTTGCACATGTTAAGTCATATTTGACAATTAGGCAACCACACACTTTTGGCGCTACTAAGACTCTTCAGTAACACTGGTTTTCCCTGTAAAGGGAGGAACACAGACTAACATGACAGATAGTCCTTAGTCACAGTCGATCTTTTACCGTCAGTCGACATCTATTTCGGAAACAATTTCTATCCACTGTTCTTTCTCTATTCCTACGGAGCGGACCCTTCACCCTGTATTCAAGTGTATCTTCACTTTCTTTAAGATACACAAAAACCTGTAGTAGACAGTCCTGCAACTGTTAGTATGAATATTTCCTAGTAAGTTGTGATATAAGTTGGGATCTTCAGAATTGCTTGTATAGAGTGTTAAAAACAGCCATCTAAATTTCTCACCATTATCTTGTCCAAGTATTAATGAATACAAACTTCGTAGACCAAAAACATTCAGAAAATACCAAGAAACCGAACTGACCCTGTGAAAGCAAGGAAACAACGCCGCATGAGTATCTAGAATCACTAGGGTGATCACACAATCATTTGATTGAAAATAACCATATGGTTGTCCACATCACATGCAAAAGACCGTTTTAACTTTTAATGTTTGTGTATGTGAAGTGTGTGTGTGTGTGTGTGTGTGTGTGTGTGTTTGTGTGTGTGTCAGTGTGTATAAGTGTGTGTATGTGTGTGCACGTGTATGTGTGTGTGTATGTGTATGAGTGTGTGTGTGTTGAATGCAAGTGTTGGTGATGGGCGACATCATACCATCCAGAGGTAAACTGAAAACTATTGACGATTGTCCGGTACCTGATTAGGTTGTGAAAGGCTACTCACGAGTATCGTTTGTTTCTTGGAATTCCTTAAATAGTTATAGGAAGCACTTATAATTGTCGTCAAATATTTGATACTGATCCACAGCACAAGGGTACATTGTCAATGAACTGTCAATGCAAATCGGTTTGATGATAGGTTAATTTGGCTCTCTAACCATTCTATCCTTACAAACTCCGTAAAATAAACAGCACATGGGAAGTAGTCAAACTCTAACTAAAGGCAGTAGACGGGGGAGACCTTTCTACAGATGTAGTGGCAGCTGAAAAAGTGGGTCCAAACCATGGGCTTTTACCGGGATCAACCATCCTTTTCCTTGTCTGAGGGACTTGCATTTTCTACGCACGACACAAGGTGGCGCTACTTCTTCCGCTGAAGTGGGTATTACTTGCCCGATTTCGCTCTGTTAAGAGATTTGCGGTGCACAGCCTAAATCTGCGGTTACACGAATGCAGCAAATGTTTTGAACCTTGCACTGGTTTAAAGATACAAAGCAATTGTCTTTACATGAACCTAAAACTACAAAAAGATCAAGATTGACTATTAAACTCTGTACAAAGAGGGGTTGAGTTCTATAAATCTAACACCTACTACGTCAATTCCAGTATCCACGTTAAGCGGGTGACTGATCGTTGAGGCCACTTTACCCCATTCTATTATCCGTCCCCCGTTCATTTTACGTTTTTTCTTGTGTGCCTCAGCTGCCTGCATTCTTGTATTTCCTTAACAGCGTAGGCAATTTACGTTGTACGACAAAAGAATTTTCTCGCTGGAATGTACCATACTGCAATTCGAGTTTAGGTTTTATATCTGTACTGTAGGTCTCTGAGTTTAGTTTAGCCAATTTAAATAGAAAATATGTCACCACCAGGGGATCGAGCCCGTGACCATCTCTTCTCGATAATGCTTTCTAACTTTAATGGGGTTTGGATTGATAACGGGCCGAAGGACAGTTCTTCCTTGGTCAAGTCACATGGCGCAGAGAGGCTGGTCTCCAATTGCGTTGAGTTGGATGTCGACGTCCACCGGTGGATGATTGGGAGCTAATATGGCGACTAGAGAAATAGGATTATGTTAACATCGGAGGTTACCTAGCTCAGTCGGTAGAGCTCACGCCGCGAAAGCGTGGGTCACGGGTTCGATCTCCGGTGGTGACATGTTTTCTATTTCTCTAGTGTTCTTTTCAAAATTCTCTATATTGCAATGTTTACTGATGCTTGGTCTAATTGAAATCCACTACATTATAGACATCAGTCTTTGAAAATAGAAAAACATTTAAAGTCTTTGAAAATAAAAAACTTTTAATACTGTTCTAGTGCATAAATAGCATTTGAAGTGTGACAAAAAATAAGGGGCTTGTAGCATATTATTGTCAAGTTGCAAGTCTAAAGCATCTTCCTCTTTTCCTAGCAGAATGGTAAGTGGAAGCTTATGCAAAATAGTACTAATAAGATTTTTTTAAAATTCGCGATGATTTTGAGAGTTTTGATCATAGAACATTGTGGTATATTCATGGCTTTACTCTTCTTATTATAATTGAAACGCCAAATGTGGAAACTTCATTGACTACGTTTCGTCTAACAGACTTCTTCAGGTCACTACAGAAAATTGGCTGAATTCATTTACTCTTCTTTCTGAACTTTTCCCCTATTATAACTTCAAACCCCCTTGTCTCTTGAAATTAAAGCAAATATCAAGGGTACTAGTAATTGGTCCCAAGTTAGGATATGTAAGGATTTTAAATCAATTCTGGACCGGATCTGAAGGGCCCTCACGTATAGTATGCTAGTCTCGAAGCCGAATTTTCAAGATGTCAAAATTAAGCGCTTTGGAGTTTACTGTGACACAATTTGTTTTATTTTCAATGCTCTTCAGGGGCCGACTGATCCCCTAACTGGTTAAGAACACCAATAAGCTTCTTGCCTCCCGCCCCTTCTAAACATTTGTAGCTACCTCCGGGGCTCAAAAAAGTAAAGGTTGAAAACATTGTAATGACCCTTACATCACTTTTACAGGTAGCGGATGATGTGCTGGAGACGACAAGCAATGTCATGCAGGCAAATAAATTTGCATTACGACATTCTGAGAGAAAAAACAAATCGCTTTCCAGGTATGATATTAAAACTATAATAATGAAGTTGTAAGTGCGCTGCAATTTGATAAAGGGAAAGATAAACAAAACGTGTTTTGGAGTTTCAATAATTTCATGAGTATGGGCTGTACAAGAGCAGGAAAATGTCAATGCTTGCGCCAAAGTTTTTAAACCTTTCTAGTATATTTAAATCTTTTATTACGTTTGTTTCCTGCCCCATTACTTGCTACTCTTAACGATTATTAACCTTTCAATCTCTGAAGTTTCAGTTAATCAAATATCCAATTGAAAAATATGTATGAGAAATAGTGTTTAATTTGGATGATTTATGTTGATTCTGATATTTCAAATTAAATGAGTAAGGTAAAAATACGTACACTTTCTGCTACAAATTCCGAATTCCATTAAGGAAGGTGGTTTTACAGTAATAATGCAACTATTTCATCGCGGTCTAACAAATCTAGCAACTCCTGTCTAACACATGGTCTGAAAACCATTGAAGCTTTGTTAATACAGATACTATGTTGCTAGTTTTTACGAAGTAAATGATGCAAACGTCAAATTTAATGTATTTGTTAAAAACAGTGAGTGGTTTTCACATTAAAACAAAAGAGAAATGGTTGTCAAAACCTCTATATTTTCTCAAATTTTGACTCCTCTGTAGAAGCCACATAACCAATAACTAAAATGGACATTTTCTCCACACTTTGGTTTCCCTCACTACTTTAAATAATCAATTTTTACCTATCTTCGTAATTGCATATCCTTTGAAATGTTTTTTATCATTTGACAAAGTTTGGAAAAACAAAGAATTGTAGAGAAATGACAAAACTCATCTGATCGAGCAAGAAAAATGTTTTGGAGTCATAATGATAATATGGGGATTCTACCTCTAAAGACTCCTCTCTTGTATGGTTTTATAATCTTTCTCAAAGCACTACGTAACTACTCTGTATGCTGTCTTTCATAAATAGAAAATCACTAGGAAAAGCAGTTCTTTTATTTGCAGCCACAACCTTAGAATTAAGAGAACTCTATCCATAACATGACTTCATTTTACTACTGAGTGTTTTGTTTTCTACTTTCTACCAGTGCAAACTTGTTCCTTTGTCATCAAATAATTGGAATTTTGTTTTGCAGGATTATTAAAGATGTCGCAAATCTTGCATCTAATATTAAAGTTCCCAATAAACCAAACATTCCTGCTGTGAAAGTATCATCAAAAGTAGCAGTTCTAGCAGTAAACGTAAATGAAAAAGGACAGAACAGCATGCAAGTTTCCGTTGCAGAAAATAAAGGTCAACCTTTCAACATATCAGGAATAAAATATGGACCGAAACCATTGAAGAAAAGTGCAGAAACTTCACTGAAAATTCCCAGTTCAGTGTTTCAAGATGTAAATATCACAGGTAATTTGCTAGGAAAATGTTTCCATGTCGTCTTTCCGCTGAAGTGGTATTTACCTGTTCCAGCTAATACAGAGGAAAATAATAACAAGTAGCATCACTAGAAAGCGAGATGAGAATATGTTAATGGCGGAAGAATCGTCATTCAATTACAAAAGCATCTATTAGGAATTGTGCACCTACATTATAAGAGATACAGATTATATAGAAATAGACATCAAAACTTCAAACATAAAAATTGTTTGATATGATAACGTAAATAGAGATCAATTGAATAGAAGATCAAGAAGAAGATGGTCGACCACAGTCGAAGACAACACGAATGCTTCTTGGAGTACAGTGGTAGGGGCAGGCACATACATAGAAGATGAGGGTTATTTGATTTATCAGGATCGTCAAATAAAGATTGGAATAGTGAGATAACTTACGCTTCTTAAAATAACGCGCTCTGAAGTCCTTGCAATAACCTGTAACCAATGCTCTATTTTAATTCTTAGGACATACTTGATACCTGAGTACTTTCAGAGCGACAAATCCCCACCTAATGTATTTGTCTTAGTATTTGTGTTTTGCAATTTCTCCTCAATCTTCCTCCCTTACGCAGTACAAAAAGTTGCTGATCTTGATATCTTCCAATGTTGACTTGTGCACTGTGTGTGCCGTAAACGTTTTTATTAATATGTTATTGTCTAGGGTAAATTCTCTTGGTAGTAGATTGTCGTTATTTACAAACTGTCTGGAGTTCAAAAATAATCTTCGAATGTGATGATACATGTGAATTTCTATTTTTCACATTTCTAGAGAACAAGACCATAAAGGTCAGTTTTGTTGTATACGAAGATGACAGATTATTTCAGCCTTTTCCGGCAACGAATAAGCATCTTGGTCTATCCATAAAAATGCCTTTAGTAAACAGCATGGTTATATCGGCAGAAATTCTAGGACTAGACGTCGTGAACTTGTCAGCGCCAATTGAAGGACTCTACTTACAGGAGAAATACTCCAAATCCCCAGGAATTTGTGTATTCTGGGACTTTGAAGCGACAGGTAACTTATGCGATGATATCTTTAGTACGTCTAACGACATACACATCAATTTACTTTGATAATTACCTTATTTAGATGATTAACCTCAAAATATATTAAAAAATAATGGGTCATAGCCTGTCAGAAATGATCAAATTGAAACGTAGGAAAGAGCAAACCCAGCTGTATTTTTAAAGAGGCTGCCAACCAGGATCAGTTCAGAGCTTGTGTTTTGACTAATCAGCGTCACTTACGTCCAGAATAATTGAATAGCTGCGAACGAGAAAATGATTGGTCAAAGAAATCAGGCCGTTTATGTAGTTCAATTGGCTGTTTAAAAATCTAGTTGGTTTTATTTTTCCCTAGGTTTTATTTTGATCATTTCTGACGATTTTACTCTGAGGAGTGTCAGACGAAAAAAGCTTTTAAGTACATTATTTTGCTTTTTCAAGGTGCCAACAGTTCTATTTTGAGCGGGTTTTTGAGCCCTCTCAACGTACCCTTGCTACCGTCACTAGCCTCTGGAGTTTAATATATCATTAGTACTATCCGTAAGTATTAAAAACGACAAACTATTGTTTTACAGCTTTTGGTATTTTATATATATTTAATTTATTAGTATACGATATTCATTCATAACAAATATTGCATTAATAATGATATAATTAAATAATATATTTATTTAATAGTATTTTAGATAGACACCTACATGTGTACCACGGTCACCTGCCAGCATGCCGTTAAAGTAAATTTTTGTGAAATTTTACATTTTGTCTAAAAATTGACCAAAAGTTTAAAGATACTACCTCTAAATTTATTTTTGTTTATATAAGAGAGAAAGTAGAGCTATTTAGTTATTATCTTATAAAGCTGTTATTAAAACTTTTTAAAAGCAGCTGTTTGTTGTAGGAATCGAATTGTTTCTAATGCATTTTCATCCGCTTCTCTGGAATATGAAAATTGACAACGTGTGGTTTTTGGGTTGTTTTTTTTTTGTCATCTTGGTGATGCTTTGATAATCGTCTCTTTTATACTCCTTTCTTGTTAAGTAAGTTTGGTATAATTTTGCAATTTTGCAAATAAACAGAGAAAAACGGTTGAAATGGATCACAAGTCTGTAAAGAGAGTCGATTAAATTCAATGGATGTCACGATAAGGCCTTCCTACTATGTGTTACTCTGATGATGGCATGTGAAGCAGTGCTTCATGTTTTAAACTTAGTAATAAGTTTTACGCTAATACTGTGTAGCAAAAAAAGATGTTTCGAATTTTTTTTTTGAAAAAATAAAGAAGTTTAAAAAGAATTTTTTTGAAAACGTAAAAGGTGAATAGATATTTCTAAAATGTAGATCCATTCCTGTTAATGGTATCCGCCATGTGTGCAGTGAAGACATATATGAATAAAAAGAATAAAAGTGACAATGCCGTACATGTGTAGTTTGCTTGTTCGTAAGCATAACTCGGGACGGGCGTAGTAAGAAACTGCAAATTTTTACATATAAAAAAAATCGAATAAAAAAAAGCAAATAGAAAGGATTCAGTGCTGATAGCAATGCCGGGAAGAAAACCTTGTTTTGAAAATTGAATATTCTAGATGTCATTTATCAAATCCGATTTATCTGCTATTTATATATATACATATTTATACAGGGAAGCTCTCCCACCTCAGTTAAATTCAGAAATGCTCCTTGTAAATGAAATAGATCCGATGGCCAATGACAATAAATTTCATTCTTATTTTGCAGGCGGGTATGGAAACTGGTCTACAAGGGGTTGCCGATCACATTCCTTTGATGGCTATTCTACTATTTGCCACTGCGACCACCTTACCAATTTTGCAATCCTGCTTGACCCTTATGCAGGAAAGAACCCTATAGATGAAATGCACAATAAAATCCTGGGTGCTATTACTACTATAGGAATCAGTTTATCACTGGTTGGCTTGTCGTTGACAATATTTACAATGTGTACTATAAGGTAAGAAAAACTGAATATTTGAATTAGGATAAATGTTAAAGAGAAGATGTCAATCAATTAGCACAGTAGAATCCAGGTTTGCAGCATTCTTTGTTTTCATGGTTAACGTAAAGGATGTAGCTGATATTGCACTTAGCAAAGGTGTTTACAGAAAAACTTCCATAGTTAGTGACATATATGAAGTTTTAGTGTCAAGTATAAATTTTGCAAGTTTACAAGCTGTTACATACTAATATTGACTTGCAAGATATTTAGACGGATGAGGGATAAAACATCTTACACCGGAATTCTCATTTAAGCAAGTTCAAGCGTTAATGGTTTGAAGACCCCTTGATATCCTTTGCGGACTCAAGACTGCGGAACACTTTTATGGAGAAACAACTTGTTTGAATATTTTAATTAAGTCGCGTTGGTTTGTTGCTGTTATTTTGTTGTTTGTTAATTTTTGCTGTTGGATTTTGGCGTTGTTCAATTTGTTCTTTTGCTTTGCTTTTTCATGTTTTGCTTTGCTTCTGTTTCTATTTCTGATTTTGTTTGTTCTTTCATATACATACATAGATATACATACAAACATAGTTCCTTTTATAGTGCAAAGGACCGTATCGTGATTCTTTATTTGAATCCCAGTCGTGAAACAGTTTGATTTGCTCAAGTGACATCTCAGATTTCATCCTCTCAAATCGTACCTTTTAAATTCAACTTAATAACATTGTGGTGATAATTCTGAAAACACTTGGGACTCTTTTACATACAGGAATTTAAACAGGTCTCGATAAATTGTTTTATCATAACACTTTCTTCACTCTAATATTGCTTTACGTTTTTCTGTCTAATTTAGGAGACTTAGACAAACAAGAGCATCTAAAATACTTATTCAGTTCTCAATGGCTCTTATGCTAACACTGATTGCATTTCTTGCTGGTATTGAAAAAAGAGGGTCTATGGCAGCCTGCCAAGTATCAGCAGCTCTCCTACATTACTTGTTATTGGTTACATTCTTTTGGATGCTTGTGGAAGCCATCAATCTTTACTTATGTCTTGTGAAAATAATTGGATCACATGTGGACAGATTCATGCTAAAGGCCAGTCTTTTGTCATGGGGTAAGTTTGCATTTGCATAAAGAACTGTCTTTTGAAAACATTGAGCTAGGAAAAGCCTTTAAACTGTTACCTGTTTATTTCTTTTCCTTTCTAATTATTTTATTCTTACTTTTCGCTCCTTTAACTTTGTAATGATGCCAACGGCAGTACCACATAAAGTAGGCAGTTACGTTTTCCTCCGGCGGACTTCTGTTTCGAGAAAATGGCATTGTAGGATGTAGAATGGATTATTCCTTAGGAGCTAAACTGATGAGAGTGCAGAGAAAGGCGTCTTCGTTGTTTACACATGAATCTAACATCAGATGCTGTTTAAAGATTGGTGCCAACCATTATTTTAAAGTCCAAAACTTCCCTCAAAAAATGTTGTTTTCCGAAACAGGGGTGCAAAGACGTTTAAGGGATTTTCCGTTCTCTACAGTTTTGACATGTTGCTCTTACCGTACTATCACTAGTTGACATATCCTAGGACAAAGTGAACAGATACACCTGCTTCTTATATGCCCAATAGAATACTTCATCATCAGGTAAACCAATCCTAAGAACTCTTGACATTTCGTCAAAAAACTAGTCATGTAACATCTATCCAATAGTTAATGCGATCTTTAATTTTCAAAATTGGACTTCAAAGACAAAATTGTGTTAAAGTAGTCGATAATCGTACAACATAATAACGTCCAAGTATTAAGTTCGTGTCATTATATTCCTATAGTAACAGGGAGAGTTTATAAAAGAATTTGACACCCAAACAATCGCATGTTGTTTGGTTGTTTTTGTGAAACATGGTTCGTCTAAAGCTCAAGTTAATTTTCTTCGACAAATACTAGCAAACAGGGATTTAAAGTGATAGTGGTAATTTGTTGATTAAAACCCATCAAGTGCGATACGCCTTGTAAATATTAGCGTGGCAAACTGACTTTGATTTGATCTATTTATGATTCAAATATGACTTTCGGTAAAGCTGTTCACGTAAATGTTAGTGACTCTACATTAACATTTTCCTTTACACCCATTATTACTGAATATACTGTATTAAGAAAAATACACAAAGAATGATACAGGGCTCTTTAGAAAAGAAGCACAAAACTAGCAAAATTTCCTCTGCTTTTCAGGTTTTTGCTGATCGTTCTCTTTCTTGGGGTGTGAAGGCCTTTTTGCGGATTTTAAAGGGGAGGGGGGGGGGGAAGGGGGGGGGGGGGGGGGGGGAAGGGCGCACAGTAAATGGCAGATGCCTTTTGCTAACAATCATCGAATAACAATATGTAGGATTCAATTAAAAAAGACATTCAAAAAACACAACAAAAAACCCAAAGTGAACACCCCGCCCCCCCCAAATAACCAAAACCTTTGGAGATTGCTTAGGTATTTCAGGAGTATTTTCAGATTAATGAGCTGATTATTTCTGGGATAACTCATTTTAACACCGGATCAGTTAAAGCTCCCTTATATATGTTATCATTGTGAGTTATTCCCCAGCCACATTAGGCCCATATTTTTCTTATTATACCTTGTTGCTAAGGCCACTCTCATTAACCTTTTGCAAGTTGCACTACTTCAAATAATATTTGGACAATGTGAGTTTTCCAATGCGAGTGGACTGACGTGCTCACACCCTTCACGTGGACAGTGAGAAGCATTAGTGCTGCAGCTACCAAAGTCACTGTCAAGTCTACGATTAACTACACGTCAAGAGGTCATTAAAGATCCTTTGTAAGAATTTATCAGATTACCAGGGTTTTCTATGATTGATTATTTGTTACTGAAACGAAGAGGATAGGACGTGGCGATACAAATTTTCAACAGACGAAAGTTGCGGCTCATCAAAGAGACAGACCTGTTGGTAGACAGTACCTAATTTTTGGTGCTAAATTTGAAACATTGTTACTGCATCGGAACGTGTTTAAAAGACACGTCAGCGCTAGGGCCTTTGTGCGCTGCTCGTCATAATTAAAGGTAAACGTGCCAAAAAGAGATGAGACCTGTGTTTCTTGCAGACTTTGTCTTGTGACTTTCGTGGACGAGTTGGGTCTGAATTTCGGCCTGACGTTATCCAGGTTTAGGAATATGTCTCCTCAGAGAGTGTGCAGCCAAATATCCCAAGAGCTCAGGGGTGCTTTCCTAAATTGACCCTGGGGAATGAACCCAGTGCTTATACGGGGGCTGCACCGATAGATTGCCGTCCTAAAAAGTTAAAGAGGGGGGAGGGGGGAGGGGGCTGCGTTATAAGCAGCAAATGCCACACCCACTACTATACCCTTTTGATGAAGCTATGCAAGACATAATCGTACTGTAAAGTTTAAATATTCATACTGCTAAAATAGTCAACCAAACACTATAATAACCATTAGCATAACAATTGTAACATACATTGAAGCTTAAATGCTATCACGTAAGGACAATATACGCACTACTGTAAACATAGTGATATAATAGATATGACATGAGAAGAGAAAAGCAATAAACTTCTTAATAGAGCTCAAATTATTTAATTTAGTGGTTTTCATTACTCTGCTTTTGTTATCGGTTGCAAAGGTGTGTTGCAGTAGCCATATGTCGAAAGCTTCTAGGGGTGTAGGCCTACGGACTCTGTAGATGCGGAGGTGGTCCGTTAGCGAAAATTAATCGCAAGGTAAACATTTTTGCTACTGTCAATCTACGGAGATCGGATCACATTAAGTTCATTTTAGAAAATCCTCTTTCAGCTTCAGAAGAACGGAATATGTTTAGCATTCATTGTATGAGTGCTTTGACTGATAACTTGTTGAAGGCCTACTTGTTTTGGGTTTACTCCGTGTGGGAGGAAATTAATTTTTGCATTGAACTATAGAACCGCTCGCATAACGTTTCTGCGTTAGCAGGGACGAAGAAACAGGGAGGAAGAGTGGCTGTGCCTCCCAAGATTTGCCAAATCTCAGTTTTTTCTTTTGCCACGTTTCATCTTTAGCACAATTGAAATCGATTACGGCAGACATTGAGTCACATTCACAGCAAGATGTGTCGAAAACCCCTTTCCACACAATGAAGAAAGGGACCTTAGTGGAATGTAAAAAAAAAATAGCCTACTTGACCCTCCCCCCGCCCCCAATCCGCCTTACCTTCCCCCATCTCTGCATAGATTCACCTTCAAGCCTTTGTGAGCTGCTTATGTGACCATTTGCAAGCGACTCCATCTTTATCATTAAATTTAACTCCATTCCATCAGAATCATTGAATATTATAACCAGTATAAGATGGCCTTTGTAGAAAGCGGATGATTTTTTCTTCTTCATACAAAGGAAGAGATTACCACCAATCATTTCATGTAAGGACTATCCTTTATACAACGCACCAGCATTGATCTTTTTCAGCCCATGTTCAGCCCAGATAATAAGTTTGTTAGCTTCAGCGATATTCAGATATCCTTTATTCTGTTTTATAAGTTGCAAAATTTAAAGATACGGTACATTACTTGCAACAATAAAGTGGGTAGCATTGTATCTTGTGGATAACATTCTCCTAATTTATTTTGCTCTGCAAACGGAGAAACGTTTAAAACTAAATGATAATTTACTGAAAGGTGGGACTAAGCCACCTTAACATCTTTTCAAATTTTAAGAAGAGGAGCTTAGCCCCAATGAGCTCGCTTCCACGGCATCACTGCTTAAGGTTAGAGGCGCTTGACTTTGGCGGGCACTAACGTATAATTTTCCCAACATTTCCGTTTACAGCGCTTCTCAGAAGCTAGCCTTAGACACTCCTGCTAAGTCAATCCTAAACATTAGATGGCTTTGGAAAGAATTTCGCGAAAAACACCTAGTGTAGCCTCAAAACCGCTTGGCTTTCTAATAAGAAAGCATCGAGACTGGTTCAATGTAAATGATACTGAGATAGAGGGTAGAGGTCCAGGAAGCATCGCAAATACATCGCGAGAAAACAGTCACCATCTACCAGAAGGGCCTACGTAGAAATCAAAAGAGTTGCATAAACTAGACCAAGAGCTATCAAGAACACGTGAAGGGAGGCCAAAGAGGCAGAACTGTAGGATGCAGCAGACGAGCGCAACACCAAACCCCTCTTCGATGGTCCCAAAGCCGGGTAGGTTCGACACCAATTCAGCTGACAACACCAGATTGCTGATTGAAAGAGAAGACATACTCAACAGATGGGTCAAACACTTCAATATAGTGCTAAATAAACGCCCTCAAATCAGTGGCGACACACTATATGACACACCTCAACTACCAAAGATGGAAATTTGAGATTAACTTTCCCCGATTCTCACGGCCGCCTCACCACAAGCAAACGCACACAGATCAGTACCTAGCGCATGACTCTCATTATCAGCAATCAGCAATCAGCAAACATGGTGTCGTCAAGTGCCTGTATGGCCGTGCTCGACGTCTCGTATCAAAACCTGTGGGATTTTAGAGGAGAGGAAGCACACGTCTTCCGTTTTATGTTCAAACGGTTGCCCCTTGGCTATCGTACAAATGTTAACAAAGACAAGAAAGATGTCCTCAAAAACAGAATCTATACCCGAGTTCAAATCTACAGCAGTCTAGCCATATATCAAGGGAGTATCCGAACGTATCAGTCGCTGTTTAGAGAAGTAGAGAGTTTGTGCTGTGTTCAAATCGGAGACGACGCTGCGATCACAACTAGTGAGACCAAAAGGACCCAACAGATCCATCTAGGCAAGATGGGGTAGTATACAAGATCCCCTCTGAATGTGGAGACGTGTATGTTGGAGAAACTGGAAGAGCGGTGAAAGAGAGGATCAAGGAACACGGTCGAGACATACACCTGGGTCGCAAGCAAACGTCTGCTGCTTCGAAACATGCGCAGGAAACTGGCCACAGTCCGCTTTGGAGTGAAATTAAGCTGATAGATCGGGAGCAGAACTGGTACACTCGCAGAGTTAAGAAGGCTATCCAAGTCAGACCTCACTCTAATAACATCAATAGGGATAAGGGCGTAAAAGTTCCTAAGGCATGGATGCCAACAATAAAGAAACACAAAAAGAGACAAAATAGGAGACCAATGTTGACATGGACGCCAAAATTCGAGGATCAAAGATGCGCCAATCACCGCACCAATCACGACATTTAGCGTCGAGAATTAATGGTAACACACACAAAGCTGACACATTTAGAAAAATTGTTTCATGTCTTTACAACTTACACTTTGAGTTCGTGAAGCTTATTTCATAGAGAAAGAGAAATTGAAATATCAGGTTGAAAAAACTATACTATAGAAGTAAAAGGTATGCCACCACCGCGATAAAAGCGTCTCTCTTATTAATGATACTTATGATGCGCTTCGGACTGATTGACGGACTGGATGACAGTCTTTTTATTGGTTAACCCATAGCGCGGAGAGGATGAACAAAATTGCGTTGATAACGTAGTGAGCAGAGAAATAGAGTATGCGTGGGCCATGGATTCTTGTCCCGGTGGTGACGTATCTTCTATTTCTCTAGTATTCTTTCAAGTTTATTTCGTTTCAAGCAACAGATGGGAAAACTCAATATTTTCGTTCGTTACATTTGTGGTTATGGGGTTCAATTCTTCCTCTTTGCATACATCGATATTGATTTAACGAGTAAGGTAATCTAAGATTTCTATTACAAATACCTTCCGCAAGACACATTTTATGACTCTCATCAATTACAGTTATGGACAAACATTTTTCTGCGGAGATGAAAATTTGTTAACCAATGGAATGTGGGAGCAGCAAGATATCATTGCTTTACATGATGGAGGGTTTGAGCTTGTACGCTGCTCGCTCCATTAACGGTACGAGAATGAAATACATGCTAATGAAAATGAAAGATTTGCAATAAAGGAAAATTTCTGAGGATTGGTATGTAAAAGGATTCTCTAATAATTCCATGTCATAACTTTCTCTTTCTTTATCTACAACAGAAAAAGGCGCTTCTATTTTGTATATGCAGTGATTACTACTGCTATAGAGTTTTCTATTCTAGATGAAAATTTTTCGAGACGCATGAATTTGACAATCAAAGTAGTTGTTGTGGGGTCAGAAGAGACCTATTTTGAAGCATCAATAAACAAATATCATTAAGTTACCGATACTTGTTGGGAACTTTAAATTTAGGTTTCTTTCCTGTCAATCTATTCTTTGAGTTAGAAAAGTATACTTTCCTGTGAGTGATGCTTTCTAAGCAAAGAATGTAGGAAAGACTGGGGCAAGATGAGTAAAAAAACCCAAAATGTAGCTATCATTTGAACCCCAGTGTTGTAGTACTGTTGTACTCATCGGTAATTTTAACATAGCTAACGTTTACGAAATGCTTTACGCATGAGTATTGATAACATGTTTTTGCTACTTGCAAGAGCATCTCATTGTAGCCCTAGCCTTAGGACATTATGAGAAAATCGATATAATGCACAAGAAAATCATTTTTGAATCGATTGTAAGAAGTGGGATACGGCAGTTATATCATCAGTGCCCCCTCCCCCCCCTCCTAAAATAAGCACATTATTTTTCAGTGCAGAGATTTTTCAAACTTTGACAGTACATTACTCCCCCCTCCCCTGATGATCCCAAAAACGGTATTAGACTCCGTGATGTCAGGTACCCCCACAACACGTTTTGCGAGAGATTGTTCTGCTAGATTAAGGGTATACAATCCATTTGCTGACACGTCCATGGTGTTTTTAAAATGCGAGCTCTTCATACCTACCCTTAATGAAGAAATTAACAGAAATAACGAAAAGGCTGGCTGTTTATGGGACTCTCAATTTCGCTTCTTGCAAAAATGTTGCCACTTGTCACTGTCTCCCAGTTATAACCCGTATTCTACTTTGAGGGTCTTCATTTTGGATTAGGGTCTTAGATTCCTCTCGGAGTTAGAGGAGAGAGTTAAATAAGGATGAGTATTTTTGACAATGATCCATTTGCTTAGTTCTGATGCGTGTTTAGAAGCTCTGACGATAAGAACGTTTACTCATACAATGGCACCTTCTACTTATTCTTTAACAGTAGTGTAGGTCTTTAACAAAGTTTTCGCTTATAATTTAGAATCAAATCACAGATTTTTGCCTTTTTTTCGCCAGTTGTCATCACTTTAAGAGATTTCACCTTGTAGAATCAAATATTTTATCAATTTCATTGCTTACGTGTTCTTCTGTAGCAGGCGTCCCAGCATAGGGGCGCGGAATTAGTGTATTCGCTGCTAATAAGCACAGTAAGAATGCATACGATGTATGTAACAATAAATAATATTTTAAAGGAACGTATTCGATAAATCTCTTTTTAATTGAAAGCTTTACATTCCACGCAAGTTATTTCTCGAAAGACTTGGAAAATGCTATTCGGAAAAGGAATTTGGAAATCAAAGCAAGATACGGAATCAGATCCAACTCACTTAATTCCAGTAAGAATTACAACTCCAACAACCTGCCCAAGCCTAATTGAAGTCGATCATGCCTCTCGAGAAAAAAAAAATTGCTAAGTTGTCATTGTCTCTCTGTTTAATAAACACGCGACTGTGAGAATAAGTCAGCAGATATCCTTGATTTTGTGTGTGAATGCAGAGCAGACCTACTTACAATCACGGAGACATGGTTGAATGTTTATGGTGACGCTGTTAGAGCTGAACTATGTCCTAATGGTTATAAGTTTTGCGATTACCCGAAAACTGGTCGCTCTGATGATGGGGCTTCTCTTATTTATCGAGACCTGCTTCATGTAAAAAATGTCAATGCCAAGAAAAGGGATCTTTTGAGCTCTGCGAGTGGACTGTTGAGCAGCCATCTGTACATAAACTCCGCATTGTAATACTTTTATCGACTTACCTCCTCTCACACGCAGATGGTATCCCCTGGCTATCTCACAGTGCAGCCCCGTGATAAACAGTGAGGCCATTCCCCAGGGTCCGTTCTTTTCAAAATGGAAAGGATGCCCCCTGCCACGTTCTTTCCCAAGTTCTTAGAATACCTTAAGACTGTGGTTCTTTGCCAGGAGCAGCTGATGATGGTAGGGGCTTTCAATATTTCACGTGGATCATTTGAAGTACTGTGACCACATAAGGCTTTAAGATTTATTGCAGTCATTGGCCTGCAACAACATGTTACTAGCCCCACGCACAAACTGTTGGGAATATCCGATATATGAAACTCAGATCAACTAAGATAAACATACTCCAAATTATAAACTATAAGACTCTTGTTACACGCTCCTTCTCCGAGGCTTACATTCTCAATACTACCTGTTACAATATTACTACTGAAACTAGAAACAAAAGCGCTTACCTACGAAACAATAACACCTACGGGGAATACGTCATAAACGCAAACACAAGGGCGCCGCCGTCGCCAAGAGACAGAGTATCACTGGGCTGTGACAACTTTCTTTCTTCAACACAAACATGGAAACACTTTTGACATGACTATCACCTGACAGTCTGATCAAACAATCCATGTCTTTCCTCATGTTCGTCGATATATTTTTGACCATGCCGTTGTTTTGAGTTCCCTTCACTCTGACAGGTCATTTCCTATTCTTAAAACTGTGAAATATAGGAAATCGAAAGCAGTTTCTATAGATTACCTGAATTAAGTTGCCTTAAAGATATGTCAGAATCCTCGTTGCGATTTAGATGAGCTTGTAGTATGATGATGATACAACAAAATGGGCCTTTGACAAACATGATTTAAAGACAAGAACTATTGCAAGCAGGACTGGTGTACCAAGGTTTAATGACGAAATTACAGAGGCAAAACGTTAAAGTAGAAAGGTTAAAAAGTGGTGGAGATTTTTCAGACTGGCCTTCTATTTTTGAATGCTCTACGCAAGTTCTATGATTTTGTTGAGCAGAACTGTGATAATCAGAGGAAACGTTTGCATGCCAGTCAGCGCTTATTCAGTTCTAAGGTGGGTGAAGGTCTTCCGCCGCATTTATGCCCGAGTTACATATATCCGAATCGAGTCGACGCGACACTGTACGACGCGTCGGATGGGAATTAAACTCGTTAATTGATGTAAGTTAAACGTATGAAAGTGCTTATTTGAGGGTATTGGCTTTTAACAATTCCCTCGTAGACATCTGGAGTAGTAATAGTTTTATGTTCGTTTATCAATGATCTAAAAATGAACAGGTATCTGATGTTGCTATGTGGGATAGGAAAGGAATTGTTAAGTAAGGAATCACTTAAATTAAAGAAAACCATCTGCAGTAGCCATGGATAGGGATGTTGCATTTATTACTTAAAAGTGCAGGGTTCCAACTCTAGTCGTTTCCTAGAAATCATGATAATAAATGTGGGAAGTTTTATTGCTTAGTAGTTTGACTACACACAGTTAACTTGTAACGAAAGGAATTCATATTTTGACAATAGCTAACAAGTGCATTGTGTCTTGTCAAACTTTTCAGGCGAAGGTTCTGAAACTTATGTTACAGAAAACTACACCCACTATAACTAGCAATACACTTTATCTGTAGACATAATACTCCTATCAAAATTATCCTGCTTGCAAAACGGCGTTGCTCATAGAGACTAGCATCACTATGACCAGTGCCGGCCTTTGGCAAGAGAGGGCCCTGTTGCCATAAAGTGATTTGGGGGCCCTTTTTCTAGTCCTTGCAAAATAAGTCAATATTTTTTTCTTCAATGAGCCGTGCCGGGCCCCAAAATTTCCATCTTATCAGCGGGGTCCTGTTCCACGGCACAGCCGGTACCCCCTAAAATCGGCGCTGACTATGACCATCAGTTCTGTTCAGTAAGATAAGTAAGTATATAACGAAAGTAGTTTATGTCTTTATGACATATTTATATTAGAATACATTGATATCATAATCTAGATCTGATCTGATATTGTATCAGGTATGAAAATTCTCAAAAAGTATGGTTTTCACGGGTTTTCAGTTGTACTATTGATTTACATAAGTCACTGAAAACCATCGACTGTCACGTACATAAGGAAACAATTTATTGATTAGATAGTCAAAAGGGAAGAACAGGAGATACCAGTTAGTATACTGATGAGACTTCGCTTACAAAATGTCAGTAAAATTTATTGACTTTATTGATTGCTTTTCTTTTCATCATTAGTGCTTCATTTCAAGTAGCTACGTACCTTTGGTTCTATGCCAACATTGCAGTGGGCCTCTTCTCATGTTTATTACGAATTGGCTATGGGATGTTGATCGGAGTTTACTTTCTTCCCAAACTTCAGAGATGCATTTTACCACGAGATTACGACACTCTAGATCCAGGTAAGCGCAACCAAATTTCTCTCTGATAGCTGAATTCCTAAATCATGCCATTAAATACCATCAAGAGCAGAGCTGCACCAAGCCTTGGCTTACCCTACAATAATTTTTTTTATCGATTCCCGGTCGTGACATATTTTCTATTTCTCTAGTGTTCTTTTCAAAATAATTTTTACATGGAATAGTTTGCAGCTTCAACAAGATGAAATTTAAACTTACTTGAAAAGTGCTAGTATTAAGTTTGGACTGACGTGACAACCTTGCGCTTTGTATCTTTTATGTACGATGGCTTTCCTTACGATGGCTTTCCTTAAGATGGCTTTTCTCAGCCATGCAGAGATGCACTGTCACAGAACTAACTTGTGACTTGGTCACCAATGGTTTTATTCCGGGTACAGCATTGTCCAAGGCATTAGGTACACCGTGTCTGATAACTTTTGGGTAAGATAGCCTATTTTTCCAAGATGGCTTCTTGTATCATAGCAACGGATAACGTTTGATGCTGAGCTGTATTCTCTGTGGTATGAACGTTATCCCATATGCATTTTAACCTATCTTATGCAGTTGGAATTTCAATATGGTAGTTAATAACAATTCCATTTGACATATTTTTAGATCAAACGTTTGTTTGAGTCAGAGCCATCTCATACACCTCTGTCTTTGGAAGATCTCTTCTGAAATTAGATGCTATAAAATCCACATCTCCCCACAGCCCTTGCGATAAGAATAGCTTCTGCGTCATTTTGGCCAGGATCATGTGTTGCATCTGTTCTCATCGATGACACATTGGCCCTTCTGGGGCGGTTGAGCCTGCCTCAAGGCTTGTTTTTCTGCCAAGTAGCCTACATTGAGGGGCGTTGCCCTTGGACGCTCCGACTTCCCTTTATTTATTAGTTAGCCTGTTTGGTGGTTTTTCTGTTTATTTAGGGTAGTTTCAATGTCGGGCCAACCGCTCATCAGGGATCTTTGATCGAGAGACTGCGATAAAAACGTGGGTCTGGACCCAAAAAAATTAAAGGTGTCACAAGTTAGTTGTATATCGAATAAACTTAAATAAATCTTGTGAAAAGTGCTATACAATACACTATTCACGAAGCTGTAGCGGAGTGGATTTAGTACAAAAGGTACGGCATCATGTTGCTGATGGTGACTTTGACGATACAAATTTTTATTAGTTGTTGATACTAAAATAAGTCAATTTATTATTTTAGGTTACAAAGTCTACATTGGATACCTAATTCTTGAATATTCTCATACCAATGCTGTCTTGGTCACCTTTTGCAACCTGCTACGGCTCACTATTCTAGAAAAACAAAAAAGTTGCAATGATGCAGAGCAGAGAGTTTGGAAGTTTAGTCAATCCTTTCAAGGTAGGACTTGTGCACAAGAATTCTGTAAGAAACTAATTAATCTCGTTGTTTGACAAGTGTAAACAATAACAAATTGAAAGTGCTTGGCATAGTTGTTAATAGTCAGGGCACCACTATCGAATTCAATAGAATGTTTAGATATGCTAAGTAGACCTGGCAGAGGCGAACATCTTTGATTGATTTGCCGTTTATGATTTATAGATTAATATACTAACTCTAGCCATTTTGGTTACAAATATGTATCGTCTTTCTAGAACCGAAATTCAAATAACCCACATGCTGTGGCTAACCCGAGAAGGGAAACGGAACAATTTTTAAAAAAGGTTCTAAATACAATTTCTAAAAATTCTTAAAATAAATATTAGAATGCATACCAACACGTTTGCAAAATTACACATTTATTTGAACCCTATAGACTTATAAGAGTCGATGGGAACTATCGTCACGGATAACATAGGGAGACCTTCAAGCATCACAATACTTACAAATACGTAATGTACATGCTTTTTTGGCTTGTTAACTAACCAACTGAAGAGGTAATTAGAGTTGAGACAAACAAAGTTGAGCAGCTTTTAATCATCCTTGGTACCTAAAAACGATGAATACGTACGAGGAGGTTATAGGCAGCAACTCAAATTGGAGTTGCGTATAAATATTTTGATGGGTGTGTCGTTTTCGTCCGGATGATTCTTTGGATTTGATTAATGCATAAGATATAAATTGAAGTACTCAGTGTTATTAAAAGAGTCCCTTAATGCATTCTACGTTCCAATACTCTGTTGTCTTGCGTCTTCTCGTCTTTACCCATATGAATGTATATACGTTAGAAGAAAGCTTGCCATACCATGCGGATTCTGTTTAAGCAAGCGTTCGTTTTGACTTAAGCTGTGCCTTTTTGCTTACGTTTTCATTATTATACTTTTGTATTCCTTCTGTTTATAAAACCCATAGTCTCTCAATGCCAAACTCAGTGCAAGACTCCGCTTTTACGTTTTCGTAAATTGTCCCGCCTGTCCATTTATTTAGGTCCCGTCTGGATCCTCTCCGCTGATTCGATAAGGAGGAGTAATATTTTGCACAATTTAGGCATTTTTTCATCAATGTAAAAACTTTAACACAAGTTAATTCCAACAATTTGAGTTAATGATTACAACAAAAGGCTTGAAGTTGGAAAGAAAAAATAATAATATGCTGAGGGTGAACAACACAGCATCATGTGTATTGGCTAAAAATTTAAAGGTAGTAGACTGCTGTGTTTGGAATTTACTAGGTCACAGTTTTAGTTGCGGCTTGATATTTGTGATGTAGGTGCCTGAGTTCAGTTAAGCAACTTCCAACAGCCCGTTTGTAGTTGACCTATATGAAGTTTTTCAAATGTTACCAATAGAGTTTCCTTCTTTGGACGTTTTCTCCGGAAGTGTTAAATTTCATAGTCCATATGTATTTCCTTGTGCAACGTTCATCCCTTTCCCTTTATCTAAGATACGTCTAACATGATAAAAATTTAACAAACTGTTTTCCTATTTGTTTGGTTTCTCTAGATCTGCATTTTGAGTTGACAATTGAGGAAGCGCAATGGATGAAACAATCAAGGAAGCAGAAGGCAAAACTACGTTGGCATCTCTTTTACACCCTACTCAAAAACCCATCTTTGACTGAGTTTCGTCGACCCTCGAAAAGGAAATTAGATGCAGAAGTAATCACAAACTCTTCTTGTAAGGAAGCTAAAAGGGAGTCTGTTTCTGAACTATAGAATAATTTGCATATTTGTAAGGTTGGTGCTACTTGCGTATTTACGGAGGTTTTGCAAAACTGAAATGCGAGGATTTATGAAATCCATTGTGATGAGAAAGCACGACGATTTTAAACACCGATGAAACTTTTATGTCTGTATCAAATGATCATGTGCTTCATTTCCTACTTAGACATGCGCATTTATCCATTGTAAATGCGGCAGCAATTTTTCTATCGAAAGAGAAGACGTAGAACTATACATCGTTGGTAAATGGAGCTATGAATAAGGCATAAGCTATACAGATAAACACATTCAAAAACAATTACTTGCTTGCAATTTCCAAATTAGACAACCTGAATTATGTAAGACTCTTGAGTTACTTTGGACGAGAATGAAGGCCCGTACATCTTTTCAAAGCAATATAATGGAGGGAGATAATGTCTATTGAAAGATTTTTGCTCGCCAGAATTTTTTCGGGCTAAAATTAGAAATAACTGAGTTTGAAGCCCCCCCTTGGTGCAATCCATGCCCCACTAACGTTACCTGCAGGCTACAGAGCTGCATCTTTTCTAAGAGTTCCTTTTAGAAATAACAGCGTCGCGAACTCTCCCTACATAGTATCAGATGTTTACTCTGTTTTCCATTCGCGACACATTTATGATCAATGAATACGATCTTGCTCTTTGAGGCCACACAAAAGAGTTAATGTTCTGTTTAAGAAGTGAGCCCTCTAGCCACAAATTGACCATGCCATTTTAGCTTTCGAGTTGAGCGTATAATGCCAACTCAGTTCTTCTGTCTCGTATAACTCTTTCGTAAAGGGTATACTATTTTCCAAGGCAGTAATATCTAACTGACAAAACAAATGGAGAGATACGTCGCAGAACACTTGATATACGACGTAGGACATGATGATTAAATCTAAACACGGGGCAAATACATCCGATTTCATTCTCCAAGTGGTAGTGAATCAATGAAGCCAATACACACCACTTACATTACAGGAACTTTAACAATGTTGTCGTACACATGAAACTATACGTTCTGGCTAAAATTGAAAGAGAGGCTTTTTGAGGTGATGAAGTTGGACAAGTTAAATGGTTCTAAATTATAACTTATACACGTGACAACGAATGAAGAGTTCTCTTTTGTAATGAATTTCTTAAAATGTGACATTTGGGTTTAATTGTTATGAACATCGAGCATCTCAGAGCTAATTTTTTATCAATCCGCAAACAGGACTACTCGTTACTAGAAAGTAGACTGACAAAGTATTCAAATTTGCATATACGCTGAAGGTTAGGACCATGCATAATGTTTGCTACATAAATAGCCTAATTTTCGAGAAAATCATTCTTATCGTTCCTTAGAACCTGATGTTTTGTTTGTGTATGGCATGCAAGCTGATTAAATTTATTCGTAAAATGTTTGATTTGTGACACTGAATACTATTTCATTTTCCTGCAATCAGCATTCTGAGCAGTAGAGGTTATGGAGTTTAAGACATTTTGCAACAACTTCTGCATTGTCACATTTATCGTAATTTGGTGGTAGAGAAGTTGCTATTAATAGAGCAACAGAGTATTAAAGTATGACGTCACAGACTAGTACGTATCCGATGTTTCTTAATATTTTGCACTTTTTTTCATTTTTGTTGTTAATATCGATAACTTGTCTAAATTCAAGAACGAAATCTTGAACAATCTCTGAGATACACCTTTCAAACTTTTCATCATGCCTATCAAAACCTTGTTATTTGAACTCAGTTTATGATTTTACCACCTGTGCCAAATTAACAGAGTTTTCTCAAGGATTTTTGCAACTTAAAACAGCCATTTCTGAGAGTTCATATGGAACTTTGAAGTTACATCTTGTATGCGGCCATTAGTGGCATGTAGACGCACTTTGCATTGGAATCCTTGAAAAATAATTTTTGTGAAGTATTCACCTTAGTACTCTATATTGAGTACATGATATTGTTATTCCCACTATCTAGGACGATCAATGGCACTTAAACATCTCTTCTTGGATGCTGGTTATTAATGCAAATACATGTACTGTCTCTAATTTCATTCAGTCTTTACAGCTCCATTTCAAGTGTGATGCTACAAAATAGGTAAGCGGGTTCTGGAGGTCAAAAAGAAAACAACGACTCCAAAGTGCAAATAGCCAAAATACATTCCACTATCTATTAACTAACCCAGTCCAACAAAGCACACAACATTCCTTCATCAACAAAAGTGATGTTATTCTGACTAAGTATCGCTTACAACCATTTAGAGTCCGTCTTAACGCTCTCCTTTTATGTCACAGGGCATAGGCAAAAACCAATACGAGGCTATCATATTAGCGCCCAGTAATACAATTTTTGTGACTTTTACATGCTTTTATGGAAAGTAGGGTCAACATACGACAGAAAGAATGGACGGCGGCACGTCAGTTGTAATGGTGCACATTTGTTAATAGGGTTCTGAAATTGAAACTAAAACACCAACGGTTGTCAATGCCATATGGTATTCCACAATCTATTGACATAATATACCACTAACAACAAAACAACAAGACATTGGAAGGATCTAGACAGTTTCGAAATGTGGATATATAGAAGAATGTTAAAGATATCTTACACTGAATATGTAAATAATGCAGAAGTGCTGAGACGGTTGCTGAAAAAATCGTGGGATGAAAGACAAGATCAAGGAAAGAAAGCTGGGGTACTTTGGGGTACTTTGAATATCTAGTGGGAAGAGAAGGTCTACAGAGACAGTTGCTGGGGGAAAAGTAAAAGGAAAAAGAGGAAGGGGAAGGCCAAGAACAACATGCTTATGTGGGATAGCAGCTTGGACAGGCTGGAGTGCTGCGCAGTGTTCAAGGATTGCAAGAGACAAGGAACGCTGGAGGACAATTACCGCAAATCTGTCTAGTACAGGTGCGACCGTCAGGCAATAAGTAACAAAACAACATCCACTTCATCTCCTCTGTGCTAAATGGCACTTTATACGTACACGCTAATTACAATATTTAGAAATTAGCCAATCAAACCAGATAAATACATGTAACGAATGATGACGAATGAGCATTATTATAGGTAACAGGAAAAGCACATGAGAAAGAAGTGAAATATCGACACACATTAGCTATGATTAAACGAATTATAAGAACAAAAGTAAACACTAATACAACGAGCAAAAATGGAAGAAACTGAGTTAATAACATACATAAAGGAATTACTATTACAAAAGTATATGTTCCTTATAAATTTGATGGACAGTATCTGTGCTACGCCTAGCCTGCGTCACAGACTCGAAAAGACTTCTCTTTTTAGAGTGTGTGCGTCAGAGAGCAAGCACTAAGTCCTGAAATATGATGGCTAGGGTTGACTCCAAGGTGAAATAAAAAACGGTTCAATTTGGGCTGTAATTATGTACCAAGTTGTTCTCCTTTACTGATAATTTGTTCGTAATTATGCAAAAGAGGACAATGTCATATATAAAGTTACTTGATAATGCAGATACTACAAGAAATGTTTAAATGATATTTATAACTATTTGTGGCTTTATCTAGAAGTTTATCATTCATTGAAGTTGTAAATATCATATCTGTGCACTATTTGCTTTGAAAATAACACTGGAGAAATAGAAAATATGTCACCAGAGACATATTTTCTATTTCTCTAGTGTTCTTTTAAAAACTAACATTTCAAATCCTCTCTTCTCGATAATACTTTATAGCTATTTGTGGCCATATTTGGCAGTTTATCATCCATTGAAGTTGTAAATATCATATCTGTGCACTATTTGCTTTGAAAAGAACACTAGAGAAATAGAAAATATGTCACTAGAGACATATTTTCTATTTCTCTAGTGATTTTTTAAAAACTAACATTTCAAATCCTCTCTTCTCGATAATACTTTATAGCTATTTGTGGCCATATTTGGCAGTTTAT
>JAAAKM020006971.1:67443511-67458175 GCA_010016025.2 Alatinidae sp. Z8VKAUB7J3 | reverse complement strand
TAGGTAAGTTTTTCGGAGGCGAGTTACCTCAATCGGTAGAGAGGTGATCTTGCCAGCTGAAAGTTGATGGTTTGAGAGCAACCGACAACGCTACCTGATTATGCCGATACTCAGGAATGTGATTCTCTGCCATACCACATCCCGTAGGCTCTCAATAGAGTGAGGGGTTACCTTTGCCCTAATGCTTTGTCACGGTAATTCAATATATTAAGGTACCTGTCACTACAGCTTAGGCTATACTGTTCAGATGCTGAAGAAACCTCAATTGAAGTTATCAGAAGTTTTGGGTTGAAAGCACCAGTAAATCAAATCATTCAAGGCGAATCGCATTGCCCACCCTTGAGAAAATGTAGAATTATGAGTCCCCATTCCTCCCACCCCGACCAGTACCATTTTCGTATCTACTATTAAAGGATGGTATGCATTTTCATTGCATGGTGTATTGTTTAAAAATCCAAAGTCGTAAAAAAGTTCCGGTGTTATCTTTTCAAAACTCTTGTCAGAAGGGCACTTATATCGGACAAATTTTGAGAACTCTCGATATAGTAAGTCAGCAGTTCTTTTTTTGATATTTCTCAGCGCAAGTGCTTTCTGTTCGCAAAATCGTCACAACGCAGAAGTTTAAGTTCCTCCAAACATTGTAGGTTGGTCGTTTATTTAAACTGGTAAAAGATAAAATAAGTGTGGAAATTTTAAAAATCCGTCCATAACGGAAACTTCTTGGGTCTTATTTTGCTCCAGGATTAGATTTTGCGAGAACGTCAAAACCCCCAAAAAGTAATTCGTGAAAAAGTAATGCACGTGGCGTGAAAATTATGTCGTTCGAAACCTAATTCATCAAGTTGCCTGTTTCTTGGATTGCCAAGCACGTCCCTCTAAATTTATTTATCTGAATATCCCAATTATCCGAGTCTCTTCGCATTAGAAATGTACGCCGAGTTTGGCAAAAAAGGTTATACAACTCATACCTTGTCAAAGGTTGACACTCCTATTAACTTAGGTATAAAATACACTGTTTTACTAGAGGTGATTGATTTCCTATTGATCTAGGAGAATTAGTTAAAGAAGCGGAAACAAGCTTACGTTTGGCGATTTGGGCCTTACTTGGTAAATAATCCGGTCTTTTCATATTATAAAGGCAATTTAAATACATGTGAAGAAATTGGATATACATTGTTAGGAAGTGACAATAGGAGCAATTAAATATAAGATACAACTAAATTCTTTATATACCTAACAGAATACGAATTGGCCTTATATGGGCGTGAAAGTTGAACGCTGTAAAAGGAAGAGAAACGAAAGCTGACAGCTTTTGAAATTTTGGTGTGGGGAAGAGTTCTACGAACAAGCTGGATAGAGCACAGAACAAACATATGGGTGAGACAACGAGTGAAAGTGCCAGAGAAAAAAGGACTGTTGATGGAGGTGAAGAGAAGGAAGATCAATAAGTGCAGTCACTGGAAGAGAAAAGGAGACAGTTTGTTACTTGCTATAATAGAAGGTAAACCAGAAGGAAAGAACGAAGGAGGAAGAAGATGCAAGTGCTGGGTTGATAGCATTCTGGAGTGGACGGGGAGTGAATTAGAAGGCCTGCATAACGATGCATGGAACAGTAATAGGAAGTGCCTACGGCCCCTTGTGGACAACGGCTGAGGATGATGATAATGATACGAGTTGTGTGCTAATGACCTAAGTTACGAAGACGATAAGTGCTATTGTAGGAGACATGTAAAGTTAAACATTTTCTAGTAACGCTGGAGAGCAATGAATGGATTAAGGTTAAAAGGTTTAGTTAACGGAATCAACTTGTAAGAGGCCTCCCAGGTTAAATCTATATCTTAGGATACGTTTCAGTTTGACAACTAGGGGTACGTGCTTCATGACACTACCCTAAATAAACAGAAAAACCACCAAACAAGCTAAGTTATAAATAAAGGGAAGCTGGGGCATCCGAGGGCGACGACCCTCAGTTTAGGTTACCTGGCAGAGAAGCAAACCATTAAGCAGGCTCAACCATCCAGGAGGACTGCCTCACATGGACCATGGAAAGAACCTGCCATCAGTGTGTCTTCAATGAGAACAGTTATAACACATGACCCTAGCGAAATGACCGAAAAGCAAAAAGTCAGCAACTTCGCCACTCGAGGCTCTCGAGAGGGAATAGGGAAGTAATTAATTTCTTTGTTGCAAAGAGAACAAAGAAGACACAGAAACAATAAACGAATAGGAAAAGAGAGTCTTATGTCCACCTGTGTAAAAAGATACAAGATCTTCTCTGATTGAAATGAAATTGGAAAAAAACCTATGACTCCCTATCACACTTCAACCCCTAACTACGTACCACTACCTACCCTACTTCAACCCCCTAACTACCCTACCCCCTAACTAACCTACCTCCTAACTATCCTACCGCTATACCTAACTACCCTACCTCTAATCCCTAACTACCTAATAACTAACTACCCTACCTCTACCTCCTAACTACCTAATCACTAACTAACCTACCTCTACCCCCTAACTACCTGATAACTAACTACCCTACCTCTACCCCCTAACTACCTAATCACTAACTAACCTACCTCTACCTCCTAACTACCTAATCCCTAACTACCCTAGCTCTAATCCCTAACTACCTAATAACTAACTACCCTACCTCCTAACTACCCTAACTCTACCCCCTAACTACCTAATCACTAACTAACCTACCTCTACCCCCTAACTACCCTACCTCTAATCCCTAACTACCTAATAACTAACTACCCTACCTCCTACTACCCTACCGCTATACCTAACTACCCTACCTCTAATACCTAACTACCCTACCGTTACCCCCTAACTGCCCTACCTCCTAACTATCTAATCCCTAACTACCCTACTTCTGTACCTAACTACTCTACCTCTACCCGTAACTACACTGCTGCCTAACTACTCTACCTCTATACCTAACTACGCTACTGCTACCCCTAAATACCCTACCTATATCCCCTGAGTACCCTACTTCTACCCCTACCTACCTACTAGCTACCCTACTCCCTAACTATCTCTATACTTAACTACCCTTCCTCTATTCCCTAACTACCCAACTTCTACTTTTAACTACCCTGCCTATACTCCCTAATCACTAACTACCCTATTTCTACCCCTAAGTACCCTACCTAACCACTAACTACCCTACCTCCACTTCCTAATCTCTAAACTACTCTACTCTCTAACAACCCTACCTCTACACCTAACTACCTAATCACTAACTACCCTACTTCTACTCCCTAACTATCCTACGTCCACCACCTAATCTTGGCGATCTTTATGCTCGTAGCGCACTTAAACTGTTTAAAATGTTTCCTATCAGCATGCTTAAAAACATGTTACTTGCTAATTTTTCTGCTTTACGCAATTCAATTTTTTCCTTTTAGGCCACTGGGCAAGAAACATTTTAGAAAATGCTAAATAAATTTGGACCCATTTCCTTCCCAAAATTTGAACTCATTGCCGCTAATCCTAGTTATCGCTGTTTTATTTAGACAAAATATTTGCACGATTAGAGCTTGGTTCCATCGTAGATCCAAGATATTTTTCAGGTTTACCACAAATATTCTAATTTATTCAGCGTCTACTAATGCCGCACTATTTCACTTTAAAATTAAGAGGCCAAAACCATTTTAATTTTTATGGAAAAGGCGTCAGAGAATACGATTAAACCTGCGTAAGCACATTTCCAGACTAAAAGTATGAATTTGAAGACAACGTTTGGAATTTACAAGAAATCATAATCCAGATTTTACTCTCTAACGCTTTTGACACTTCAAACTAACGCCTTTGACCAAATGAAATGAAATAAAGGGAAAATGCACATAAAAATATTTGCTTCAGAAAGTAAGAAGTGTATAAGTAAAGCATAAACAAAGTGCATAATTTGAAAATGCCAAATTCCCCTAATATCCGTATGGCGCAAGATGACAGTGGGCTCAAGACAACTTTCTCCCGTCCTGGGAGATGCGTACCTTATGTATTAAGCATTGATTTACAGAAAATTTTCAAACAACCAGGAATAGATAGAAACTTAAAACTCACAAGCATGTAAACCTTAAGTATGCAGACTTTATAGAAGATACAAGGTCACTTAATGCCTGAAACTTAAAGGCGTGTTAAGCCTTCGAATATTTTTCGAGTTTAACAAATAGAAAAAACATTATCACAACTTTATTGTCGAGCTCCTGTTCCCATTTCCACCTCGGCACAGTCGATCAGGACGATATCATACCAAATTTTTTAACTAAAGAACGCTGTTATTCAGCGTCACTAAATGTAAATATTAAGTCTAGGTCAGTATGAATGTTTACGAATAATAAAAGTTCAGATATTTTAAGTCCAACACAGGCAAAAAGCAAACACCTTCAAAGTATGTTCTTTCACGAGTTCATAAGTGCCACTTTGGTCCAAACGATGGAGTTGTACATTTCGTCGTATACCAAGCTTTCCAGATTTTCGAGTCTGGGTAACCACTTTATAATGTATATAGAGAACGTTATCTTTTTTGGTTGCCGGCGACTCGACTTCAAGGATCCGTTACAAGCAAAAACTTTAAGTTATCTCTAGCGTCGTTACGTTTGTTCCGTACGGTAACTTGAGCGTAGATGTTCACATTATGGATATCTTTCCTTGCAGATGTAGATATCATCTCCATTTGTAGCTTTAGCCTACAGGAATAGCTCTGTATGAAACTATACCAAGATATTTGGCTTTCTCCATTAATTTGAGCTCCATAGATGACCTCTCTTCTCTTTGAGAAAATCTTTATGATGAGCTGGTATGAACTGTACCCAGATTTCGTTTTTCTCCTATCCTATCAGCTTGGAGATCAATCCCGCCTTGGGTCTAGGCCCTTTGACTGCAGTAAAATTGGAGACTGGGTGCAACGCGGGAAAATTATGCATGCTGACTGGATATTTTGAAAGAACGTCTTTGTTCGTCGTTTGCTAGCTCATTCCAAAATTTTCATCAGAGTGAGATAGTCGCATCCGAAAACGGCTCATGCGAAAGGAGAAAACTGAAATACTAGTCGGCAGTAACCTGAGAACATTTTGAGAAACACTGAAGCTTCTTCGTGTATATCGCTAAAGGTTGGAAAATATCGATTGTTCGTTTGAAGTATTGAAAGACGAAATGGCAAACTTGAAGACCAGGTGCCGTTACGCTCCCTTTGCTACAATCCATGAGATTTTAAACTATCGAGGTTAGAAAGACGATCATTTCATGATTAAATCAACTACAATGGAACGCACATCTTCATACTTCATCTTCAATTACCAGATTCTGTGACGACGAGGAGAAAACGGACAAGGTACGATCTTGCGACGAAACCATGGTGGACCAAGTTTGGTTGTCCATACGAAGTGCACGAAGGATGAGGCTGTTTGCTTTTGTTACCTGTTATCTCATGAATTAGAAACGAACTTTTATAGGTTTGGCAGTATAGTTATTTGTCACATTGAAACGACATGCAACGAGAAGGCGATTGACTTAGAACTCCCTTCCATAGAGACTTGCTTTGTTTGTCCTCCGCATATACACAGGCATTATATTCTCTACGTATCTGCATGACACCTCAAAGCTAGAATGCTTCTGTTACCTGAATTCTTTAGTGTCGGTAGCGCTGTATTTCCTTTAGGCTGTCAGAAACGCATTACTTTTCTCAAAAGCAAGGCAATAGGTTACAGTTCTTGCAATGACGTACCCACTGTAGCTTAGGATTTTTGCTAGTGTTGTACTTCCAGTTATTTGTCCGTAGGAATGTCATATCAGTGTAAATCCTCGTTCAATACACGTATCCTTCTCCCAGGAGGGGAGACAGTAGTGTTGAGTAAAGTACGTCTTGCGGCGTAACGGATGCTAGGACCGGTTGGAATTTGAATTAGGCGGTTTATATTCTGAAACCAAAGATCTTTTTTCTTCTTCACTTGTTTACAGCTAATTCTACTTGGTCATCATTTCTTTTCTTTCCGTTTTATGTTTACTTTCATTTATTGCTTTTATTGAGAATCAGCGTTAATGTCGTGCCAATGATAAATCAAACATCTTTGGAATTTCTTATTGGAAATATATTCTTATTGATCATTTGGACATGCTTTTACAAGAAACGTGAATTTCAATATCTGTTAATTTGGGATTTTGCTGAATTTATCTCCAAAACTCACGATAAAATTGCTTGAATTTGCTCTAATTTGTATTATTTTTGCAAAATGGTAAATCAATATGACGCGACATTACCGCTGATTAAGATGTTAGAAGCGCCCAAAAACTCTGATACTGCAATTCGAATTGACTAGTTAGAACAAATAAACTTGTCAATTATTGATACAAAAGGTGATACGGAAATCGCGGTGATAGTGGTAGAAAAACCACATTTAGATAATTATAAGCCCAGCTAAATGATGGCAGCTAGAGGTAGAAATAGATGGAGATAGGTGTAGTGCAAAGTAGTTGAGGAAAATTACAGTTTGGATAGAGGAAGGTAGTTGTGGTGAAGAATTGGAAGGTACGGTAGAAGTAGGTAGGTATGCTGTAGAAGTAGATCGGGTAGTAGGCGGTGTTAGGGGTAGAGGAAAGTAGATTGTGCGGCAGTAGAAGTAGGCATGCGATTTTACAGGGTAGAGTAGTAGGGAAGCTAGGATAGTAGTGGGTAGTTAGGGGATAGAAGTAGGTAGATTGGTAGAGTAGTAGTAGGGAGGTAGTTGGGGTTTGGAAGTAGGTAGGTACGTAGATGATAGGCAGTTAGGGGTAGGCGATGGTAGATTGGTAGGGTAGGGGTAGAGATAGAGTAGTTAGGTAGTTACGGGTAGAGTTAGAATAGGTAGTGTTTAGGTATTTAGTAATAGGTAGGGCGTAGAAGTAGGTAGATTGTTAGGGTAGAAGTAGGTAGTTCGGAGTTAGGGTAGCTGGTAGTTAGGGGTAGAGGTAGAATAGGTAGTGTTCAGGTATTTAGTAATAGATAGGGGGTAGCAGTAGGTAGATTGTTAGGGTAGAAGTAGGTAGTTCGGAGTTAGGG
The DNA here is from genome assembly GCA_010016025.2 of Alatinidae sp. Z8VKAUB7J3. Classification (NCBI taxonomy): domain Eukaryota; kingdom Metazoa; phylum Cnidaria; class Cubozoa; order Carybdeida; family Alatinidae; species Alatinidae sp. Z8VKAUB7J3. The sequence continues at coordinate 67,451,130 of JAAAKM020006971.1, read as the reverse complement.
TAGCTAGTGGTTAGGTATTTAGGGGTAGAGGTAGAATAGGTAGTGTTTAGGTATTTAGTAAAAGGTAGGGGGTAGAAGTAGGTAGATTGTTAGGGTAGAAGTAGGTATTTCGGAGGTAGGGTAGCTAGTGGTTAGGTAGTTAGGGGTAGAGGTAGTATAGGTAGTGTTTAGGTATTTAGTAATAGGTAGGGGGTAGAAGTAGGTAGATTGTTAGGGTAGAAGTAGGTAGTTCGGAGGTAGGGTAGCTAGTGGTTAGGTAGTTAGGGGTAGAGGTAAAATTGGTAGTAGTAGGTAGAGGTAGGGTATCTAGTGGTTAGGTATGTAAGGAGTAGAAGTGAGATAGTTAGTGGTTAAGTTAAGGTTAATGAAAAAGGCAATCTTCTGTTCTTCTGGTATACAAACTCGTTAAGTGCACACAAAAGATTTACCAAGGAGTAAAGATATAGGCTTGTACACTAAACGTCAACATTAGCGAGCAAGCGTATATGATGTTTTTTGACAAAGTTTACACGCAGTTTGCATGCGAGGATGTAAAAAACCATTTCATCTTCATCTTCCTTTAACCTACCGCATTAAATTAAAACTACGTTTCTTGTTCAAAGGACTAAAGGACTCCTACATATTTATTTGAACTTTTCACCCTTAAACAAAAAAAGCAAGTATATTTTGAGGTCAAACAATGGTTTGGTTAAAGTCGGTTCCAAACTTAAATTGAAGACCATTGAAGGCGATTGGCTGACTGTCGCTTGTCACCGCTTGTAGGAAGGAATATTTATTTTAAAAAAAGACTCTTGGTGACGATTGTGATATTTCACATACGATATTAAAGTCAATATCACGTTTCGCTTTTGCAAGCTTAATTGCTGTTTGTTCAATTTCCCTGAACGTTATTTGTGCCTTGAAGAGTTTTCTCAACACAGTGAAAGACATCCATTTCGTTATATAATATGAACCAAGGGATGATAATTAAACTTGCCATAGCGAAAGGTGATATTGACTTTAATATCTTGTGTGAAAGAAACGAGTTACTTCCTAATTATACAAGATTGTGATATTATAAAAATTGGTAAAGAAGCTTATGTAGACTATAAATATGAGAATTAATATTACCTTTCCGTTTCATAGTGTCTTTAAGGCCTTTGTTGAATGCAAGTTGAAGAAATAGAAACAGCAATATTGACGGCGTCGATGATCTCTGTCTCGGAATAAGTACACAAATCTGAAATCGGCAAACCCAGTGAGCTTAACCATAATTGCTTGCCCTGATATAGATATTTACGTACTTTGAAAGGGTGAATATTATAGTTGATAATTTTTTACATAGGATTGTGGATGTTATAATTTTGACTTTTATTTGCATCTATTGTGCTCTTTTGTCGTATTACCCTAAAGAGTTAAACTTCTCGGCCAGCTTTGCAACGCATTCCCAAAGTCAAACTAAAATTTCCTGAAGATATCTCTTCCTTATAGGTGCTAAAGAATCTGCAGATATCACAGAAAGCGCAGAAGATTTTAAGCAAAGCTTTAATTGCATCAACTTTTTATAGACTTGCTTGAACTGTTTATTTCTACTGCCTTTCTTCTATAATTTATTTCTCTTATTTTTTTCTTATTTTTTTCTTTTTTTATTATTATTATTTTTTTTTTATTTCGATGATAGTTTGTTTCTCTATTTTTCTCTTTCTTAGATCATATTAAAAGTACACATGTTTGATGGCAGTTTTGTAAGCTGAATGGTACATATCCTTTTAAAATAGTCAATACAAACAAACAAATAAATGATAAATTATCATCGAGAAGAGAAGATTTGAAATGTTAGTTATGAAAAGAACACTAGAGAAATGGAAAAGCATGTCACCACCGGGGATCGAACCCGTTTATTTCTAACTTAATGGGCTTTGGATTGATGACGGGCCGGAGGGCAGTTCTTCCTTGGTCAAGTCACATGGCGCAGAGAATGAACGAATTGCTTGCTAAATTACTGTATGGATGACTGAAGAAACCGCAGTCACTTGTAACTTTCAAGTATATTAGTTGCATTATCGCGTTGCTATAGGACAACGAGATCTTTTCTTTATGTGACTACGACTTGCACATATTTATTTTAGCATCAAGGAGCAATGTTAAACCAAATGTTTAAAATATATGTGATGGAACGAAAATGAGTGACGAACTGCTGTTCTTAAATCCTTTGCTGGCAATCTCTCAATCAAAGACCCCTGATGAGCAGTGGGCACTTTAAATCCTTTGCTGGCACTAGTGATTCATAGAGGAGCTGATTGGACACATAACAAAAGAGCACTGTCGTTAATGCAATCTCTTTTAAAAATGCAGGGATACTGATGTACGCGTGCTATAGGATTATTGTACTGTCGGGATACAAATGCTTGGTTCGGTGTGCCAAATTCTTTAAGATTTGGACGCAAGTTTCTCACCGTGCACATGTGCCGTTGTTCAGTTATGATGGCTCGAGTTGATAGCGCGTATCAACGATTTTCAAATAATGGTGCTTAACAGACATTTTGCATATAGAGTCTTTTCCCGGGCGGTTTAATGGAGAGAATCGGGGATCATCAAAAACCACGTACGAAAGGATCGCATCTGAAGACCACTTCCACTTTGAATCCTTGTTTCAATGGACTGCGGCATGTTTCCTTTGCAAGGTACCCCGAGTTGGAACGACTGTGAAATGCATAGACAATGCTTTAGAAAGAAACCCTCTCCGAACTGGAATTTAATGCCTGGTTATATGCCTTTATAACTTCTCAAGAGACGAACCTTAAGATATGAACAAAATTCGTGAGAGATATGACCCTCAGAAATAATCTGCTTCAATACGACTGGGCCAGTGGAAATTTAGTGCAATAAACACGGGTTTGATTTACACGTCAGTGCCGAAAATAAATGCGTAAATCAAGTAAATGATTGGTACAATATTGTGCACTACTATCGTCTACTATCGCGGTTTATTACCAAGAAAATTTTCATATCTTCAACGCTCTCGCGATCTCTCGATCAAAGACCCCTGATCAGCGTGGGCCCGTACGCGCTACTTGCTTTCCGATCTCCGTTGTCGAGATTGTATCGAGCAACCCAACACAATGAAAATGTTTTGCCTGACGGAGCAAGACAGTAGCTGTAGTAGGGCATAGGCACCTGTCAACGATTCGCGCCTGCGCACTACATGTCAAGGGAGAGGGGCATAGTAAATCTAATAAACGTCAGCCTAATATTACTTACAACGCTAGAGGCAAATCGGAAGGAAGATTGTTTATTTTCGTAAGATTCTAAGAGATGGTTGTAACAACGGGTTGTGGCGCGGTTGTCATCCTAAAACCATACGCACGCTTACATGTGGAAAAGGGCCACTTTACAAATGAAAACGTGCGCTCCCTGACACAGAGTATGAGAACTGCTTTTACCAAAGGTATGAACATGATGTTCCATGTAAATTGTAAACGGTGGGATAAAGGTTCATTGCACCAAATAGTCCCCTTTCAACAAGAATTTTAGGCTTGATGTGTCAGCGGAAACAATCACTGCTACCTCACACCAAGATACGGATGGATAAGGTGCATGTTGCTATCAGCAACAGTTAAAATTTGGGACTGATGTGCAAAATGTACGCGCTCAACAAGGGGCGGTTACAATAAATTCGTTACGTGCGTAAATCCACCCTAAAAACCAATACCGTAGATTGTGCCTCTGCAATACCAATTATTGCTTAACTCTGCAGTCACGTCGCTATCTGCGGTTTTCTTTAAGTTGTGGATACCTTCCGCGGTAGTTTACCTGGAAGTTCCCAAGATCACAGTTGAGAGACCATCAGAAGCGCGAAACTGGTACACACATTAGTCGACTCCTCTAATAAAACGTCTGGGTAAACCTCTATGTAGCCTCTCGAAGCTCAGTGTGTCCGTTATCCAAGTTAAACTACCTCGCTAAACTAAATTACTATTGCTGTGTTTTCTGAGTCATTGTAATTTTACTGTCCTTCCAAAAGTTTGTGGCCACATAAATTCTAGATAAAGAATAGTGTTTTCGGTGAGTGATCGGGTAATGCCCTTCTTGCGTAAATTAAACGAGTTCACAGGCCGTATGATTGGAATTCGTGTTTGGGTTCACGCTTTCATGTCCTTTTCCCACACACAAACACGCGTGTTTGTTATCATGGCTCCAAAGAAAGAGAACGAATACGGCGAAATCACGAAAGTCATAACGCGAATTTTCGAGGCTTCAAAGAACGCTCTATTTCACTCCATGCGTAAGACTTCATGTGAGGCGCATAGTAATGTTAGGCGGAGACACCCCTAGCCCGACCCCTCCCCCCCTCCCTCGAGTTCTACGCTGAGGTTTTTTGCTTGCTTTAGAATAGTTTCTTTCCAGGCGGACGCTAAATTATGAAGTACTCTGGCATGGAACACCAGGATGGGCCAAATCTTCAGAGACGTTGAGTGAACGATGGCAAGGCTAAAATTCCACAACACAAAAACGGGGAAATGCTTGAAATCCACGTAGGCAGCTAAGCTTGATTAGCACAACTCTGTTCTTTTCGCGCTGGTTACATCTGATATTTCAAGCGGTTTGACGCATGCTCAATGTCCCAGTTGTGTCTCAGGGTTACGCCAATATGTCAGTAACACCTCGATGTTTGTAAATGGCACGATAGCCGAGATCACACTTTTTTCTTGCCGTGCCTACAGATCGGCAAGTGCCACAGTTTCTCTTGATTTTTTTAAGCGTTCTACAAAGCGCCAAGGTATGATTCTATTTGTAAAAATCACCACAACTGGTTTATCTGGTATAAGTACTAGAAATAAATTTTTTAACCTTAATTCCGTTCCCATCTTTCAGGGAGGTAAAAGTTCACATCAAAGAAAATTCTTGTAATACATGATCCGATAAATGCCCTCTTCCGAACTCGTTAAGTTATAAATCATTCTGCCTAAAATGACGATACATACAAGATCCTCCTTCTTATCAAGGAGAGGTCTCAATTCATAACTAATAACATGGGGTCTTAAAGCCTTAAGTAGAGCTGCAGATTTGAAAGAGACAATTCCACCAGGCAATTGCAGAAAAGGTCACCAAGGCTGGAGCAAAACATTATTGAGCATAAGAAATAATAGACGCGGTGGGGCCAACGCGTGAAATGGGAATGCAAGTAAAGCACCAAGTGAAAGACACTAAACCAAAAAACAGGGCCTAAGTTAAAAACGATCATCTGTATTAGCATGAAACCCTAGTAAACCAGGTTGACTAACATGACCAAGTGACACCTGTATTTAAAGACTACACTAGGCTGATTCACTCCCGTTAAAAAGACCGTCTGGTAAGAACTTCGTCATTGACGGACTAACAACAGTTCCAGTACCAGTAACTGGTTGAGCGGGTAAATTAATGGGTCCTAAAGGCACTTGCTGTATGAAAGGTCCCGGTTGCAAGGGCCAGAACGGCCCTGTTGGTCTCGTCGGGTCCGTTGCCATTCCAGACCACTGAGTAATTGGAGGGGCCATCCCAAACATATTCACAGGAATTGGCCCTCCTAAGCCCGAAGGTCCCATAACGCAAGTGGGGTCCGGATTTAGTTGTGTTGGTGCGACCCAGATACCGGGCATCCTCTGATTTATATTAACTAATGGATCTATAGGAGGAGTTGACGAGTCCGAAGTACGACTCCAGTTCTGTCCAGGTAATAATGCTAAGACTTTCTCTCCTGAGGCAACTTCCGCTGTGAAATGCGAATCGAAAATGCGTTTCCCGTTAAAAACTTTACATGCATCCGTTGCCTGCTTCATAGTTTCAAAGTGAACACATATGCAGCTTGCTCCTACTTGAAAATCCAATACAAGGCCGTATTTTTGACAGAGGGATTTGAGCGAGGATATATCAACCTAAACGGACAGAACGGGAAAATTGAATGAGCAAATACTACTACTAAAACAGACTATTATCAAATTCATAGACTTGACAGAGGAATCTTTCAGCATCACAAAACATCTTACTACTACACATTTCTTATGTACGGAACTAAACAAACGAGAAAGTAAATGTCTGCATAAACTATGACCTTCAGTCTTACAAATTAAGGAGACAAGGGCTTGATAGATTCTATGTTCCTCAAGAAAGAGCTTGGAGTGAGCCTCAAATAAGATCTGAATAGGTCTGAATACGATAGTGTCTAAGATAGTGACAGAAGGAGTAACTCAGGTCTAGACTCTACCTACTAAAGGGGTCAGTAATATAGAGGAAAGATACGGGAGATGGGTAATGACTTGACAAAGATGAGATGTCAATTGCAAAGGTTCGTGACTCGATGTGCAGATCCGCCAGTATCAAACTAATATACTGACACAAAGGCTATGAGGGTTTCTGGTTTCTATTAGTTACTGTAGGAAAAATCTGGGCCTAAGTAAAAATACCTACTAAATGATAAGCCGTTAAAAGATATCTGAGGATGTATATGTATGACACGAAAACGCACGGTTGGACCAATATGCTGTTACAAATGCACACTATACTTAAATTTCTTACTTAATGACAAAATTTTAGTTAGTTGTTAGTTCGTAAGATTGTACGGTGCTGAATCCAAGTTTCAAAAAAGTATTCCTTAAAAACAGTAAACCAACAGGATAATATGGATTCGATTACCCAACTGCCATAAATCTTTTAGGCATTTGCATAGCAGGCACGTAAAACAAATATAAGCAATACAACAAACTATACGAACAAATATTGATCTAAAGCTGTAGAAGTTATCGTGTCACGAGCCACGTGTTATGTTTGAACAGAAAATTATTTCATCCGATCCCTTGACATGTAAGTCGTATATTGGGCATCCTGCTGTGTGCAAGCTCTTTTATGTAAGCGCGCCCTGATTTTCGAATGGCGGGTGGTGTGGCATAACGCTCATTACGTGCGATTTGGGTATGCAAGCAGCCTTAGATCAATTTTTGCGCATAATCGTTGTAGTCACTTTTTGATGCCCCCCTAATAAATGCTGGTATATGCTCGTACGAGCTACGGTGCACGGCGCATATAATATTCCCCTACTGACGTTTGCGATCCATCAGTTAACTCAAAACCCTGTATCTATAAAATATACTTAAAATGTCCGAGTGTCCATTTCACAAGTTATTTATCAAAAATACAAATCGTTTGTATCGAGCCCTCAGTCTGCAGCTGATGCTCGGGCGCCTATCAGCTAATCTAAATTTCCATGTGGTTTTTATTCTTTTTTAGTCGCGCAAAGCCAACAACAATGACCGCTTTAATAACCGATAGCAAGCTAGAAGCTTCGTTGCTGTACTTGTTCTGACATTTTTACAGGAACTCTTCGTGTCCCCATAATAAACCCAACTTAGCTGGGCAAGAAATACTAAAAATACAAAGTATCTAAACAAGAAAACTCAGAATCCGTTTGTCATGGCTATGTTTTACAGGTAAGGGTCTTTCAAAGCATTTAACGACGGGAAGGTCTAAATATTGACAATTTAGTCAATTGAAACAAAACTAATAAATACACAACGTACCTTGTCACTGCTGCCTTTCAAAATAACCCAGTGAGCTGCTTGGAGAACCTCATCAACGGGTCCTTCCTTTTTCACCGAATTCCCGAC
>JAAAKM020006971.1:67400312-67443411 GCA_010016025.2 Alatinidae sp. Z8VKAUB7J3 | reverse complement strand
CTGCCTTTCAAAATAACCCAGTGAGCTGCTTGGAGAACCTCATCAACGGGTCCTTCCTTTTTCACCGAATTCCCGACAGTCTTTGCCGATAAATTCTGAAAAGCATACGTCTCCGACAGCCCAGGGGGAGGACGAATACTATCATTAGACTGTGAAAATGGAACATCCATGGGTGGCGCTGTTCTTAAATCCGACGCTAGAGTATTTGAGTCGCCCGTTGTTACATTTGCCTCCGGGTGGGAAGTCTCCGTGGGTACTAGCGTCTCTGCAGGGGACGCAGATGTAGAACCTAATTCCTTCTCTCCATCGAGAGATCTCTCGCGAGCCTCCTTTTCCATCTCAGACCTCGGTTTCCAAGGCACACCAGGTTTAAATTCGGATGGAGTAGGTGATAAACGAGGCGCAGCAACAACCCCCCATTTGGCTGAAACTGGGTCGACAGTGACAGGAGCTGTGACCGCTCCGGGTGCTGGCCCGACGGCGAAGTCACCTATTGAATTAGATGTGACATGCATTCTGCTTGTGGGGGTATCAGTTACGTCCGTTACACTTCTCCCATCTCCTGGGATTGGTTGCTTCCACTGATGCAACTTCGATTGCTGGGGTGCACTTGAAAACAGCAAGGGATTCGGAAAAGGTGATGGTACTCCAGGTGTCTGTTGACGACTCAGAGACGGAAGCGCGTTTGTATCTGATCCCATGTGCTTCATACCTTTCGTTAAGGGATCTGTAATAGGCGGATATTCTGACTTTATAGAATCGGAAGGCTTGCCAACAACAGTATTTGCTACACTAGCCTGTGGAAGAAGTATATGCTGCATTAACGAGCCTTGAAGTAGTGGAGGATGTCCACTGCCATTCTGACTTCCAATTGAAGAGGCAACGGATGACGGTGTCCCTTTCAGTAAACCTTGATTAACATTACGTTGTTGTCCTACTTGCCCGGGTGCCTGCTCTTGTAAAAGCTGAGGATCAGAATAAAACAAATGGCTTGCATTACTAATAGCTGTACTCGAGTTAATATTTTGTTGAAGAGGATCTGACGATAAGCTCTTAAATGGAAGATTGTTCATAAGGTTAGACTGTAGTAGCTGTGAATGGTAGTTTAACGATGGTGATTGAGATCCACTAGAACGCGGTGACGCGGAGCACGACGTAGACTGATTCCCACTCTGCCCAGAGTCTACAGATGCTTTTGTCTGAAACGAATCGGATAAAACTGGTAAACTCTTGGAAAGCTCAGATCCCATGCTTGCCTTAAATGTTGCAATAGGAGCTCCTGGCGGCACAGTCGGTGTTTTAATAGACGGTTTACTTCCAATAGCAACATTACTAGGCCTTCCGGCATCTACCCTACTGCTCGTGGGCGCTGTTGTTCTTGGCACGGTTTGGTCACTTTTTACAGTTGTTTTAATCGACGATGTGTCACTAGAAGCTGACACAGCATGATTGCTACTATGTACATTTCTTTCACGAGTAACTAGTTTCCATTCCCCATCGTCATTTGACTCATTGGACTGGCATTGCAATTGTTCTTGCTGTTGCATCAGTTTACGTCTTTGCTTTCTGTTGAGTTTTGGTTGGCCCGTAGTGCTTTGAGTTGTAGGAATGCTGGCAGTAGACTGATCTGCTCCTAACACTTTAGCGGAGGCAGCTTTCTCCCCTGACGTGGCCTTCACCGATGCATTTACTTCCTTTGGCTTTTTGTCAACGCCAGCCAACAGATCACCTACAAAGTAGACAATTAAATATCAATGAAAACGTACAAATAATTATATCTTTGGAGTTTTGTAACAAAACTGTACATCAGCCGTTACGAAGAAAACATGCTTGAAATCGCAAAGTGGCAATTCCAAATCTCTCGTAAACAAGAACACTACACTTAAAAAGAGTAACGTTAATCAGAAACTTAGGTTTAAGGGTTTAATTGTTTGCTTTTAAATTGCAAAACTTTCAAAAATATGATCGAAACTATATGAATTAGCTAGGAATGACCAAACGGAGAATAAAACTATGACGTAGTTATAAATTGCATAACTTACGCCTTCATGCTTGTACAAGTACATAAGGTTTCGTACCTTGAACGCTTGACATGGCACGTAAAAAAATGTTTTGGGCTGAGCCCCCCTTTCAAAATTTAGTTTTCCGTTAATGTTACTAGAAATTTATTCATTTTATAAATTGTTTGAAAAAGGTTATTATAACATTTGGTTGGACATTTTCAGCAGTGTGAATATTTGCACTTAATTCAAAATTATATCTTGCGTAGCAGCGTAGAGCAGAATAATAGTGGGCGTGGCATTTGCTGCTCATTACACAGACCCCCCCCCCCCCCTTAACGTTTTAGGAAAGAGATGCAACCAAAACTAAATCAACAAAGAAATCAGATAAGCTTGTAAACAAGAAGCCCAGTTAAAAGGAATACGTCAAGTAATTTTCAAAACCTGTACAACAAAGAAACTATTAACTTAACGAGAAGCACGATACAGGCACAAAAAAACAAATAAACATGTTTGAAAGCAAACAATAAATAAGTTGAGTAACTTCATACATTAAAAGACGAAAGAACAACAAATATTAAAGCAATGCGATGTTGTATGCTACTTCGTATGGATCTTTACCAGATATTAGAAATTCCAGAGATATCTTGTAAGGAAAATCTATCCCTAAACTCAGATATTGGAACTAAATGATTAGTTTGAGAAAGGGAGCTCGACGGGAATGTTAAGAATGTCAGGAATCATAAATTTTAGGCTTGAAGTGTGGCAATTGTTAGAACCAGATGACTTAAGATAAATACGCACATCAGCTACGTAACTGAATATCCGTAAATAATGTACTTGAAATTACCTTTGGAGGCAGAGCAAAATACGCCTTTATGTTCTGAATTTGTAGCAAAGGGCAAATTGAGATTGTGAAAGTCATCAGAAGACGTTCAGTTTTACTGGAAATTCTTCAAAGAAATCCCATTATAACTGGCAAAGAGTTTACTCTATGCATTCCGCAGTAGCTATCGCAATTTTTTCTTGGAAACGTAAATCTGTACACGTTTTATTTTTTATAAGCAACTCCATTTTCGGGGTCAGGCCTTGAGTGGCTTTAGTAGTTGCTTAGGCATCACTACAGGTTGTCGTCGAATTTCGCTGTGATGTCGGGTGACAAAATGCAGCCCTTGGCAGTTGTAAATGATGAAATACCAAATGATGGTTGGATCTTGATCTCTTTGCTGGACACATGAACAGTGTGATATTTGTTATATATCAACAGTTTGTAATCAATTCTTAATGGAAAAACGTTTCTTGATTTGTTTTTCAGGCGTTTTAAAATTTTCCCTCCCGAATTTGAGGCCTCGAGTTGCTTAGTTTGTTGCTTAGATTTTGGACCAAATCGAGGCCTCACACCTAAGTAACTGAGTTGCACATAGAAAAAAAAGTTTACTGGATTTGGAGAAACCGGTACGATCATTTCATTTGATGTAAGATGGCGGCGTTTTGCGAAATTTAATTCCGAAACTACTTACGTCAGTCTTGGAAGATTTCCTACAGAAATAGTATTCCCAGGAGACAGATACATTCGGCATTTTCAGGTCATGCCTTTCGACTTTTCGAAATTTGCATATATTCTAAGGGATATGTTGGCACTTCAGTGCTGCAACCAAATTCCAAAATTCCGACCCGCATTCTACCCCTTATATCTCTCCGCAGACTGTAGTCTCTGATTGAGCTCCATGATCTCATTTTATTGTTCGGGTGGTCTGGCGGAACTCTCGCTCCCATACCCCCAATAAACTTCAGGCGCCATCCACGGTTTTCTAGGATTAGACCCAGATTGTTTATTCATAGTTCTTACAGTCTGCTAATAGACTGTTTCAGGTTTTTGAATACGAGCAATTAACCACATTTTCCATCTCTTGTAATTCTTATCTTCATCATATCAAAGTTAGTTAATTTGTTAAACCACATCCACAGCCATGTGGTCTCAGCTTGGTCAACATTGTAAATAGAAATTAAAATCATGGGCATGTAATTAATAGAACCGACAAAATATGTCTTAAATTTCATAGCGAAGCTGCTGACCTAATACTGATGATCAATTAATTCTATTCTACGCAATAGAGGGGGCATTTGGAACGCCCCGTAACCTTTTATTTGCCATATCTCGCCCTTAAATTTTAAGAGCTTAGAATTTGACTCTTAATATCGCTCTATATAGATGCATTGTAAATATATGTTTAAAGCAAAGCCGACTAATAGAACATTCGAAAAGATATGTTTGTTAAAATCTGGTTTGATGAACACTACCAATCGAATAAGTGCTGGGTTTTCCCAAAAATTACTTGTGCAGCAAGTAAAACGTGGAGATTTATCATTATCACACAGAATTTATTCCCTGGATAAACTCTGCAACTTAAAAATTATGAAGTTATCTCGTTTATTTTTTCGCATCAGGAGCGACGATACCAAATGAAAAGTGGTAGGGGCTGAGATATAACCAAAGGTTTCGAGCTTTTTTACTCCAATTGAGTATCGGAGAAGATTTTGCACAATTTGACATTAAGATTTGACAAAGAAGTCTCTTATCCTCTTTTGGTTTTGTTGCTTCGGTGGTTTCGTGTTCTTCTTCAGCAGAGGAATACATTGAATCGTGAAGAGTAGAGGAACTGAAGATCCCAAATACCCCTGGTGGAGCCAACATTCAGAGCTACAGTAATACGACTGTTGACTACATCGATTTTTAGGCTACTTATGGCCAGCGGTGCCTGAGAGGTTCTGAGAGAGGGGAGCCTCAAAATAATTTAAAACTTAACACGGAAACACATAGCACAAATAAAACGTACAGAGTATACTGATTATAGGATTGTCAGGTTCATACGAGTCAAGACATAAATGTGAACCTACAATAAGCAGTGAACAGTGAGGGAGGAGGGAGATCATGAGTCTGTGAAGAATTGGGGGGTATGAACCAATTGCTTGCAAACATTGAGGAACTAACAAGTACCACTTCACTATATTAATTTTCTTAACGAGTTTTTCCAGAAGTTACTCCATATTTTCTCTAACCTGGGTAAAGACATGGCCTCTAAAATTAGATAGCCTGACGTTACAAAGTTTTGTGCCAGAAAAGTAACAACGAAAAGTAACTTTCTTGAAAGCTTCTACATAGTCTGGCTCTCATCTGTATAGCGCACGGAGCTCCGAAATGCAAGAGGTTGAGGTTAAGGACTAAACTGATAAACGGTATCCAGGAAGTAAATCGATCATATATATCTTGGGCTTACGCTGTTACAAGGAACCGGGCCATTTTGAGACGGAATATGGGCCGATTTCAGTAGCTACGTCGGAAAGTAGGAAAACTGCAAGATTAAAACGCTACTTTTCATGGCAAATAGGACATGCTGGCCCTTTAATGCCGTGCAAGGGAAATGTTAATTAGCATACAAAGGGGTATTGCTAAAGAATTTAAAAGTATCTGAGGTGGCTTACAAACGTTCCAGCGAGGAAAAGAAAAATAACGACTGGAGCTTTTCAGGTTGTTGTTAAAACATGAATTTAAATGTCTTAAGAAAGTTCCAGTAAGGAAAGGAAAAGAACCATTAGAGTTTTTCATGTTGTTATTTAAACATGAATTTAAGAGTCCCAGAGGTGGCTTATAAACGTACCAGCGAGGAAAAGAAAAAAACGACTGGAGCTTTTCAGGTTGTGGTTAAAAGATGAAACTAAGATTACCAGAGGTGGCTTTTAAAAGTTCCAGTAAGAAAAGAAAAAACCATTAGAGCTTTTCAGGTTGTTATTAAAACATATTTATACTAACAAGTGTCACATAAACGTCCCGTTAGAAAGAAACGGTATTGTAAGAAACTGTTTTCCATTAAAAATCGCCAACCCATAGAATAAGTCAGTCAGTCGGTCAGAATTTTGTTAAGCAATAAACCAAACCAGTTGTCACGAAGGAAAATAACTATGTAGTCGCTTGAAATCGGATTATTGTCTGTTATTAGATAAAACACATTGACTATGCTTTCTCTGCGAGTGATATTTGTAATGTGTGGCTTTGAATGAGTTGATGAAACAGTGAAATCCCTTGTGCTACGATAACAACATGAAATCCTTCTTGCCTGAAGAATGAAGTTATCATGCTTTCTTTAAACATGCAACAATTAATGACCTAGTGATTTTTCCTCAACACTTTTTGATATTTTACTGTAAGAGTTGTAATGGTTGTACCATGATTCTGAGTCAATCAACAACTATGTTACTGTGTTGGTACCGGTATGTGTCATGAGATAATTTTTGTTTTGTTCTAAGCTGGTAGACTGGTCACGAAAGCTGCCTCAAGTGTACAGCCAAAGCCTTTTTGGCGTGCTGACCTTTCTACATTTCTCATAAATCTACAAACGAGCTAAGCGAGTGAACCTCGAAAATTTTGCGTTGTACCTCACAATCAAAAGAGGCCAACAGAAACACTACATGCAAGCAGGTTTTCTTCTACTGATTTTGATAAAAGGTTCTTGTAATTAATTCTTGAAGCTTATCCTTTAAAGAATTATCTACCTCCAACACTGTCTGAAGCTACGCAAGTGGCTTTCTTTGATGCCGCTTTAATATTTATAGCCTAGTTTTGAAAGTTAGTTACATACATCTTCTTACCAATGTTTGCCCAAACATTATCGCTTCTCTGCATTCAGTTACAATGTCAAAACGTAAAGGGCTACTTCTGGCTTCTATTCATACAAAAATAATTTTCTATGGTTACTCTACCTTCTCGCTTTTAGCGGTAATATTTTTTAGGATGATGTTATTCGAATCAACGTGCTTCAAGATAAAATTGTTACCTGTATTGCGACTGGATAGGCCCATCCCTATGCACAAGTACTTCGTTTAGGTATAGGCATGGCTTGTTGTGGAAACGAGAGCTCTTCCGCTTTTTAACATAGGCATATAAATCATGTTTTGCTCAAAGTAAGAAACGCATGTTGGCGTTTCTTTTAACTGCCCTCAAAAAGCAAGTGTTCCTTTAGTGCACTATTCGTGAATCTTAGCTAACAATCAGAGATTCAGTGTTACGTTTGTATTAGATTTATCATGTCTCAAATATTTGCATGCTTGTCTTAGTAACAACAAGATCATACGGCAATATAATAGGCCAAATGTTTATTAGTAATGGAACATTCGTGGTTAAAACTTAACTATGACAAACATTTTCAATGAATAATTTAAAATTATTATGATCGTTTGGTATCTTTACCTTTTCTATCACTCTTTGCTCCTTTGCTTTCACCTTGCCCAGAAATATTCTCCAGATGGAATACAAGAGCTTATCCAAGTACCATGCTCTTATCACTGTGAGATAAGAAGTCCGTCTAACCGTGTAGGTGTTAGTGGACTTGAGATCTGTATCAACAGAGCAACTCAGTAGTCTGACTTCATGATCTCTGAGGTCCGTGACGCTTCGTTCAACGCATTACTGCTGAATACAGATGTCTTTAATAAACCTCAATTAAGTTCAACAAAGGTGATTGTATGTCATTCTTGTAATCAGAAATAACGGCGATATTGATATACCATAGATCAAATTACGTCACTAGATGACAAATGTGTGTAGACCTGAAAGAGAGGATACCAAACTGTTTACAGTGTTGATTCATTTACTAGAGACTTCAAACAAATCTTTTATTTCTCGAGAATGCAAATGTCGATGGTATTTCAACACTTGCTGCTGGTTGCTGCAAATGCTGACGAGCATAGTGAAAGCATTTCATAAGGTTGCGTATGAACTAACACAACGAGTAGACCTACTCCACAGCAAACCCAGAGCCGATAACACTTTAGTAAAGAGCAAATCATTGAAACCACATGATCCTAAATTAAGCAATCGTAATCTGAACACACTGTCAACAATATGAAATTGTTAATCGTTTTCCACCACAACGGAGTATGAAAACCAATATTGTAAATAGAAGTATGAGAAACATCTTTGATGGTTAGGAGGCAATGGGAATATAAAACATTTGATGACTTATTGGTCATACTTTGAAATTAAGTTAAAGTGCCTAAAGACTCTCTACGCGTCTTGCTGATAAACGCCCTCGGAACGATCAAGGCTTAACACGTCCTTAGATATTTGAAAAGGGCGTTAAAAATTTGCAAAATTGCAAAAGTTGCAAAATAAAGCGCCTAGATCAAAAGTTTATAAAGCAAAATCACAGAAAGATAGCAAAAGGACAAGACCTCCAAATTGAAACCTAAACATCATAACCATCCACTGTCCGTAGTATTGACATCCCTTAACGCAAGGAAACGTCCTTAGTATTAGTCTAACTTCCGTTTCCAGTTCTTAAGATATTCTTAACGTTTGCTATTTCTGATTTTTGCATTATTACAAGCTATTTTCTTATAAAAGTGTATCAAATTTAGTTTTTGTTGTGAGTGCTTTTCCAGAGTCCTCGAGCTCTGTGCAAACGGACTCGACTTTCAACCAGAATTCTCGCGACTTTGTACAGCATTGTCGAGCCAAGCCTTGCCAAGTCGAGCCATGTCGTGCATTGGTTGTTCAAACTAGCTCGATTTTCCTCGACTGTTCATTAGATTTTAACTCCTTCCCAGGACTTCACGTTATTTCACGTTCACTTATCTGGAGAGAACTAGCATTTTTGAATTGGGTTACTTAGCATGTTCAGGCGACGTTAATAGAATCATCAGGATATATTGAGATCATTGTGATTGAGTGAGATAGGTTCACTGAGCATGAGTGCACTCGACATTTGTCAAGTGAGTGTACAAATAGGCTCGACAAGTCTGTCCAAGACTTACAACAATAGATTTGTAGAGTGGGCCCGTTCCACAAATTTGAACATGTTTAAACTTTAGTAGACTTGGCTATACAAGGTGTACAAACGGGATCAACTTTTGACTCGACAAAAATCGAGCGAAGTCTAGTAAAAAGTTGAGCCCATTTGTACAGGGCTTAAAGTCGGCAGTAGTCGTTTTGTCCTGCTCTTTTTCCTCTGTTTAAACATCTGGAGAAGAGCAAGTGTTCCAAAGCGATTAGTCCTTCCGGTGTTGCCTAAATTCAAAAAGTTGCAGATTCTGTCTTTTGTAAGGGGAGGATTTATCGAAATGTCTGAGAAACTACCAGTGCACTTAAGAAAATATGAACTTGTAACCATGCATTGGCAGCGTGACCATGTTGGCATCATTTTTTGTTGTTTCTCCAGTGGCACTGTAAAATATTTCTGTCGCATCTTTGTTCTTAGCACCTTATAAAGGTATCTATACATGACACATTTTTTGTATATTCTATATCATTTTGTAATAATATGCAGGTAGGGGTGTTGCAAAACATTATAAGAAAGGGCCTGTTGGCTGCTGCTGTGCTATGCATCCTTTGGCACACACTGTTTCTTAATCTGAATTGACATTGGAGACGTCATTGAACAGTGCGTCATGAGGCAGCGCCTCACCATGCACCAAATGCTCATAGGCCATGCATGATGAACTTGTGTAAAGCAACAGTGCCAACAAGACGGCCTAATGACTCTGCATACTTTTATAAGACGTGGGGTCGACCTGCATGGGCGTGGTGTTAGCTTTAAGCGATACAAGATTACAACCTTACAAATTGTGGTAATTTCTGCACAAGATCAAACCACGGTTATTGCGTTGAAAACACTCATGAAACTGAAGAATCGGGAAATTCATGTGAAGGTGAATTTGTCATCTTGCTTACAGATGAATTAAAATTATCGTTGCAATGTAAAGGGAATTAGTATATCCTTTAACTTCACCAACATGCAAAGAACGTAACACAGAATTGTAGAATACTATTGAAATGTAGAATACTATTTGCTGCTCTTGTTATCTCAATGTGAATACCTGTTCACATCGTGTATGCATGTTAACGTTGTCATACACTGACATGGTTTCAGGTTATCATCGGGTACAGACTACAGCAGTAAGTCGATGTCAGCCACAGAAAGAAAGAAAGAAAGAAAGAAAGAAAGAAAGAAAGAAAGAAAGAAAGAAAGAAAGAAAGAAAGAAAGAAAAAGGTGAAAGAGAAATGACTGACACCTGAGAAAATGATACAACGATGGGCTCGGTTATAAATATTCCTGAAAACTTGCACTCCAGTTAAAAGCGTAAGCATTAGTTACGTTATTTCGTCAGTGTGAATAGTACGAAAAAAATTCTTGTTTAATGGGTGTACTGCTTAGTATGATCTTTTTGATTAATGACAACACATATAAATTTCGACTGCTTTAGCAACAAGTCGGGGGTAGGGGACAGGTCGTTTCCTCTTGCTAATAGTTAAGGGGTTGTCTCCTGTCTTCCCATGCGCCGAAATTATAAATGTAAATGATGTTTACATGCATGGAAATCCCTGCCTGGTATTACCTGAAAGGCGGCTTGTGCTATCAAACCAAGTCGGGATTGCGTTAATTGGCTAAGATTAACTTGTCTTCCATTTGTACTTAATGAAGCGGCTTCCATCTAAGTGTAGAAGAAATCAAGCAGCAAAACATTGTCATATGTGAATTACAAAATGTCACCATAGAGAAAAAAATACAAACTGGTATCCTTATTGACTGTTATCTTGAAAGACAATTACTGAAGTGAAATCACAAAACACGTTATGATATGAAATACTCGGTTATTCAATTGTTAATAAAACACAGTCCCGTAAACATAGTCTAACAAACAGACTCCTCTACTTCAGTAATAGGGATGATTATCCATCTATGAAAAGCAAGTCTTTCTGCAATGTTGGAATTTACCTAGCTCAGTTAGTCTAGCATATGACGCGCATGCGTTGGCAGCACAGTCGAATTCCGACAGAGGAATACTTTCTATTTCTCTAGAATCCTTTCAAAACTAATAATTTCAAATCATCTGTTCTCAACAACGTAAAGTTACAGTATTGTATAGACTATTTCAGAGGTGTTCTGGAGCATAAGATTAAACACTATAATAAGTGAGATAAAGTTCCCATACTGATGGGACTGTATTCCTGACAGGGGGAGGGGGGCGTCATAAGATGGTGTTATATTTGTAAAGCCAAAATGAAGCTAACTTGCGAATACCACCTGGTATGACTGGTGTTTTTCTGTTAAAGGAAAAAAAAGGTAATAATATTCCCAAATGTAGAATAATCACAAACCACGCCAACTGCAGAATGGTACCTGTGAGCTTGGAGAAATCCATACAATCTTATGCTTCCAAGCCTTCACTTAAAAATATCTATTTCGTTATGAAAGAACCGAGATTAGTAATGTACTACCATAGCATGCTACGAGCTTACCTTGCAGAATATTTCCACTCCATAAACCAGAAAGAAAAGCAGCGATAGCAGCATCATAAATGCAAAACATCCGCTGAAGATTTCTTGTAGATGTACCTAATACGATACGGAGGTTAGTACGGTGATCAGAGTTTTGATAGGCGAAACGGAAGTCGAGGAAAGGGGTGGCTACGGAGGTTAAACCCCTCCCAAAAACTTTAAACAATAAGATTATACAACGAATCTATGTAATGTGACATATGAACATCGTGAGCTCTGACTAAGAACAGAAGCACAGCGCAAATAATAAAGGGAGCAGCAAGTCTAACAAGTCTTCTTAGAAAATGAGAATCTAAACTAAGCAGGATATAGCACCATATACGTTAGTTCCTTCAATTGAAGATACCTTCTGCGCCCCGTGAAAGTTTATTGGGTCGAATGAAGGGGAAAATCCCATTGCAAGTCTCATTGGTTTTAGCTAACTTGACATTCTGTTGTAAGTTTTTAAATACCAAACTACCCCAACCCTTGGTTTTGCGATCCTTTTTAGCATAAGCTGCAACAACTGCAGATATCACAGCAACTTCTATAGTTCCTAATAGTTCCTAAAATTTCTAGATGCATGCTGTTTTTTACCAAACCATGTCAAAGAATAAGCTTATTTCAATCTTAGTTTTAAGACTATCAACGAAACTCCCGGAAAAATGGATGGTTTGTTAAACATTAAGAAACTCATGTAACCAGGGTATCTCTTGTTTACCAGTCCGTAATTTCATATTGCAAAATATTATTAACTGGACACTAACAAACTGTTTATAAGAGCTGAAATCTTCACACCCTCACTACTTGAGTTATTCAAAGTAATCTTTCAGATTGTAGTTTTGTTTAAGTACCTACTGTCCTTCAATATTTCAGCCCAACTTTTCCGAACAGATTAGCACAGTTTTATGCTACCACTGCAAGCAACGTCGGGTATATTGTCATTGTACTTATTGAGTATATACATACCAATGATTATCTGCTTGTTGAGGCAAAAGTAAGACGCAAGTTGGGAGGCTGGTTATTAGACCCAGCAAATCAGCAACAACATTAACAGCCTGTTTATACCCACCTTGTCTTGCTCTGACGTAACTTTTGTTGTCACAAATTGTGCTAGTAATAGTGAGTACACAAATATGTTAAAGGTAGTGAATCCAATAACTGACTTAGTGAGGAACTTCGGTTTCCCTGATAAGTTGAGGTGGAAGACCTAAAACAAAATATGATAGATATAAAATGTTACAGACAGTTCGTCCTACTTCTTTGAGAGAAAAAAGGGACGAGCAGTTTTCAATTTTACCGCCCGTTACCTCCATTTCACGTGCGGGTGAGTCCCACATCATAACCTGACCTAATGTGGTGCAACCAGAAATGCTACATGTGCAACAACAAGGTAGATTATGTGGTGGCAACAATATGCTCAACTCAGTATACACTAAAAGGCGACAGAAACATTTCCACAGATATGCAGTTATGAAAGATTTTTGAAACAATTTTTGATTACTTTGACTGACTTATCTATCCAGTTAATTCAACCATGGAAACACTTGTGTAAACCCAAAATGTGTAGAAATAATTTTAGTGGCTTTTAGAAAGTATTGTGTCAAGATTTTCTTGACAACATGTAACCAAGGTCCTCCCAAGTTCTTATTTGATTGTGTACAGTGGCCATTTTATTGTAAGCGCCACTGCATTTTAGCTGCATTGTACTGTTGGGGCTGCTGTTACTACTAACATCAACACATAGTAGCATGGTGTTCTTTGGTTTAGTGGCATACTACACTACTTATCTCTCTTACAAATTTAGAATGTCAAATGAAAAATTGCACTTACCTCAGCCCAATAACATGTGATCAAGGACAGCATGGATAACAGAAATGGATAGTAACATACAAATAGGTTGTCAGTCCATGCATCTGAAATGTGGTCCTACAAAAGACATAAATTCACAGGGCAATGAACAATGTTGCAAACTTTAAAATTAATATATAACATGTTAAATATAGAAAGATATATAACCCCCAAAATAATCAAATGCATACACACATACACACACATGGGCACACACAGAGAGTGTCTCTGGAGCTTAGGTATTGAAAAACCTGTATTATTCTGTATTCCGTAGAAAAGTGGGAAGTCAGTAAAAGTGTCCAGAAAGGCTCTCTCTGCTTATATTTACACTTAGCCAACTATTAATACAACAGGATACAACTGAACTTGTTAATAAACCAACTAACCTTTCTACATTATTCCTCACCACATTTTTGGCATGACCTTTCGTGCCCATGACAAGAAATACTGATGTGGGAAATGTGCTAACTGGCCAAGGGAACTGATTAAAGTTTTCTAGAAATTTCCATGGTTGTCCAACCCACCTTGTCTTTCTTTAAACCTTGGTGCCTACTTAAACACTTTCTGACTTTCATGATGTTTTTATGGTAACCTTTTCTATCATCCAGCTATTCAAGCACTTCCCTGTCAATGAGCTTCTTTAATAGAGTAATACCTATTCGACACCTTAATAAGAAATGACAACATAGCTAGAAAAGTTATTAGTAACTCTAAGAAAGATAAATAATGTGCTGCTTACCTTAAGCGAGAAATACAGTCCTCGAGATCCAGTTGCAACAATTACAAAAAAGTACAGGAGCTTTTGGGTTGTTGGCATCATTATACTACTTTTCCCATGTACACGGAAATCCTCTCTGACACGAAGTATCTGTATAAAACAATTAAATCAAAAAATTACAAAACTGCATTTTTAAGAACCTATCCTGTCAACCACTAGCTGACATTTAGGAAATTCATTTCAGCTTATGCAAAAAGGCCATTATACACAAAATACATAGGCTATTATTAAATTAGGGGTAACATCTCCACAATAACATCCTGTTGCTGCAGGGCTTGTCCTCTGGTAAATTTGCATAGATTAATCATTTTTTATAATTGAACAAAATATATTGGGGTAGGGTTAACTGCACCCCTTACATTCAAAAAGGTTTGCCACTGCTACTGAAGTCAGGGTTCAACTACTGATAAATCATGAGACAAAAATAGCTTCCTAAACTATTGTCATTTGCATGCCAGTCCTAAGGATACTATGATACATCTCAAACTGTGACTAAAATTTACCCCATCTCATAGCATATTGACACTTTGGTTCATTCTTGGTAGGCATAACATGAATTATTTTACATTCTCAACACCAATTTTTCCCCTTATAAACCATTTAACCCTACTGGGGCCAGGAATTTATGACCTGTGTAACACTAAGTATACAGCTTTTGCTTGCACCACTACATGACTTTGCTAAAATAAGTCTAGTTTTTCTTTGTCTCGTGGCACGGAAAGTAACTTGAAACTAAAGGGTAAAACTAAAAAAAAAATGTATCACAATGTTGTCAAAATATTGTCATTTGTGAGCAGGGTTTTGGTTTACTTGGTTTAATGAACTTGAGCTTTCCTTTCGACTGCATTTTTGTGAGGGGTTTATCAATGATTGTTTTCAGTTATTTACCATGTGAGATCAGGATTTCCTTTAAGCATTTTGGAGTCTCTTTGCATCGAACACCTTATTCCTGATATTTGCCACCATAAAGTTTTGTTTATGACATTTCTTTGCTTAAGTAACGTTGTCTGCTACATCTACAGTTGCATAGTCTGTTCAGTCCTTGCAGTAAATCCCATTCTTAGTTTTTTGATATTTAGCAAATTTCAAACCCCTTCTTTGTTTACCAAAAGGGTATGCATCTGGAAACAATGCCCTAAACTAAACACATCAGCTTTTGGATTCTGGCCTACTATAATTTTGAGATCTCAGATATCAGTAGCTGTGCTGACAGAGAACATAAAAAGAAATCCTAATCACAGTTTCAAGATGACAGGACAAGCTTATACCCTGGATTCTGGCCAAATGACAAATAAGTAACTGTACAAGTGTACGTAACTTGTAAGTTACATATATACTGTCTTTTACTTCACTTTCCATTTAAAGGTCCCATAGGTTTGTATGCATGTTTCTTAATGGTGTGCAAAGTGGTTTGCCACTTATAACATTCTCAGTCAGAGGTCCCTAAGATGTCAGATATAATCCATGTATACTTGCCACATTTGCAATGTACAATATCAGGAGATATACCTGCATGTGCATCTAACTTTACAGCTTTAAATAAAATGAGTAATTGATTTCTCACCTGCCAACAGTTTTTTTAAGGTTAAGTCTCCAGCATTGTAAATCTACGGCATGCTTCACAAACCTTTCAACATCAATGGCATAAAATAACTACTTACCAGCTGAATAGCTGATGTTGCAGCTATAATGTAAAAGACTGCCCCAAATGGTATGGCATATCTCAGATTCGTTTCACTGCAGGCACCTCCATCATATGCTATCTGTAAGGAATATAAAACATAAACTTTGATGTGTCATCAAACAAGCATAATTTAAAAAGTTCTCATGTTAAGTCTCTTTGTACACTATGTAACTTGGCATTACTTATCAACTCTTTTTTCTCAAAACTACAGGTGGTGCTAACAAATATCTTATCAAACAAATATATAATTGAGGTTTATAGTCACATAACATGGTACCTATTTTAAGTAAATAGGAACATGTAAAGTTAAACAACCCATGCCCTCTTTCTTTGGCTTCCTTTTCATCAAGATCATAAGTGCTGGTTAATTTGCTTACAAAATATATCTGTGGGTATCATACTAGCAATCAACCAAATTTCTGACTAGTAATAGGGTCATGCTTTGTGAAGTTACCAAAGATCTTTTCTGAAGTAAAACATGCAGCTACTTGGTTTCAAACCTTGCTTTTAAATTTTAGATACCCAATTTGAATCACCAGTGTACATATTTTGTAAAAATGTGACCTCTTGAATATATACTACTTATTCCTGCATCCTAGAAGGTTTAGTCCAACAGTGTAACACCCAGTATGGATTTGCTTCCTGTCAAGCTACTTCATACTACATCAGAATCTTATACCTGTAAGGATGAGGTAATCTTTTACACATCCCAAATCCTAAGTACAATGCTGTTCACAATCTTACAACTCTAAAAATTTAGGAAATTAACTCATCCTAGTAGGTCAAGTGACCTGGCTCACAAGATAAGAAGCAAGAATTCCTTGTCATGCCTACTCAACTTAATCTTTGGAATGGTTTGTCATAAATAAAAGCTTATAATTCCCCCATGTTGCCTTAAAACATTTATTTCCAAAATAGTACATATGGAGTACCTGATAAATACCCAACTTCAATTGCAATTCATTGAAAACAAATCCCAAACAAAGGGAAAATGTAACAGATTTTAAAAAAATTATGAATTAAACCAGTATATACTTCACATGTCTACCAACGACAGTTCTCAAATTGGTCAACACCTTAGCTACACCTTGATAAGATATAATGAGCTACTCAGAGTGAAAACAGTCCAAATGGAAAATCTGTGAAACAAAATTGATGTGTTCTGTCAATGAAGACCTGATAACAACAGAATCTTTGTCAATACATGTCACTTAGGCCCACATACTTTTTACTTTAAATATCCTGTCCTCAAAAGCTCCTCTCTTGTATTTGCTTAGTATGCAAGACTTTACATTTTATTTAATGATTCTGTATTACTTTATTCACTTATTTGCACATTTAAGTAGGGTGGTATTGGCACTGGACTGGTATCGGTATGTTCTACCTTCCCACCACGACCGATGTTAAATAATGACAGACTCTGGACTTTTAAGCTAATCCCACTGCTTAACTGGTAGCCTCTTGAATCATCTTGTGTGAAAAACTAGTAAAAGTCTTTGCCTTGACAATGGGAAGAGAAATGGAATACAGTAACATCTGAGAATTTCACCTGAACACAAACTATTCAAGTGTAATGGTCAATAAATGAAAATACATGGAATGAGGTCAGGCAAAGTCAGTTTTAAAAGTTAATTAATTACACCATGGTACAACTCAATCGTTGTTGTAGGATTATAGAGGGATTACTTTTGTATATATACAACTGATATGGTGATTAAAAGCAAAAACTTCTTAGTACTAGGGCATACATTAATTTGTTTGAGTATGAATCTGACAGATGTTAAAAGACAAATGTTACGTTTCATCTCTTTAAAATCAATTTAATAAGTTTTTAGGTATATATATTCAAACCCATGACCTCATCATCACTAAACCAACACCTCAAACATTGGATCATTGGGCCAAAAAGCTAAGGCAAAGATTTTTTTAAATCAATCTTTCGCAAATTCTCCTCCATTCAATGTTTAGGGGAAAAATAATTGATTAATATTTATATATATATTGTTAATATTTATTACAAAACTCATAAATTTTGTAAAATCATCATCATCATCATTTCAGCCATTCATGCCACTGCAGGCAGATGGCCTCCACAAGCTCTTTCATATTCTCCTGTTCTGTGCTACTCTCATCCATATTATCTTAGCTTTGTTTTCGATATCATCCCTCCATCTCCTTTCTGGTCTTCCTCTCTTTCTTGTTCTTTCTCCGGAGCCTGTCGCTGATCAGGCCGTCGGCCAGACCGCCAGTGGGGCCGCTGGCTCCACCGGCGCCAGCCCGTCAACCGGCCAGCCTCGCTTGAGCGGTCTTGATCCCGCCGAGCGGGCGGGCGGCTCCCGCGCCGAAGAGGATCAGCTCGATATCCCGGCCTTCCTGCGGCGCCAGGCCAACTGACCGAGGCGTAACCTCTCTCTGCCGATCCGTGGCCCCGCTGCAGCCGCAGCGGGGCCACGGTGATCGGGCACTCGAGGCGAAGGATCGAGGGTGGTTCGGGTAGAACGTCGAAAGTAGTTGATTCTTAACGAGTTAGAGAATTCTCCCGAGATCGTCTGACGAATCCGGCTCCGAGGTCCCCGGCTGTTACCGGACCAGACTGTGTTTTTTGCAAGCTTTTGATTTATCTGACTTTTTATTCCTAAGAATCGGTAACAATCTGTAACAAAGAGTGATTTGAGCCTAGCCCCGAAAAGCCTCTAGGTTTTCTCCCGAAATATTCGAGTCGTCAGGTTTTCGGGGTGGGCATTCGGTGTTCGCGGTAGATAGCGAGATTAATGGGGAAAGTCTGTCACAGGGCCGCTGGGCGCGGAAGAGCCAGGCACCCGAGGGTCCGATGCCGGAGAAGAGGGCGCCGACGCGTGATGGATCGCCGGTAGCAAAGACAGCCGCTTTCAGGATGAATGGTAAGAGTGGGGGCACGATGGGGGTCGTCCGACAGAAGACGCTGAAGAATTCCATACATTGTTCGGGGGTCGGGCTGCACAGCGGCCAAAAGGTCTCGATGACCTTGCATCCGGCCGAATCCGGCAGTGGCATCAGGTTCAAGCGGCGAGATCTGGACGGTCGCGAAGTCCAAGGGAACTGGGAAAACGCGATCGAGACCCCTCTTTGCACGACCCTGGTAGATCGGGACGGCACCAAGATGGCCGTCACGGTGGAACATCTGATGTCCGCTTTCGCGGGATGCGAAATCGACAACGCCTTGGTTGAGCTTGACGCCGCCGAGGTGCCGGCGATGGACGGCTCAGCGGCGCCTTTCGTGTTTTTGATCGAATGCGCCGGGACCGCGCAGCAGGATGCGCCGCGGCGGGCCTTGCGGATTCTGAAGCATGTGGAGGCCGCGGACACCAACCGCTCCGCGTCGCTGACACCCGGCGCCGGCCTTTCGATCAATTTCGAGATCGATTTCGATAGCCCGGTGGTGTCCTGCCAAGAGTGGTTCACGCACGTCAACAACGTGATCTACAAGCGCGAGATTGCCCGCGCCCGTACCTTTGGCTTCATGCAGGACGTGGCCAAGCTGCGCGCTCTAGGCTTGGCCCGCGGGGGCTCACTGGATAATGCCATCGTTGTCGACGGAGACCGGATCCTGAATGAAGAGGGCCTGCGCTTCGATAACGAGTTCGTACGGCATAAGGTCTTGGATTCCATTGGTGATCTCTATCTTGCGGGCGGGCCGATCCTGGGTCATTTTCATGGCCTCAGGGCGGGACACTGCCTGACCACGCGGCTTCTCAAGAAACTGTTCGCCGATGAGAGTGCTTGGTGCTGGGTTGATCTTACTGATCGCGAGCTGCTCCGCGTGCCGGAGCTGCCCGGTGCCGCGGTGCCGCGCGTGCAAGCGGTCGCCGCAAGCGCTTGATGTCTTGGCCGGGTCCCATATGACCCGCCCGCGTCGCGTGACGGCTTGAGAGCAAACAACCTTGGACCTATAGTCGGGCGCTTCGGGGGAGCCGAACGAGGAGCCTGATCCGTCCATGAATAGCTTGCGTATCTCCGCGCGCTGCAGAACCTTTATCTCGGCCGTGATTCTGCCGCTGGCCCTCCTGGCCGCCTGCGGGGGAGACACCGAGGCACCGGTCATCGAGGAGCGTCCGGTCGAGGAGCTCTACAACTCGGCGCTCAACCAGATGCTTGCCGGCGAGTACGAGCAATCTGCCCGTCTGTTCGACGAGGTCGAGCGTCAACACCCCTATTCGGCCTGGGCCTCCAAGGCGCAGCTGATGGCGGCCTTCGCGCATTATCAGAACAACGCCTACGACGAGGCGATCAATGCCCTTGACCGCTTCATCCAACTCCACCCGGGCAACAAGGATGTGGGCTACGCCTATTATCTCAAGGCCCTGAGCTATTACGAGCAGATCTCCGACGTTGCGCGCGACCAGAAGATGACCGAGCTGGCGCTGGGTTCGCTCGATGATGTCCGGCGGCGCTTTCCCGAAAGCAGCTATGCCCGAGATGCCACGCTCAAGATCGATCTGGCCCGCGATCACCTGGCCGGAAAGCAGATGACCATCGGCCGTTTCTATCAAAAGCGCGGAGAGTATCTGGCGGCAATCAACCGCTACCGCATCGTCATCCAGAACTATCAGACCACGACCCACGTGCCCGAGGCCCTTCATCGCTTGGTCGAGTGTTACGTCTCTCTGGGCATCGGCAACGAGGCACAAGCAACCGCCTCGGTGCTTGGACACAATTTCCCCGGCAGCGATTGGTACTCCGACAGCTATGCTCTCCTGACCGGTGTCGACCTGCGCCCCGAGGCTTCGGAAGGCTCGTGGATCTCTCGAGTGTGGGATTCGGTGCTCTAGCTGGCACTGGCCTGTTCATGCTCGATCGCCACCGCTAGGCTCCCAATCATGCTTTCCGGCCTGTCGATCCGCGACGTGGTCCTGATCGACCGCCTCGATTTGAGCTTCCAAAGCGGCCTTTGCGTCCTCACCGGCGAGACCGGCGCCGGCAAGTCGATCTTGCTCGACGCGCTCGGCCTGGCGCTCGGGAACCGGGCCGAACAGCGCTTGGTTCGCCCCGGAAGCGAGCGCGCGCAGGTCACGGCAAGTTTCGAGATCAATCGGGGACATCCGGTCAACGCACTGCTGGCCGAGCAGGATTTGGCGCCGGAGGAGGGACAGCTGTTTCTGCGCCGGGTGCTGGGCGCCGATGGCCGCAGCCGCGCCTTCATCAACGACCAGCCGGTCAGCGTGGGCCTGCTACGCCGGATCGGCGATAGCCTGATCGAAATCCAGGGACAATTCGAAGACCGCGGCCTGATGGACGCCTCGCTCCACCGCAGCCTTCTGGATGCGTTGGGCGGCCTGAAGCCTGAAGCAGCCCGGGTCGCGGCCCTCTGGCAAGACTGGTCGGATGCGCGCCAGGCCTTGAGCGAAGCGGAGCGCAGCCTGGCCCAGGCGCAAAGCGACGAGACCTTCCTGCGCCATGCGGTCGGGGAGCTGGATGCGCTCGACCCGCAGCCGGGCGAGGAGGCAACTCTGGCCGAGGAACGCCAGCTATTGCTCCATGGCGAGAAGCTGGTCGAAGTTGTCTCCTCCTCGCTGTCCCTCTTGTCCGCCGGCGACGGGGCCGCGGGGGCCGGGATTTCCGCCGATCAGGCCCTGGCCCAGGCCCGGCGAGAGCTGGAACGGGTCGCCCCGCAGGCGGCCGGCCGACTCGATCCGGCCCTGGCCGCCCTCGACCGCGCTCTGGCGGAGACCGAAGAGGCCAGCGCCCTGCTGCAATCGGTGTCCGGCGAGCTGGACCTGGACCCGGGCCGGCTGCGGCAGATAGAGGAGCGCTACTTCGCCCTCAAGGACTTGGCACGTAAGCATAAGCTCGAGGTGGAGGACCTGCCCGCGCTGCGCGCCGAGCTGACCGGCCGCCTCACCCGACTAGACACGGGCGAAGCCACGCGAACGGTATTGGCCGAGGCGGCCGAAACCGCCCGCCAAGCCTTCGTCGGCGCGGCCCAGATTCTGAGTGGCGCGCGCGCCGAGGCCGCCACCGTCCTCGACCGGACGGTCGGCGCCGAGCTGCCGGCACTCAAGCTGGAGCGGGCCACTTTCCGAACCCGCGTCGAAGTCCAAGGCGAATCCGCCTGGGGGCCCCAGGGCCTCGACCGGGTCGCCTTCGAGGTCCAGACCAATCCTGGCAGCCCTCCGGGGCCTCTGGTCAAGATCGCCTCGGGCGGCGAGTTGTCCCGCTTCCTGCTCGCCCTCAAGGTCGTCCTGGCCGAGGTAAATCCAGATCAGGCCCTGGTGTTCGATGAGGTCGACAGCGCGGTCGGCGGCGCCACCGCCCATGCCGTCGGCGAGCGCCTGGAGCGCCTTTCCGCTACGCGCCAGGTTCTGGTGGTCACCCACAGCCCGCAGGTCGCGGCCCGCGGCGCGGCGCACTGGCGCATCAGCAAGGAAGCGATCGAGGCCATAGAGGACGGCGGCGACGGTCCGGTGGTCGCAACGCGGGCCGGTCAGCTCGACTCCGAAGCGCGGCGCGAGGAAATCGCCCGCATGCTGTCCGGCGCCGAGATCACCGACGAAGCCCGCGCCGCGGCCGACCGTCTCATGGGGGCGGCTTAGGAGCCGAGCTCCCGGTCGAGCCAGTCGGCGGCGAAGTCGACCAAAGCCCGCTGGGACATCAGCCGGCTCTCGGCATCGCCGACCGGCCCCATCGAGGCCAGACCGGCCGCCTCGAAATCCCGGCCGATGGTGGGAAACAATCGGCCGTTGTCGTCGGCCACGTCGGGATAGGAGCCCCAGACCCGCTGTCCATCGCGCAAGGTCAGAAAACGGACGACCTTGCGCCGACCGTATCGGGCTCGGGATTCGGCCAGATGCAAAGAGGAGTTGCGGGTGTGGTCGACGCCGAGCAGCAGCACCTGGGCGTCGTGGTCGTAGAGCCGCGCCATGGGCGAGCCGTCACCCAGCGAGAAGGACAAATCGTGCCGGGCGACGATGTGCTCGGCCAGCCGACCCCAGGCGGCAAGGGAAGTGATCGGGTGATCGCTGCGCAACACGCCCGGCCAGCTGCGAAACAGCTCGGCGATCCGGCCCATATCACGAGTCGGCGTCCGCGCGGGATCGAACAGCGGCATGTGATCGCGCAGGCTTTCAACCCAATTCGCGGGGACCGGCGGGTCGATCCAGTCCGCCGGATCCGAGAGATCGTCCGTAAATGCCGGCATCACCAGGGTGCCGTCCGGACCGATCGCATCCATCAAGGCCAGGATCACCACGGCCTCGCCGCCGACCACCCAGCCAATCCGGCTGAGAGCGGCATGGACCAGGAGCGTGCCACCGCGCTTCAGCCCGAGCGCGCGCAGGTTGGCGGCGAGGCGATCACGTGTGACCGGCTCCGGAGCCCTATCGATCAAGTGTTTCTCCTTCATGGCAGTTGAGAGGCTTTCACTGTTCGGTTGGACGTTACTTCGCAGGGAACCAGGATTAGATTGGTCTTCCGTCTCGAAATCATAGGGACCCCGCTGATCAGGAGTCGACGGGCACGATAGCCATGGTAGTGGGATTATGAGCGAGTATCAGTACTACGAGTTCCAGACCATCGACCGACCCTTGAGCCGAGCGAACCAGAACGCTCTGCGGAAAATCTCGGCCCGTGCGCGCATCACCGGCACCAGTTTCGTCAATAGTTACAATTGGGGCGACCTGAAGGGCGATCCGCTGGAGTTCGTCAAGCGTTGGTTCGACCTGCACCTCTACCTCGCCAACTGGGGCGCGAATCGCTTGATAATGCGCCTGCCCAAGCGCCTTTTGAACCGCTCGGAGATCGACGTGTTTCTCTCCGAACTCGATTGGGTCAGGATAACCGCTGCCGATGAACACCTGATCATCGACATCTGGCGGGAGGAGCTGGAACCGGATTATGACAACTGGGTGGAAGGCCCGGGCTTGCTGACCGCCCTCGCCCCGCTGCGCAACGATGCGCTTTCGGGTGATTTGCGGGTGTTTTATCTGTTGTGGCTGGCTGCGGTGGAAGAGGACCTCCTTGACGACGGAACGCCCGAGCCCCTTCCCGGCATAGCACCTTTGACCGCTCCGCTCAGCGCCTTCGCGGAATTCTTTCAAATTGATCCGGACCTTGTGGAGGCCGCCGCCGAGCGCGCGGCCGATCCAGGCGACACGGAGACTTCGGCCGATGCCGTCCGAAAGGTGCTTGGTGCCGCTCCCGAGCAGGAGAAAACCGAACTCCTGGTCCGCCTTTTCGCGGGCGACCCGCATTTGGCAGTCGAGCTCAGGCGCTGGGTTCGCCAAAAGGTCGCCGCACCTCAACCCACCGCACGCACGGTCGGCGAGCTGCGTCAACGTGCCGAGGCAATCCAGCTGGCGCGCACGCGAGCGCAGAAGGAGCGACGGGAGGCCGAAAGACGCCGAGAAGCCCAGCTGACCGAACAGGTGCGCCAGGCCCGGCTAATCGCCGTCAAGCGCCGGGGCGAGGGCGTTTGGCGCGAGATCGAGGCCGAGATCGGTCGGCGCATCCCAGCCGCATACGACCGGGCGGCGAGCCTGCTCTTCGATCTCGAGGCGATCGCCATCGAAGAGGGGTCCCAGGTAGAGTTTGCCGGTCGCCTTGCGGAGATTCGCGAAAGACACGCGCGCAAGAGAAACTTCATCGAGCGGCTGGAGGCTCTGAAGGCAACGTGAGGCGCGGGCCCTTCAACGCCCTTCCCAGGGTTTCACGATCGCAGGGGCGCGGCACGTTTCAGGTCCATCGAACAGCGGTCGGTGCGGGTCGCGTTACAGCTTTGCCGGATCCCGCGACCCGGTGCTAACGTGCCGACGACAGCGAACACCAGACTTCGAGGACCATGACCAAATCACCCTCACCTCTTCCCGATCCCGGCGACTTGACGGGGCCGCAGGCGGCCGCGGAGCTGGCCCGACTCGCCGCCGAGATCGCCCGCCACGACACCCTCTACCATCAGCAGGACGAGCCGGAGATCAGTGACGCGGACTACGATGCCCTGCGGCGCCGTAACGAGGCGCTCGAGGCGCGATTCCCGGACCTGATCCGCGATGACAGCCCCAGCAAGCGGGTCGGGGCGGCGCCGGCCGGCGGCTTCGCCAAAGTCCAGCACAAGGTACCCATGCTGTCGCTCGGCAACGCCTTCGACGAGGAGGACGTGGTCGAGTTCCTGGCCCGCATAAGGCGCTTCCTCGGGCTCGAGGCCGAGGATCTGGTCGAGGTTCTCGCCGAGCCCAAGATCGACGGGCTGAGCGCCGCGCTGCTGTACCGAGACGGTCGGCTGGTGCGCGGCGCGACCCGCGGCGACGGCACCACCGGCGAGGACATCACCGCCAACGTCAAGACCATCGACGGGGTGCCGCACGCCCTCGGCGGCAATGGCTGGCCCCAGACCCTGGAGGTGCGCGGCGAGGCCTTCATGACCCACGGCGATTTTCGAGCCTTGAATCAGCGCCAAGAGGCCGCGGGCAAAGCGCTGTTCAAGAACCCGCGCAACGCCGCGGCCGGCTCGATCCGGCAGCTCGACTCCCGGATCACCGCCGAGCGGCCGCTGCATTTCATCGCTTATGCCTGGGGGGAGCTCTCGGGTCCGATCGGCGAGACCATGACCGAGTATCGCACGAACCTGGCAGCCTGGGGCTTCACGGTCAACGAGCCGGCGCGGCTGTGCCGCGACAGTGACGCGCTGATCGGCTATCACCGCGAGGTCATGGAAGGCCGCGCCGAGATGCCGCACGACATCGACGGCGTGGTCTACAAGGTGGACCGCCTCGACCTGCAGGACCGCCTGGGCTTCGTCAGCCGGGCGCCGCGCTGGGCCGTCGCCCACAAATTTCCAGCCGAGCAGGCCCAGACACTGCTCGAGAAGATCACCATCCAGGTGGGGCGCACCGGCTCGCTCACGCCGGTCGCCAACCTGGCGCCCATCACGGTCGGCGGCGTGGTAGTCTCGCGTGCAACCCTTCACAACGAGGACGAGATTGCCCGCAAGGACGTGCGCGAAGGCGATACCGTGGTGATCCAGCGCGCCGGCGACGTCATCCCCCAGGTGGTCTCGGTCGTGCTCGACAAGCGGCCTAAAGGTAGCAAACCCTTCGTCTTCCCGGTTTTAATATGTCCTTTCATCATGCCCAGCAAGGTAGGTTTTATTGCATAGTATGGAATAACATATGTCAGTTTTACAAAACATCCGAAGTAATACCTGTACATGATGGACATTGCAAGCCTTATCTCTTTCTCCTTGGTAGCTCCAATTTGTAATCAATTCTCCAAATTGCTAGTTTAGTTTTACTCGAAGACTGTTTATTTTAGAAGAATGCCTGATGTGGGCTTGTACCTTCTGGCTCTTTGAGTAAAAACATTTTAAGACACCCGAAGACATTATTATTTCTTATACCTTTAAAAGTTATCAAACATAAACTCTTACTTAAGATTTCACTAGTTCAAGTCCAGGCTTTAGAGATCTGCAGCTGAAATGAGATTTTGTGACTACAAAAATCTTGCTCTCTATCTTAGAAATAACTGCAACGATACTAAAACAGAGTTAGCCACAACGTAAATATTGCTGTCTGGACAACGGACACATTTAAAATAGACGTAGGCATCCTCTGTGTCAAGAGTCATAATCAAAGGCACCTTGCTTTCCTATACTCGGGGTTTTTTTTGACCATCATAATGTTTACTGTCTAGAAAACTCAATAGTCGCCGCAGTGATTGATTGTAGATTGTAAAAGAAATTGATTGTAAGAGAAATTGAGATAAGTTAGGGAAATACTAATAAAACAAGTAATTTTGTAATCTACTGGAAACGCAGCAAGGGTAGCTTGTTAAGTCGTTTTGACCTAACACAAATTAAGCATATAAAAAACGTTAATAAAAATTTTTAAAAAAGTTGAGCCAGTCTGAAATATAGATTTGATATACGTTCGCCTTTATTTAGGCCCTTCTTCTTTTAAACTGAGTTGACTGGGAGTTTCACCCCCCTCCCCCCACCGCCACTCATTAACGCTACCCCGTAGTGTTCTTGGAAGAACATTGCCGAACCTTTAACTCACACCCTGCCTTTGCTTGCCTTTGTAATGTGAAAATTTTAACATCATGATGGGATAAAGAAGAGCTCTATAATGACAGTCTGTTTAGCTAGTCTTCATATTGCAAATAAAATGAAGATAAAAGATTGTAAACCGGTTTTAAATTAAACTTACTTTGTGACAAATATGAGGCAATTTGTTTTGTCTTGTGCTTACCAAATGACAAATATTCCATGCAATTAGGTTGTCGTGTGTAAAACCAATCGATACTAATTTAGTATCTGAATGATTGTCAGCACGGTTCGTATGCCTCTCAACCTGTTCGCCTTAGTCTAGCATATAAAAAGTCAGAATCAGCATTTGCTTTCTGTTTCTCTAACAGACTATGAAAGCGCACGTAAATACAAGCGTCTGTCTAAATTTAGAAGCGTCTGGCAAAGCATACCGGGAACATAGTCCCCTTTAAATGTTGAAACATTTCTTAGCAAAGCTCTAATAAAAATTGATGTTTTCGGTACATGAACTTGTAGGTGAACTCCGCTGTGATCATCTTTAAATAGTCAAACCTCCAAATTATCCACCATTGAAAATAGACAGCCCTGTGCAATTTGAGACCAGCCTCTCTATGAATTGTAAGCTGACGAAGGAGGAATTGCGGTCTGGCCGATCGATTTATCCAAACCCTATTAAATATGTTAGATTGGCTTTTAAGTAACGTGAAGAGGAGGTACACTAATAAATTTATGATTGGCCACTGTAGTTTCTAAGGGAACATTAGTCTAAAAAAAGTCATTAAATTGATAAATAATGGACTAAGTACGTAACTTCACCCCATGCACGTATAATCAGGCACTAAATAAAGAGTTGTTAGCAGAGTGCGACTTTCAAAGATTATGACCCTAATACTTAATATTAATATCATGGAAGCTGTTACTATAAATAATGATCTTTGTAAGGTTTTAAATTAATATAATTTTAGTTGGAATATGATCAAACGTAGAATGTAAGATAAGAAAATGACTACAAGCAATGTCTCTCTCTACACAAAAATATGGCTGCAAGTAAAGTCGGACATTGGAAATGAAGTGTCCAACATTAAATTCAGTAGCTGATTGTGACATTATACATCACTCTAAATAGATTACGTAACACAAAAATAGCGTTCAGATGCTTTAAAAATAATTGGTTGTTGAACTTTTATTACTAACTCAATATTTGTTGACAGAAAGGAAACTCCCGTGTGTCTGTACGCTATTCAAAATATGAACAGACACTTTGTTGGGCAATCAAAATTATGAGCATTATTTCGTAAATATGTCTTTTATTTAAATATCCCAAGATGTATTGTAAGCTCTGATAATTGAGGAGAGCGCAAAAGCTTCGGGTGTTCTCCACAACCTCAAAATATTTAATATTTAATGCTTGTTTGTTCAGATAAATGTTTGGCTGACTGTGATACGCTCCCTCAGGTTATGAAACTTTTACAATTAGAAACGTATTTATGTTATTGCCTTTTCAAACTTTGATTAAAACACGGAAAACATAATGGTATTAATACAGAGTTTTCAATAAACTCTCATTTAACGCAAAATCAAAGAGCATTTTTATCGCTTGTGTCCTAGAAAATAGTCTGAGTGAATTCATGGCACAAATGTGGCTACATGCGTTAGTAAAGTCTGTTGTTAACTATAATTTTCGGCATAAATTACTTGATAAGTGGTC
This sequence comes from Alatinidae sp. Z8VKAUB7J3, assembly GCA_010016025.2. Taxonomy (NCBI): domain Eukaryota; kingdom Metazoa; phylum Cnidaria; class Cubozoa; order Carybdeida; family Alatinidae; species Alatinidae sp. Z8VKAUB7J3. Next base: position 67,415,062 of record JAAAKM020006971.1, on the reverse strand, counting down.
TTTAATAAAATTTAAATCTCAATTTTATATCCCCCAAATTTAATGGCATTCTATCATGAAGGTTTGATATGCCAAACAAGATGTCTCTGTCCTGATTCCAAAATCTCATTTTTAAAATATGAAACTAAAAAATCTAACATCGTTTCTTTAAAGACGTAGTGACCTTAAATGGCAGTCAATGCTTCACGAGAGATTGCATGCCTATTTGTTTAATACTAAATAGACACTGCTAATAATGATAACCGAGAAGTACATACAGCTAGGCAACAGATGAAATAGCGAAGACTAAGTGTGATCTCATGTACGTGGGAGCAAGTCACACGCCTTTCAGATATCTTTGAGACTAAAGGATTTTGAAGGTGCATAGGCCTTTCAGTAACACGTTCACCGTGCTTGGCTGCACCATTCAATGTTATCGAATGCACTTTGGGCTTCTCAGATATGTTGTCGAAATGATATTTTGGTGAACTGAACTTATCGCACTTTGCCTCCCATGATTGTCTTGGAGGCAATGTTATGGTGTGCCACAAGGCTTCTCACTGTTTGCCTTTTTAATTATATTGAACCTTTAAGTATCTAGAATATGTTGAAAAGATCAACATATTTTTCCCTATCTTTATACATACATTTTTAGTATCACAGCGTCTATATCTGTAGGTAACATACAAGTAATAAGTCATTGTTTCGGAAAAATAAAAGCTTTCTGTTTTGATGTTTTGCTAAAGCAGTACTTTAAAAGAAGGTTGGTTGAAATTACTATGATCTCTTCTTACAACTTAACACGAAAAGACAAAAAACCCGACAATATTGATTTGAACTTCGAGTTTTACAACGGAATTTTGATCACTTCCTCTCGAATGACCATACGATAACTGAGGCGATAAGATCTTTCAAGCAGATCCATTCAGCAGGACCCAAGTGCATTTAAAATCTTTACTTAATCAGATTTTTGCGCTATTGACAAAAATCGTTTTATGTGAGCGAGCATTTTATTCTTGCAGGAAGAAAATGTGATGAACGACTCTATTTAATAACTCGAGATAAATTTAAGCTATGAATATAAATATATATATATATATATATATATATTCAAAACTACTAATAACAGTATTGACTAAAACCCAAATACCCAAAACGCAGCTCAAAATCGATAGTTTTGATATCAAATGAACTTTTTCTCTGGTGCATAGACCCATGAAGAAACGAGTGGTTCCAATCTGTTGCCTTGCCTCATAGCAATCGCCAATTATGGGAACTAATAAGAGCCTAAGAAAATATTGAGCTGTGGTTAACAGATCGTATGATTGTTTAGATATCTGAAAAAAGAAATCTGGCAGGTGTGGATAATATTATTGTAATATAAGCAGACGTTGTCATTGCCTTGTGACCTCCATTCGCAGGCTGACATATACTCTATCATTGGAGAGCATTTAATTCATTATTTTGCTTCCAGAATTAGAAAGAAAACAAAATAAAAACAAGTTTAATTTTGCATTGCAGCATATGCTCTTTGACAGGTGCACCTTTAATGCATAGAAACATCTGGGTCATTGTAATGAGAAGATCCAACCCTGTGCAGCAAATAATAATTACAGATGCCAACATTCTATGGTGGCAGAATAAGATCAGACTGTAATTACATTGACAAAATATTACAAATTACAGATACCAAAAGGTGCTACGGCGTCGTAGTATATTATTCAGCTAAGTAAAATAACAAACTGAAGTTATTGGATGCAAATGTTAGATACCATGTTAGTTTAAAACCTCTCGAGGCTGCTACACTTTACAATAAAATATTACAAAACTAAACTATGAAATTTTTAAAGCCTAGCTTTATTAAGGACCTTGGAGATCTGATTCTTACTTCATAGGTAGGTTTATCATTAGCAAATGATAGAAATCCCCTATAACAACCATATTTGAGATGACAGCCATATCGACCAACAAAAATATCATTAACTACTAGAGCTTATGAAAGCAAATAGATACAGCAAGCATATGTATATATGTCAAATTACTAACATTACTCGGGCAACTTCTGATTACCAAATTGTTTTCTACTTGCAATTTTACAATTTTACAATTATTTTTCATCTTTTTTAAAAGTTCTACGAAAAATCATTTTAACTGCGGACATGAAACTAGTAATATAACACTCTTGGGGGCTTAAAAGTTTTTATCTTAAGCACCATTATCTAATCCAGAGTTTTTTTTCATTTTAAGAACTTTATGATACTATTTTTTCCGCCCTTTATAGCTCAGTTGTCTTTTTTAATCCCTAATATGTTCTCCAGCTTTCACCTCCGTATATGAACGGGTACGATGCTGGAGAGCACATGATAGACTTGCATGGTAACAACTCAAAAGTATTTTCATGCCTTGCCTAGTTGGTTTATGGTGGCTTGAGGCGAAAAATTGTAGCAATATATATTATCTAACATAAACATAAAAATATGAACAAGTGCAAATTAAAAATTGACCCCCTGGAATAGGAGAATGATTTGTATACAGACAATTAAAGTCAGCGCTTATAATGTTAAGTACCGTAAGGAATACTATAAATATTGGTTCCTTTACTAATATTCAGGAACACGTGTAAGGCATGATACATAATTTGTCATATTAATAATATACACACCGATACACGTAACATGAGTCAGAAAAATATTAAATTGACCACCAAAAATATTATAGCCTTAACGAGACTTAGACCTGATATCCCCGATAACATATTTGACGATGAAACGGTTTTGTGCAGTAATCGATTAGCCAATTGTAATGCCAGGGTCTCCAGACACAAAGCTTGTTCTTTTAAAAGCATTTAAGTTTAAAAATTCTTGAATAGATATAAAAAATTTCCATTATATATAAAAAATGTAAACGCTCAAGAAAAGTCTACGAATATCTACCTATAATTTAGACTGACGACAAAATTCTTTTCAAAGTTTAAAAATATGTCTACGCATACATACCAGTCTTTTTTCTAAATTGCTTAAGGTAAGTAGTTTGCAATTCTCTGCATGAGTATCTCTCTGAAGAAAAACCTCCTTTTAAAGATGAGGTTACATGATAATTCAAACCACACCTGAAAGCGTAGAATGGCTAACAAGGGACCACAAGATCATGGTGAACCCCAAAGTCCGAGGTGCATGTCCAACGTGGGCCCTCTTCTGTCAATGTCCAACTTTCAACGATGCGTACTGTCCCAGATCCCTCCGTATACGCCGCTTACACTTGTAGGTACACATAGCATACAATTGTATGTAGAGATAGTGTTTCTTGTTACATTTAGTTTCGATTCTGCATTAAATACGTCTGATATTAAACAATATCAAATCTTTTTCACGATTCAAAGTGATATGATAAAACGAAGTGTTAAACTAAAGAATAAGTTATTATTAAATTGTAAAGCTACTTTTAAAAAAGTGAAACAAAGAAGCAACGACAGATGAAATGAAATATGGCGCGTCTAGAGCCAATCTACATTTTCAATCTTTCACTTGAAACTGTTAAGACGTTTTAAAAAACTTGACTTGTGACGTCTGGAACAAAGAATTTTTTATAAACCTTCTCAGCTTTAATTCGAGTTTTGGTCAATAATCCACTTGATGTGAAGTATTGAATTTACACATTGAAGTAAGGGTTCCTGTTTTGTTTTTCATCAATCAATGAAAGTCAATTGAAAGTGTGGAAGCTCCCGCGATGATTTTCTAAATATTGCTCAAAGGAAACGTAGGTAGCTAGGAACTTCGTAGTTTTTTGACAGTTGTTTTGTTCGCAATTGAGTGGACGTCTCCTAATGATAGTGATAAATAATCTTTTTAATTTAAATACGATGCCATTCCTCAAAAACACCTGCAGCCTTTCTGGATTTTATCCAGAATTAACTGGATTAATTCTTTTCAAAACTAACATTTCAAATCCGTACTTCTCGGTGACACTTTCTAACTTTAATGGGCTTTGGATAGATGACGGGCCGGAGGGCAGTACTTACTTAATCAAGTCACATGGTGCAGAGAGATTCGTCTCCAATTGCATTAAGCTGGATGTCGATGTCCACCGGTGAATTATTGGTAGCTAATGTTTCGACTAGAGAAATAGAGTATGTTAATATAGGAGATCACTTAGCTCAGTTGGTAGAGCGCACGTCGCGAAAGCGTCGGTCACGGGTTCGATCCCCGGTGGTGACATGCTTTTCTATTTCTTTAGTGTTCTTTTCAAAAACTAATCTTTATTTTGAGTGCTAAAGAAGCATTATTATAACATTGTGCTGTTCACTTTGCTATTGATCTCATGGTTGAGATACCGTGAGACCACAATTGATCAAGATGTTTGATCAACTGTGGTGAGACCTTGGCTTCAAAGACATCCCAGTAGACGAAGGTGCTTTAAGAGGAGAGAAAGCCTTTTAACTCGGCCAAGTTAGACCTTAAACCTACGGTTTGAGACAAGGACACTGTTATACAGGTGGAAAATAGAACTAGTAACACAAGTTAAATTTGTATCTTTGGCTTATCATGATGACGTGTTTGGCAAACTGAATGAAATCAAATATCTCGTTGGAAGGAAATGATGAAGACCATTATTAATTTCATCCATCCACTTTCACCACTTCAGACAGCGCCACAGTTCTAGAAAAGGGAGATGATAACGGACAAGACTCACTGTGTGTACCTTCAATGCCCTCATTGGAAAAAACTAGAACGTCAGGCCTAATACCATGCCATATCACAAATTATAAACAATTTCAATATTTACGTAGTCAGTTTAGCAAATATTTCTCCGATATAAGAAAGAACAAATCGGCGTTCGTCAGAAATCCATATCTGTTCTCAAAAAAGAACATAATAAAAGAGGTAACCCCAAAGGGGACTCGAGGGTAGAAGATCCCCTCAAAATGGAGACTTTCGTGTACCCCAAATTTGCATGCGCATTAATCCATCCCGTGATGCTTTTCCATCGACAGATCTGTTCAAAGCTGGTGCCTCCGTGTTATCGGGAGGTCAGCAGTGGACTAGTGGTAGAGTCAGATTCAATGTGTGCTATCAACAAAGGCTACACGTGCAAATAAGCTACTTTATACGATGCAGTAGCAGTAATCCAACAGACGCTGATTATAGTTTGTGGATGATTTTATTGGGTTTATTCAACAAATGCTTATACAATTTCCTATTGTATTTGTTTGGCTATTGGCTGTCTACAACTGCGTCACCTATGCTTGCCTGCTTTATCTTCTATCACATAACATTTTGGTTTCCAATCTGTTGTAAGTTCCCTCACTGTGTTGAAAGCAGCGTTTGTGTTATGTTGACAGGAGCTTTCGGTTAATCACAATACGTTTTATTGTGGATGAGTAAAATCACGATTGCTACGCTTAAGTATAAGTATGATTCACATTGCACAGATTTCAATCTAGCTATATTCCATGGTCAGGCATTAGAGCGTTGCATAAACGAGTACATCACAGGGCATTGTTAAAGTCTTTTCTTTGTGCCTAACGTTTTTGTTACCATCTTGAACCAGCGCGCGTGTGACTGGAAGGCACGATACTGATCACAGCAATCGTATGGAGTGAAATGAGAAAGCTTTTTACGATGAATTTATAGGAAACGAGAAGATCAAAACACGTCGTACAAAATAACAGTCATGATAGCAACACTTTTTCTGCCACTCTTGGTACTGACAAAGGCTTAAATTGTAAACAAATTCTGTTTTTAGACAGAGTACTGGCTTCTTTGTTTTGATAAATAAGGCTTCTAAAGCGGTCTGGTCCTAAACGTTTAATTTCAAGTCGTTCGGTGAAACTTCTTGTAGAAAAAGCGTTCTCTTTCCGACTCTTAACGGTCTTCATTCTGTTACTGGACTTAATCTACCAATACTGAATAAAACTGCGTACTAAAAAACAAGATACTAAACCTCATAACTTTCTTCACCAAGATTTGCGAAGCGTGCTACTCCGAGCTACTTTACAACTGACTCGTACATTTGAATTCACAACAGATACTTTACTAACGCTTACAATTTGACAGATTTGACAATATCACTTAACAGTTAACACCTTCATCCTTTGGTCCTTTCACTGCATGAACGTCACGAGAGTCAATTAATGACAAGAGAAGTAAAAAGTCTTTCATTAATTTAAGTGAATAATAATACAATCATATTTTGTATTATTATTCACTTGTCTTTGCGTTAGCAAATCTTTACTAATAAAGTAATTAATTTAAGTGGACAATCTAAACCCATTGTTTACGTTTTCTATACTCTACTTTAATTATGGACATGCGTAGTTTACACATTTCTTGAAGCTCTACATGATGGTTTCGATAAATATTACGAGTGAATCAAACGAATAAAAATGTTTCCTTAATATATAACATAGCTTTCACTCATCAGAATAACTGAAGGAAAAGGTCTTTCCCTAAATATGTATGGTGGGGAATTTCCGATAATCAGTGTATGGCTAAAACGTTTAGCAGAATGAATCCGTTTCTTCATGCAATATTCAAATTTTGGACCAGTAACCAACTTTTCTAATAAATCAATGCATATGACCACGTTTTAATACTACTCCTACTAATTTGGCACAAGGAGAACAAGACTTTTCTTTGGTCAACCTATTTACAGTGTCATCGTAATTGTGCGATCTTTACTAAGATGTTCCTAATCGTCCAGCTCGTTGTGCAGTAGGTTGTTTTATAATACGTGGTTTCAGAAACACCATTCAAAAAGCGATGGGAGGTAAGGTCATGGGAAAGGTTACACTGTTTCATCAAACGTCATTTCATAATGTTTCGTCAACTTTACAATTTTTTCGAAATACTACGTAGTTCATTAACGAATTGAATGATAAAGTTGACGTAAGGGCGCTTCTACACTGAACTGATAGGTTGCAAGTTGCACTTTGCTTACGTCACGTCGCAAATGCCACGCGCTAGGGTGATTTCACACCGATGTAGGAAACGTCCCTCTTACTGAAATTTGCCTGTTCAGCACAAGGTGTTCCCGCCAAAATGATGGCGGCGAAGATAACAGCTTCAATAAGTACGCAGTTCACAGGGAATTAATGTATGATGAGGTGGTGGGCTTGTCTTGCATTTGGCAAGAAATGCGAACTTGCTCAGCGCCTTTTACGCTTTTTATTTAGTTATGAACAGCGACGCCCAGCAAAGAATGTGCATATGAACCATGTTTACGTTTTTTTGAACATATGAGATATATTCAACATATAAGATATATCAAAAGCTTTCGATGTATTATCACATCATCCTCAGAAACTTGACAGTATATACAATATTTGAGGACCTAGTGTCCTGAATAAACAAATTACATACTGACAAAAGAAAATAAATGAGCATCATAGGAGAAATTTGAAATGTGAAAGAGGGTTTCAAGCCTATTGTTCAAATTAGGTCTAAGCTTGACAAGGAGAAGGCTTGATAAGGAGAGCAACCTCAGAAGAGGCAGAAGCTAAGAATGTGAAATCTGATTCAGAAAAAGGGTGAGAATGTTGAAAAGGGTGAGAGCGAATGTTAGATAACGGTGAAGTCGAGAGAAAATTACCAGTAACTTCCGAGGTGGTCAGCAAGGCGTCTTTGAAATTGGCGAGTCGAGTGACCTAAATACACAAGATCGCAATAATATAAGAATTCTGTCCTTTACTCGATAAAAATGTCGAAAGGTGACGAGAGGGAGCGAAAACAATACGTACATTAAGATGCGGAAAAGCAGGCGTACAAAGTCTATTGACACGTTTTTTAATTACTAAAGAACATAAATCCGTGAAGGGTAGCAAAAAGCCTATGGTACCAATGGAACTGATGAAAGTTCGTTTCGAGTTAGAAATAACTTGCTAAAGGTAACATTCAAACATGAATCAATAAATATAGTGGGATAACCATTAAAAATAAATAGATTCCGAAATTTTAAAGTATTAATATCAAAAGAAATATACACGGAGAAAATGTTAAAATAACTGTTTACTAAAGTCAGAGTAAGACCTTTCTTGTCATTAATAGAAAAAAACCGTATTGAATTGAGTGAGAACACCAATAGAGGTTGGTATGCGATAAAAAAAAGAATAACATGATAATGCATCGAAAGCTTGGCTATTAAATATAATTATCTTATACGTTCAAAAACCTTCAACATGGTGCTTAGGTAATGCGACATTCACCGGACATATACTCCCCGGATAATCACTCCCAGATATACACCTCCTGCGACATTCAACCCCCACGATATTCACCCCATACGACAGTAACCCCCCATTGCATTAACCCTTGGATAATCACCCTCTACGACGTTAACCCCCCCCCCATGATATTGACCTCATTTGCTTATTTGACACTGCAATAGCAATGCTGCAGCATCTTTGACGTTTCAAAATTGTACCAGCGAATTTTGAATATCAAATCAATCCACTCAAAAATGTGGGTATCAAATTCGTCCCGGGGGATTATGGGTGCCCCATTCCGCATTGTAAAGAAATTGATTGTCATGAGAGCATGATTTCAAATATGAATCGTATGAATGTATAAAACATCACTTCTATAAAACATCATGACGCATCAAAAACGTGCTAAAATATGAAAAGTTTCAGACCTTAATATTGCGCGCAATACCTCGAACGTAATTTAATGGCTGCCAATTTGTGTAGATGGTTGCACGCTCATTCACCTAATCATATACTGGATTAGGATGATTAGGGGGTGCCCTTGTCGGATGTGTGTTAGTTCGACACTAGTTAAATCTTCTTTGTCTTTAATCACACACAATCAACTTCCATATATTCGCGTCCAACATGTTGATTGAGTCTGTCATGCCAACCTTCGACGCCATGATTCATTGAGGGGGGTTAATATCGTATGGGAGGTTATGTGAATATCGTAGGGGGGTTAATGTTGCAGAGGGTGAATATCACGGGGGATTAACGTCGCAGGGCGTGAATATCGCGGGGGGTTAATGTCGCAGGGGGTGATTGTCCGGGGGTGATTATCCGCGGGGTATATGTTCGGGAGGTGAATGTCGTTGAATCGGTGCATATGTTCATTTCTTGCTGGGTGTTGCTGACCATAACTAAATTACGATTTCCGCCTGGTAAATCAATTGTTTTTCATTAATTTTCATAATCAGTTATTTAATAATGACAACTACATAGTCACGCGATATTTTTAGTACAAGTCCACGGTTTGTTTGACTCGTCTCGTTTGAAGTTCCTTCACAAAAATCAATGAACCTGCCAAAAAATATTTGAGATTGGGTACAAGGGGTGCTAAGGGTCTGGGAATACAAACTGGAGATGAGCGGAGTCCACTGCCTACAGAGGTCTTTCGTTGGGGGCCTCAGGCGAGAGCGTTAAAAATGGGTACCCGTACGCATTACGGCTCTTTCAATTTCTACCCAAAATGTCCTTCGTGATTGCAACGTGCTTGTCTTTACAACTCACACTATCGACAATACAGAATGGTCTTCTTTCCCACCTGGTGCCCCCCTCTGTTTTTTGCTTTGCAATCCCTGAATGGCCTGTTTGCAATTCCTGAATGGCTAAAGACGCTTTTAACTCTTGTCCATAGCTCCAACATATTCAAAACACCCAGCTGACCATTTGTATTTCATTAATTCCTGTCCTTCATTTATTGACTTGAAATTTGCAACGGATTTCTTTTAAAACAGAGCCAATGATACATGATGTCCGTCATTTCTGCTGGCAACAAAGCGACCCACCATAAGAACATTCCACTTTCATTTCCTGGAAAGTATCTTTTCTTCGGATTGGTCGAGAATAAGGCATGCTCCATGCAGTTAGTCACCAAGTGTAAATTTTCACTGTAGTTTTCACCAAGTTGCGCATACCATATATCTGCAAAGCGACAAATTTACAAAACATGACTCCAATTTTCATGAATAAATAACTTCATTCTAGATCTTGTAGATACATCTGGCAGCAACCAGCTTAGCTTCAAAGTTATTTAAACGTTTCCCATGTTCTCATGTCACAGGTAATTTTGAAAAGACACTAGCGAAAAAGAATATATGTCATCACCTGTGCTCCAGCCCGTGAGCGACGCTACAGTGTCATGTGCTCTACAAACTAAGAAGGGCGATGATATTACAGTTTATTCGCAGTTCACGTAATCCACGCACACCCTTGCCAAATGTACGTACCGTCACGTCAATTAGACATCTCTATTATTAGTCATATTAGTCTATTACAATACAGTAGTCATTTATGCATAAATGTTTTTATTTTTTTTCTTGTATGAAGAGGAAGTCTAAATCTTTAAGTGCTATGAGTTCTATACTTGCTTAATCTGGCACTTTTCCAGCCGTGTCTCTGACTGTTCTTGCTACTAAACATGACATACGTTTATTTGGTTTCTGTATCTAGTTAGATTGAGTGGCTACTTATGGCTGCAATTTGAGCTTGCTATGCGCTGCAACCCGTAAGATATTATTAATAGTTATATATAGAAACTATCAAGTTCTTTTCGTTTAATTAAATGGAATCTGTTGATCTGAATATGTACAAAATTCTTTCAGCAAAATTAAATTAGATCGTAGCAGATTAATTTTAATTTTGGAGGTTGCTAGGCAAGTTGCGCTATCTTTTGCCAAATTTAACAGGAGGCATTTGCTACAAAACCGTGCTGTGGCGTTCCTCCTCTTGCTCAATACAAATACATAATTTGCTCTAATTGAAACTTTAAATTTTATGTCAGCCTGGCTTACGACGAAATGAAGACATAAAACATAGAGCTAAAAAAAACACCTAAAATGGTCTATATACAATATAAAAATGAGCTAATTATTGATGCTTGCAACACCCAAATTATCAAGTACCACATAATCAAATTGTTTCGACCTTAGCTACTATTCAAATAACATTAAAATGTGAAACTCTATTGATCTTACGTTGAAAGATAACTTTATATAAAAATATAGATAGTGCTTTGTCGATCTCTGTTTTGGTCCTCATTACCATTTCTAAACAAAACATTTGAAGAGAGATGGAGAGATATAGAAGTTCCCGGTGCGTACTGTTATGAGTATTGCCATATTAGGCAATCGTAGGACGAGTGTGAAATACTCCAAATCATGTATTATAAAATTCATGTAGAATATTCAGTTCCAATCAGATATGTTTACTTGAAGCATCTGTGTGTTCTCGGATACATTTAAGCTTATAACACATACTTTCACCGTGAAGACAATCTCACAGAACAAGAAAGTTGAAACCCAACCAAACTCATAGATCTACACATAAATCCCATCTTACTTGGATTTTTTCTCAAACAATTCTCCTCGTAGGTGCAGAGTTTCTGGATTCCCCATATGTAACCTCACATTCGTATGTGTCGAGGAACTGAATTTTGGCGAACGTATAGAACTACCCTTAGCGCGTAAATGGCATCAATTGCTTTGGGTTTGATCTTATAAATTGTCCATATTCCCACGTTCAACAATGGCGATTTGGTTTTCCAGCCATCATTTGGATTACGCTCCTTTAAGGACTGGTCACGAATAGCATCACGCAATTCAGTAATTAACGATTTACAGCCAGTAGTACTTTTTCAAACTACGGAGACTACACACCTTACAGACAGGTAAAACTACATGAATGGGGAAACACACTAACCTTTGTACCAGTCATTCTTGTAGTCCACTTTAATATCATCTGGAGCATTCTTCCAAAACGCCTCAACTTCGGAACAAATTCTTCCTTTGGCATTTAATGCTGTTCTAAAGCCACCTGGCTCTAACAAATGCACTGAGATACCAAACAGAGATAATTCCAGGCGAATACAGTCATTGAATGCAGCTACTCCTGATTTGGAAATTGAATAGGAACATAGAGATGGTGCGCTTATTCTGCCAGACATACTGCCAACGTTGACAATCCTGCCTTTACTCTTTTTTAAGTAAGGTAGAAACATTTTGGTGATTGCGACTGTACCCCAAAGATTAACATCGGAGATTCGCTTCATATTTTCTAAGGTGTCGAAATCAAATGCTCCAGTATGTATCAAAATTCCTGCATTGTTAACTATACCCCAGAGAGCTAAATCAAAGAAATAAAACAGAATCACAGAAAATATTGAGATGATGGATACATTTACTTCCAGAAAATGTAGTCTGGCTGTTATTTTATCTTGATTTGATATTTATCATCCGAATACAACAAAAAATAAGGTATTGGTAGATTTTGGTCACGGAGTCATAAAATATGATATGACTTATACTGTAATGTTATTAATTTGATACAAAGATATAATAAAACAGAAGTGACCATTGATACCAAACACCATCATAATTTTTCCAATTGCTTTTCTTCAATCCAGCTGCAACAGCAAGAAATCAACTTTGGGGGGGGCCTTGCCCCCCATAGCTCCGGGCCCGGCTGTGAATGACTCCAGCATTTCCGAACAGTAAGAAGAAGTAAGAAGACGTGGATCTAGGTATGACTCCACGTAACTTTCTAACTTTCTAACTCAGCGGGAAGGGCAACTTTCAACTTTCTTTTTCACATCGTCCGTGATTCCTTGCCAATAAAACAATATAACTATAATGACAAACCGTTTCAGTAGTTTAAGACTCGCAAGGTCATTTTAAAAACTAACTTGGCCTAAATAAAATATAAATTATATATCTTGCCTAATTACTATGTATACATGCAGAAATACCTTAAGGATACTAGGAACACTTAAACAGTAAAATGTAGTACAAAAGTATATTTTTCAGGCACGTTACAAAATTCAAAAATCTATTTTGCAATATTGTGCAAAATCTAATGGCTACATATAGCGTCATTGACACCAGATTTTTAATTTTTTTAAAAAAAATCTAATTTGTTTTGAAAGACCCAACCTTTTGTTCTGTCAAAAATCTTTGTAATAGCACCATGTACCAGTGAATATAAAGTTATAGCACGTCAAAGTGCCGTGGGACTACAAGACCCCCTGTCATGTGCGAGACAAGCCAAAAAGCCCATTTAAGATAGGGTTGACGGGTGTCCAAACAGAGAGATAATAAGATATTATATGCCCCCTCCTCCTCTTCAGAAATTTGCCTACCGAATGCCGCCCCTAAATGAACCAATAAAAGAAAATACGAAAGAATGAATGAATAATTACCAATTCGTATAAGCAGCAGCTTCTGCCCTTACTGACAACAATAACCCAGAATTAAACGGATAATTTTTCTATCAACAAGGAACTGAAGTTGCAACTCTCTTGTGTGGCTTTTTTTCAGTTAATTCGTCCGATTCAATGCATATAGTGCAAAGCTAATAAAAAGTAAAATCTCAGGGATACCTGCTGTACTCTGCTCGGATCGTCCAACTCTAACCGTGCCACAATCGTTCCAGGATCAAGCACGGCTCCAGGCATCTTCACATAATGGACACTACATCAAAGAATAAGCATTGGGAATGTCAACAATAAGAACTATGTATTTGAGTACTATAACTCAGTTGTCTCCGAAAATACGGCATTTACATGTGAAAGTCCTGGATATAATAATCTGGACATTTGTAAACTGGGCAAATGCCAACCACAAATTTTGTACATGGGCTATTTATGTTTCAGGTACTTACTATGCAGAATATATGAAGTTATGTAAAACATCGAGGTATTCCCTACAAATGTGGTGATGTCGGACATAGTACATTCCTAAGATCAGTAACATAAAACCAATTTCGCGATCTTATTCCTTCAGCATATAAAAAAATACCAACTAAAAAAATTCTAAAGTTCAGTATCAGCCACGTTGAGTCACCAACATCTGTTACCTTAATATTAGGTTATTTTAGTCAGCAGTTACATCTCAAATCTTAAACAAGTAAATAACCAAGTTCGTTTTCTATGCCCTATCAGTAACGACACCATTTCATTATCAGGATTGAAAACTCCTCAATGACCAATATCCCAATCATTGCTTCATATACTTTGTTACATTTTTGTTCAACCACTGCAGGCTTGTCCTCATCCTTAAAAGCGCCCCTGAAAAGCCAAGATTGCGTATACCGTGACCTCTGCAGGGTGTGCTAAATACCGTACTAAGGTGATGACGTCAAAATAAGTTTTGATGAAGGAATCCAAATTAAAACTTCATGAGAGTCGTTGACTAACCATCTAATGGCCGTATACAGAATAATTCGTTCAAATCTCATTTTAAGTGCGAGAGACGATTGCTTGAATATACAAAAGCCTAAGGCTTCTAATGAGCAAAAGTCTTTTAGGCTTCAGGAAACACTTCTAATTTTACCTAGTTTTATAAAATTATGAACAGGCATTGAATAAAAAGGTTTGATAGGCATGATTCCAACTTTGAAAGGACGCCTCTCGACGACTGGTCAAGATGTTGTTCTCAAGTTTGGGCAGGTTATCTACATCAACAAAAGGAACGCAAAGAGCGCAAAATATGATTAAACCTCTGATATTTATCACATAGTGAAGTCACACTTAAGTACTCATTGCCCTAAGAAGAAATCGATTTCTTGTTTGTTACTTTAACTCTTTAAGCTACACTAAAACTGTTTTTGAACGTCATATCTTTTCAGGACACTGACATCGTTAGAGGGTAACTAGCCCTTAAAGGATATCTTTTCTTCCCGTACAGTGGCATACTACAAATCAAAGTCCCGTCATTTAGCACAGTGCGTTTACTATCGAAAAAGGCCAAATTACTCTGACTTACCAGCCGTTTTCGGGGGCCGACAGTGGCATTACCATCTTCATTACCTACGA
>JAAAKM020006971.1:67353143-67384981 GCA_010016025.2 Alatinidae sp. Z8VKAUB7J3 | reverse complement strand
GGAAATGTTATGGTGTAAAAATTGACATTTACTCTGTAAATAACCACTGAAGGCCAAACTTTTTGAAAAGTTAAACTCCGCCTTGTTATGAATGTCGTACCTGACGAAGAATTCTCTAAATTCCCATTGGAAGATCGAGTCTTTACGGTGAATAAAAAGGTGAATAGTCCACCAACAAATTATAGTAAATAAAACGCCAAATAAGGAAACTTGGATGACAACGTTTCGTCTTCTGAAGGACTTCTTCAGGTCACCTAGAGATTGTTACTGAAAATTTACTAAACTAGCATAAATGGCTTAATTGGAGAAAATTGAAGTTTTATCTATTATAGTAGATAGTACAGTTTAAATAAAAGAGATTTTGTTAGTCATATAAATAATGATGACGATAATGATAATGATGATCATCGTTATCATTACCTTCATCATCGTCGTCATCATCGTTTTCATCACGATTATTGTCATTATCATCATCATGATTATCATCATCATCATGTTTGTAATGCCAATATGCAAAGGACTTGCATTGCATTTGTTAACCTTGGATAGCAACTAAAATCTCAACTCTTTTCAAAAAAATGCCAGAAATTTAATATTTCATTGGAAACGATTGTTCGTGGTACAAAATCTAGATAGTTCTCGAAACAAGCAAATGAAGTAGTCCCAAGAAAAAGGCTTTTCGACCCACAACATGTGGCGTCTGTTTCGACATTTGCTATTCCATTTTATAAACTGAAAGTTTTTGACCGAGAAAAATTTGTACGGAAAGAAGTATAAATTTTATCAAACTTTAAATTACGTTAACCCCAAATGTTACAAAGATCATAAATTATCCCTTTAGCTGATAGACGTAACCCTTCAATCATTAATTAATCCTTTAAAATATTCCTTTCAGATCGAGAACGTATCTACAAATCCGGTTAATCTTCAATCAATGCAGCATTGAAACAACGTACACCCACTGAGTTTTCAAGGTCGGTAAACGATTCAACGTTGTATCTGATGTAAAACTGTTTTATCTGTGTAGTCAAAGCTGAAGATAGCAGATGGGTAAACTTCTTAGGTCTGCCCGCCCAATGTAGCATTTATTATTTTGGTTCACAAAAACATGCAGAAGTTAATCTTAACTTTATAGCCTATTGAGTAACCAGAAAATTCCAGAGTTCGAATTGTGAAACTCTCTATACTTGGAGTTAAATTAAGACCCGAAGTCGTACGTCTTGTTTGTACCACCAGAAAAATCTTACAGCAGTTCAATATCAGGTTGTATCGCACAAATTATTAAAATATTTCTACCTACTTGTCAATATATTGGCATATGATACACTAATTAGATGCACATGTGGTAGTGTGCATCTGAGCATGCACATGCACAAATGAAATTAGCAATGTTATGTCCGTAATTGTCTTCAATGAAATAGTGTTCAGGTAACTTGTTTTTTAGTTTAATTTCTGATTGATCTTGTATTTCGTATACCGTTATCTAGCACAGCAGGTTTTTGTATCCACAGCGTGTACTATTTTGATGGAGATTGGAATGCAAACATTAACGTGTAACAAAATGAGAACAAATCTATGCCTGGCAGTTTTCTTGTCGAGTGCCTACCGTATACTGACCCAAAAACTAGACATGCAATTTGAGTTTTAGTTTTAAAAATTTGAGTTTTGTACTGAGTTAGTCGATTTCTCCTCTCAAATTTGCTACAAAATGATACTCCTCCGCTTGTATAGAAGCATTTCATTACCTTTTCTGGATCTGTGTCTTGTTGCAATAGAAAGGTGTGCTAATCAGGCTTTGCTAAACACACTGGCTCTTCATTCATATTTAATGGTCTCATGTGATGTTTTTAAGATAAACGGCATCTACTGATAACAAAAACAGCTAATCGGCGCTCGTGTCCAATTACAAGAAGTTAATTTGCTCTCTATCTTCACAGACGACTGGACAACAAAACTATACATCAATTACCCTTTCTTATAATAGGTGTTGTATTAATTTTTGCTAGGAACGAAGAGATGGCTTTAGATGATGAATGAATTTAATTAAACTTTAGGCAATGTGCATCACTTGATGTCAGCTTGTTTCTTACAAGAGCAATTGAATTTTCCTAAGAAACCTTTGTAGAAATCAAAGGTTTTGTTGTGGAGAGATGAACCTATCATCTCGTTTATTTGTCCTCCATAGAGCTGGATGAAGTTGATTCGTTACTTTTAAAGATACAATCATAGAGGGAAAGGTTGAAGCTCTTAAGAAAGGCACTTGCAAACAGGAGTTACAAGTTTTACGTGTACTATGGACTGCAATAGAGTTGCCCTTTAGAAACAATTATTTCTTAAATATTGTAATCAATTATGACAGCTTGTTTGTATTTCACAACTAAGAAGTGGAAAAGATTTAATCATTCAGAAATTTAAAGGACTCTTTGGGGATATTAACACTTTCGTATATTGGTTACGTTATGGATGGTTCTCTGGCATAAACAGCAGTGCACGAAATATCTGTCAAGCAAGCGTACCACGGTAAGGAAAAACGTTCAGGATTCTGGGTACGCTACTTAAGGAGTCAATTTCTCTGGCTGAAGGATTCGTACCTTGTGACCGTGGAACGTCATTGACATCAGTTCTTTCGATATCTACGTATTTGGGATATCTTGAGTTGGCAGAAAATACGCGCGTGTAGGTAATTGCCGAATTATATGATACTGGCACGGATTAAACATCACTGAAGAGAAGGGTAATTTTAAATTCAAACTTCTTAGGTAGAAATACTTGTCGGATTGCTCTGAGTATAATTGGATCATATAACACCTGCATTTGGACTTCTAAGAAGTGTTGATAACACAAGTTTCATTGTACAATTCACATGACAGGAAGCAGTTTGGATACAATTTTTAACTTTAAACACTTCAATCCACAAGAACTATTATTGCTATATCTTCAGACTGCCATTTGCTAGCATTATCAAGTAGCAGATTTCTTTCAATATGTCTGGATCATATCTTGACGTCAATTCAGGTTTCGAATTGGAGGGAAAACACACATTTTCTTCGGTTGTATATCAAAGATGTAAGACAGTAGGTAGATCTTAGTTTGAGAACTGTTGATTTGATGGAAGACGTCTTCAGTAATATAGAATTACCTCTTGCAGAAAACGTTTAAAAAGGAAACAGTAGTCATACTACGAACGAATTATCTCTTTTAAAACTAACTTTCAACACAGCAAGTTACAAAAAGGATCAAATTTTGCTGCTGGTGAATTGTATCTAGAAGGTTCAAACCAAGTTAACCTGTCATAACGGAACTAATCAGTCGAATTAAAAGAAGAAGGCTTTCTTTAGAAGAAACAACGCTCTCAAGAGACAATGATTTATCTTGCTGGACAAGTGGTGACCTTAATTATTTCAAGTCATGAAATGGTTATGTTGTATATTCATCAAAGCAGGTTGTAAACGAAATTAAAGAAATTGGACTGACGTCGAAATCTTGCAAATTCAGCATGTCTGATAGCATATTAAAAGGAGAACTTTCAAAACAGTTGGGAGAGGGAGAGATTTGGACTGGATCTCTATATCAAACATTTTACTGGACTTCAATATTAGCTGCAGTTATTAATATAATATCGGGCATATTTTCTTTTGTCGAAAACGGCTTTCTCCTTTGTGCTTTATTGAAACGAAAGCATCGACAAGTTCCTTCGAATGTGCTCATGTGTAACTTGGTTATTGCTGACCTCTTGACCGGACTCATTGTACAACCGTTGTACTCTGCACATATTTTTTTAGATCTTCATGACAAAACCAACTTTCCAGTTTTTCTCACTTTCAGCTATACAGCTTATTTACTGTGTGGAATTTCTCTTTTAACGGTGGCGGGAATGAGCTTGGATAGACTTTTTGCAACAGTTCGTCCAATACAGTACCGGATTTCAGCAAGATGGAAGTCATTCGCAATTTTTCTAGCATTCATATGGTTTCAGAGTCTTGTTATTATTGTCGTCTACGCTTCAAATATTATTGGATCTAGTGACATTTTTGGAAGAGCGTGCTTCCTTGGGGTAGTTATTTTTACAATAGTTGCCTTCTTTGTATCATATGTTTCAATTGTTCGAACAGTTGGACGTCAAAACAGAATACTTCAGGAGCGTAATTTGGCAATGACTGCCGTGAGATGTGAGAATCCGTACTCAAGACAAAGTAAAGTCACGAAGTCTTTTGCCATCCTAGCAGTCTTTCTGTGCCTGATGTACTTCCCAATGATTTTAGTAAAAGTATTTCTCTGGAGAGCCAGCGGAAAAGAGTTTCAAATCTTGGCTCTAGTGAATCGAGTCACAAATACTGTTACATTTTTAAATAGTTCGATAAATCCCATAATCTATTGCTTCAGGCATGTAAATATAAGACAGGAGGTAATGGTGTTGGTAAGGAAGGCTTTTTCTTGGAGGTACATTTTCAAGTGTCGACTTTGTCATAACACATTTCTTTAAAGGAAATTGAATCGACAGACATTATACTTGAAGTATTGAATGTAAATATCATACACTCAGGTCTAATTCTTCCATACATCAAGCATCATAATGTCAGAAATTGTTACTAAGGTCAACAGGTATTTGGTATCTTATACATACGTACCGTACATACAAAGAAAGAAAATGTCAAAGAATGTAAAACAATTATACCCCATATTTATTATAAGAATTGAGCATTTTAATATTTATTATAACATAAAAGTAGAAATTTTAAGGAAATAATTTATCAGTATTTTGTAAAATTTTGTCGTGTACAATATTTAAGAAACGATACTGTTCAGTTGTGTTGCAATTTAATGACATCATGAAATTATGATAATTCATGCACAGTCCTAAATGGTTACTGTTATTGAATGGTTGAAGATAAAGCCGGAGATGCAAGTCTCGTTATATTAAATGTTGTGGTACTTATTCTGTATTTTCCGGTGATAATTACCGGAGGAGGGGTCTGGTTTATTACTTCTACGCCTTGTTGTGATCCGCTGCAAATTAAATAATGTAGAATAAGACTTTTAAAGTCTAAAATTGCAAAAATAAAAGGATTATGGTCCGAGACAAATAATTATAAGATATACTAAGAGTAATTTATCTTCATGAAACATGTTGAAAAGTAACCCGACACTAAAAAGGCATAAGTTACAAAAATATGGAAACGCTAAAACTTGGCTGATCAACACTAGCTTTCGAAGTCTTTATCCTTTCTTCTGTATATACATACATATTAATTGTTTCTTTCTCTCATCATACAATTAACAAGCAAGTATTTGTTCAGTTTAAATTAGAGACCTTTTATAGGAAAGGTTAATGAGAAAGCTAAAGGCGAAACTTAAAGACTGAAATCTGCTTTTTGTGATTTATATACTTTTTAAGTAACGGTTTTGATGCTCAATCACTTTCTTTGTATATTTATATACATTTATCATATCAAAGGGAAGTTACCAATGCACTGTAATAGCTCAATGCCAGGATTGCAAAGCGATTCAGAATTTTGAGACATGAAATGGACTGGATTTTTTATTCTATTGTGAGTTTCACGCTAGGGCAATCATCAGGTCTCTCATATATACATATAATTTTAATTATATAGATTCACTAAGAGAAAAAAAACTTGGGAGTATGCCAAGGAGGGAGTATGGGAGTATGTTTTTTCTCTTAGTGAATCTATATATCTGACGCTCTGCATCTATGCATTGAGCACTCTACGTCACAGATAATCTTTTTTGATTATTGTTGTATAATTTTAATTATATACAATTAACTTTTTTTGAAAGGTCTAAATGGCAAAAAGACTATAATACAATTAAGTTCTCTCCGTTCATGTTTTTTGTTTCCATTCATTGTTTCTAAAGTCTCAACTGCAATCTGCAGTATGATGTATAAAGCATAACAACTAATATATACTAATTTTAGCAAAAGAATAATTCATTCGTTCATTTCAGCCATTCGTGCCACTGCTGGTGCGTATACTCTTTAATCACTGAAAGTTCAAAATTAGTGCAATTTAGGTATTACGTCTTATATGTCATATTTTTAAGAGGTCTTTGCAACAAGAAAAGTATGAATATCCTTTAAAATAACTATACATGTTTTAAAAGTGTCAACTGCAGTCTGCAGTGTGGCGCATAAAGCATAGTACCTAATTCATACTATTTTCTACAAAATAATAATTCATTCATACATTTATTTCAGTCATTCGTTTCACTGTTCGCGTGTGCTACTAAACTAGCTACTGTAATGAATAAGAAAGTGAAGGGTCCGCTGACAACTGATAGTAAATAAAACGCCAAGTAAGGAAATTATACTGACGACGTTTCGTCATCTGAAAAACTTCTTCAGGTCACCTACAGATTGTTACTACAGAGATTTTAGCCAATTTTTAGTAGCTATCTGTAGGTAAACAGAAGACGTTTTAGAGAAAACGAAACATTGCCAATAAAGTTTTCTTATTTGGCATTTTATCTACTATAGCTACAGTAACCTTGAAATTTAACTAGAGAAAAATAATGTGCCAAACAATTGAACATTTTCGTGCAGTTTGATGAGAAGATATATCGGCACGATAAGACTCAAACGCATGATTATTAAACATTATGGGTAAAACAAACAAACCGCCAAACTATTGGGAGAGTTTCCTTCTTGGCGTTTTACTTATAGTTAACAGGGCCGCGCTCGCCAAGCTCGTGGCGCGCTGTGGGCTGACGCCCCGCTCGGCCGCACTCCGCCGGCCTCCGAAGCCCCGGCGCGAGCGCCTCCGGGAGGCTCTCGGAGACGACCGCGACCGCGTCCCGTACCGACCTCCCGGCCCGCCCCGTTGAGCGGCTAGACTACGTCGTCGTCGCTCACCGTGAGCCTCCCCCGCCACGGTCCTCCGGTCCGGCCGACGCGGCCGGCAGAGATGTCCACCCATGTCCATGAAGATCGGAATCAACGGCCTGGGCCGTATCGGTCGTGCTCTGATTCGGGCCCTGTCCGGGAACCCCGCGATCGAGCTCGTGGCGGTGAACGACGTCGCCGAGCCGGAGGCGGCCGCCCGACTGATCCGACGCGACAGCGTGCGCGGCCTGTGGCACGAGCCGGTCCGCTGCGAGGACGGCGTGCTGACGGTCGGCGACCGTCGCATCGCGACCCACCGCGAGCCGTCGCTGGCCGACGTCCCCTGGGAGCGCTGGGGATGCGAGCTGGTGGTCGAGGCGACGGGCCGGGCGACCGACCGCGAACGGGCCGCGTCGCACCTGGCTCACGGCGTCGAGCGGGTGGTGGTCAGTGGCGCCTGTGACGGTGCCGACGCCACGCTCTGCTTCGGGGTGAACCACGAGAGCTTCCGACCGCGGCACGATCGCGTGCTGTCGGCCGCCACCTGCACGACGCACGCGCTGGCGTCGGTGCTGTCGGTCGTCGAGCGCCGCTTCGGGGTCGAGCTGGGCAACGCGACCACGATCCACTGCTACACGCCGTCGCAGCCGCTGCTCGATGCCGCTCATCCCGATCCGCGTCGGTCGCGCGCTGCCGGCCTGTCGCTCATCCCCACCGGCACCAGCGCCGAGCGGGCGCTCCGCCACGTCCTGCCGGAGCTCGACGGCCGGCTGCTGCTATCGGCGGTACGGGCTCCCGTGCCCGACGTGTCGGCGGTCGACTTCTCACTCTCGCTGAAGCGGGGCACCACGACCGACGAGGTCGTCGAGGTGCTGCGCGAGGAGTCGGGTCGCTCGCTCGACGGGCTGCTCGGGGTGTGCGACGAGCCGCTGGTGTCGATCGACCACCGCGGCTCGCCCTGCTCGGCCGTCGTCGACCTGCCGCTCACCCGCATGCTCGGCAGCCATTTCCTGAGATTGTTCGCCTGGTACGACAACGAGTGGGGCTACACCAGCCGGCTCGTCGGCCTGCTGGAGTTCCTCGCCGGCGCGGGTCGCGAGACGGCCGCCCCACGGTAGCGGACCGGTCGCGGCCGGGGGCCGTCGACCGTCCGATCGAGGAGTCATCATGGGCCGAGTCAAGACCGTGGACGACGTCGCGCTGGGCGACCGTCGGGTCCTGTGTCGCGTCGACTTCAACGTCCCGTTGGCCGAAGGGGCCGTCGCGGATTCCACCCGCATCGAGGCGGCCCTGCCGACTCTGAACCGGATCCTGGAGCAGGGCGGCAAGCTGGTCCTGATGTCCCATCTCGGGCGACCGAAGGGACGTCGCGTGGCCGAGCTGACCCTGCGGCCGGTGGCCGCCCGGCTGGCCGAGCTGCTCGGCCGTCCCGTCGAGTTCGTCGAGCAATGCGTCGGCCCCGAGGTGGTCGACCGTACCCGGGCGATGCCGTCCGGCGGCGTGCTGCTGCTGGAGAACCTCCGCTTCCACGCCGAGGAGACCGCCAACGACCCCGAGTTCGCCGCCCGACTGGCGGAGGCGGGCGACGTCTACGTCAACGACGCCTTCGGAACGGCTCACCGCGCCCACGCCTCGACCGAAGGGGTCGCCCACCATCTCGATCCGGCGCTCGCCGGGCTGCTGATGAGCCGCGAGATCGAGTACCTCGGCAAGCTGGAGCGGGACCCGGACAAGCCCTACGTGGCGGTGCTCGGCGGCGCTAAGGTGTCGGACAAGATCGTCCTGCTGGAGCGGCTGCTGTCGCGTGTCGACCGGATCCTGGTGGGCGGTGCGATGGCGTACACGTTCCTGCGCGCGCGCGGCGTCGACACGGGCGCCTCGCGGGTCGAGGAGGAGCGCCTGGAGGTCGCTGCTCGTATCCTCTCGTCGGCGTCGGCCTCCGGGGTCGAGTTCTTCCTGCCGGTCGACCACGTGGTCGCCCCGGCACTCGATGCGGCCGACCAGGCCCGCACCACCGACGGTGAGTCGATCGGGGCCGGCGCGATGGGCCTCGACATCGGTCCGCGCACCATCGAGGCGTTCTGCGCGGCGGTGGCCGACGCCCGGACGGTGCTGTGGAACGGCCCGCTCGGCCTGTTCGAGCAGCCGGCGTTCGCCGAGGGGACCCGCCGGGTCGGAGCGGCGATCGAGGCGAGCTCGGCCACCTCGGTGGTCGGCGGCGGGGACTCGGCCGCGGCCGCCCGCCGACTGGGCATCGCCACCGGCATGACCCACATCTCGACCGGGGGCGGCGCCGCGCTGGAGCTGCTGTCGGGCGAGGAGCTGCCGGGTCTGAAAGCACTCGGATTCTACGGCTGACCCGGGCACCGTCCGGGTCGCGGTCGTCCGGCCGTCGTCCGGGCCCGGGGGTCCACGGTACAGGAGAGCTCGAACCATGACCCAGGAGCACGCCCCACGCCGGCCGTTGATGGTGGCGAACTGGAAGATGCACCACGGAGCGGCCGCTTGCGCGAGCTACCTCGAGGCGTTCCTCGGCGAGGTCGGCCCGGTCACCGAGGTCGACGTGGCGATCGCGCCGCCCTACACCTCGCTCGGCGTCGTCGCCGAGCGGCTGCGCGGCAGTCGCGTCGGGCTCGCCGCCCAGAACGTCCACTGGGCCGAGCAGGGAGCCTTCACCGGCGAGATCTCGGCGGCCATGCTGGTCGAGGCCGGTTGTCGGTACGCGATCGTCGGCCACTCCGAGCGCCGACAGCTGTTCGGCGAGACCGACGCCACGGTACACGACCGCCTGCAGGCGGCGCTGGCGGCCGGGCTCGTCCCGATCCTGTGCGTCGGCGAGACCGACGCCCAGCGCGACGCCGGCGACACCGAGACGGTGGTGGACCGTCAGCTCGACCGGGCGCTCGACGGCGTCGCAATCGAGCAGGGCGATCGCCTGGTGATCGCCTACGAGCCGGTCTGGGCGATCGGCACCGGCCGCACGGCGACCCCGGAGCAGGCCGGCGAGGTCCACCGCCACGTCCGCGACCGTCTGGCGGCGCGCTTCGCGGCACCGGTGGCGGCCGGGATCCGGGTGCTCTACGGCGGCAGCGTCAAGCCCGGCAACGTCGACGAGCTCATGCGGGTCGAGGCGATCGACGGCGCTCTGGTGGGCGGCGCGTCGCTGAAGCCCGACATCTTCGCCCGGATCGTCCGCTTCGAGCCCTGACCGCGCGCTGGCGGGGATCCGGCGAGGCTGGTAAACTGCACGGCCGCCGAGGTGGAGCGTGGGCCCGGCCAGACCCGGGCTGCGCGCCGGGCGGCCACGCCCGGCGGGATGGAGCGTCGACGCTCCCCGTCGCCGAAGCTCCTGCGACGGACGCCGTCCGACCCGGCTCGCGTCCCCGACCGAAACGTCGTGCGCACGGCCTTCCCCGGATGGGAAGGCTCCACGGAGATGACCGTGTACGTAGTCCTGGTCTTGCTTCACGTTCTGGTGTGCGTCTTCCTGATCATGGTCGTGCTGCTGCAGACCGGTAAGGGAGCGGATCTCGCCGGTGCCTTCGGCGGCGGCGGCAGCCAGGCCGCGCTGGGAGCGCGCAGCGCGGCGACGCTGCTGTCCAAGCTCACCACCGGGGCGGCGGTGGCGTTCATGTTGACGTCGATTCTGCTGACCGTCTTCTCGGGCGATACCACGAGCTCGATCGTCGAGGACACGGTCGCGCCGGCGGCGTCGGCGCCGGCCCCGATCGAGCCGGCCGAGACCCCGTCGACCGAGCCGGCGGCCCCCGCCGAGGCGGCCGAGACCGGGTCCGACGACGGGGCGACCGACACACCGTGACGACGGGCTCGCGGTAGCGGTGCGTTCGTCTTGTGTCCGCCTGGGCCGTGTGCTAGTTTTCCCGTCGAGCCGAAGTGGTGGAATTGGCAGACACGCCATCTTGAGGGGGTGGTGCCCACCGGGCGTGCGGGTTCGAATCCCGCCTTCGGCATCCGGACTTCTCGTCCCGATCCTTCCTTCTCCGCGCGCTCGCGCCACGCTTCCGTCGCGGGACCGCCCTGCGGACGCTCCGACCGGGTCTCCCGAAATCGGGTGAGCCCCGACGGCGACCGCGCTGCCGATCGGGGCGTTATAGACCCGGAACGGCCGCCGAACCGACGGCCGACGGCCTCCCGAGGCCACCGTGCGTCCCCCATCGAAAGGCGCACGCGGAGCCCGGGCGCCGAGTCATCACGACGGAGATACGGCATGAACCTCGATAGAAATCGCAGCACCTGGTGGGTCGCCGGTACCGCCGGCGCCGTCGTCGTCGCCCTCGTTCTCGGCACCGGCGTCGGACGCGCCGACTCCACCGATACCGCGGCACCGCGCGACGCCCGCAACCTCCTGCGCGACCTCAGCGCCACCTTCCAGGACGTCGCCAGCGAGCTCAACCCGACGGTGGTCTCGATCTTCAGCAAGCAGACCGTCCGGATGGGCTCCGACGACCCCCACCGCGATCTGTTCGGGGGCGAGCTGTTCCGGCGGTTTTTCGAAGGCCAGGGGCCGAGCGAGCGCCTCGTGCGCGGCCTCGGCTCGGGCGTGATCGTGAGCGACGACGGGCTGATCCTGACCAACGCACACGTGGTCGAGGACGCCGACGAGCTGACGGTCGAGCTCAACGACGGCCGCAGCTTCGAGGCGACCATCGTCGGCACCGACGTGGCCACCGACGTCGCGGTCATCCGGATCGAGGCCGAGGAGCTGACCTCCGCGACGCTCGGCGACTCCGACGACGCCCAGGTCGGCGAGTGGGTGCTGGCGGTCGGCAACCCGATGAGCCTGATGCACACCGTCACCGCGGGCATTCTGAGCGCCAAGGGGCGCGCCAACGTCGGCCTGACGCAGTACGAGGACTTCCTCCAGACCGACGCCGCGATCAACCGCGGCAACAGCGGCGGCCCGCTGGTGAACCTCGACGGTGACGTGATCGGCATCAACACCGCGATCGCGACCCGCACCGGTGGCTACATGGGAATCGGCTTCGCCATCCCGATCAACATGGCGAAGCGGATCATGGATCAGCTGGTGGCGCAGGGGCGGGTCAGCCGGGGCTACCTCGGCGTGATGCCGCAGGACCTCGACGACGCGCTGGCGACCGCGCTCGGCCTGGAGTCCTCCGACGGCGCCCTGGTGTCGCACGTCGAGCCCGGCGGGCCGTCCGACGAGGCCGGCATGAAGCGCGACGACGTCATCGTCGAGTTCAACGGCTCCGAGGTGCGCGACAGCGCCCACCTGCGCATGCTGGTGGCGCAGGCCGACCCCGGTAGCGACGCCGAGGTCAAGGTGATGCGCGATGGTCGCGACCGGGAGCTGTCGGTGAGCCTGGGCGACCGCAGCGACTTCGTCGCCGACGGGGGCCGCACGGTGCCGAACCGCCAGCTCGAGACGGAGCGGAAGATGGGCGTGGCGGTCACCGCCCTGACGCCGGAGATCGCCGCCGAGCTCGGCTTCGAAGACGAGGAGGGCGTGGTGGTCGAGGCGGTCCAGCCGGGCAGCCCGGCCGCCGACGCCGGACTGCGCCGGGGCGACCTGGTCCAGGAGGTGAACCGCAATCGGGTCACCAGCGTGGGCGAGTACCGACGGGCGCTGGACGACACCGAGCACGAGGACATCGTGCTGTTCCTGGTCCGGCGCGGCCAGGTTACCTTGTACTACGCTGTAAAGCTATCGTAGGAAGGTTCCCGGGCGCGACACCGGCGTCGCGCCCGGGCACGGAACGACGACCGGGGGGTGGTGCCATGGGCACGGAGCGCGCCGAACGCTTCTACGCCGAGTTCGCAGGGCTGTACGACCTGCTGTTCGACAAGGTCTTCGAGAGCGGTCGACGCCGCAGCATCGAGCGCCTCGACGTGCAGCCCGGCGAGAGCATCCTGGAGGTCGGCGTCGGCAGCGGGCTCACCCTCCAGTACTTTCCGCGCGAGGCTCGCATCACCGGCATCGACCTCGAAGAGGCGATGCTCGACGAGGCGGCCAACCGGGTCGCGCGCGAGGGTCTCGACCACGTCGAGCTGCGCCAGATGGACGCCAGCGACCTCCGCTTCGAGGACGCCTCGTTCGATCGGGTGCTGGTTCCCTACGTGCTGTCGGTGGTGCGCGAGCCGGAGCGGGTGCTCTCGGAGATCGCCCGGGTGTGCAAGCCCGGGGGTCGGGTGATCGTGGTGAACCACTTCGGCAGCGATCACCTGCCGCTGCGGGCCTTCGAGCGGGCGCTCACTCCGCTGTCGCTCTACATGGGGTTCGTTCTCGACCTGCGGATCTCGTCGGTGCTCCCCACTCCGGAGCTCGAGATCGAGTCGCACGAGCGGGTCGGCCTGTTCCGACTCTGGAGCATCCTCCAGTGCCGGCGCGTGTGAGCCCTCCGGGCTCTCCCGCCGTCTAGCCGCTCATCAACGCCCGCAGCACGAACATGACGTTCGCCGGGCGCTCGGCCAGCCGCCGCATGAAGTACGGGTACCACTCGGTACCGAACGGGACGTAGATACGTACCCGATGGCCGGCTTCCCTGAGCCTGCGCTGCAGATCCCGGCGCACCCCGAACAGCATCTGGAACTCGTACTGGTCGGGTCGGACCGAGTGCCGCTCGATCCGCTCCAGCGCGGCGGCCACCATCGCCTCGTCGTGGGTGGCGATGGCGGGGTAGGCGCCGCGGGCGAGGGCCTCGGGGTCGAGCATGACGTCGAGCATGCGGACGTAGCTCGCGTCGACGTCGGACTTGGCGGGGAAGGCGATTTCGGACGGCTCCTTGTAGGCGCCCTTGCAGATGCGTACGTTGACTTTCGCCTCGGCCAGCTTCCGGAGGTCGTCGACGCTGCGACGCAGCATCGACTGCAGCACGACCCCGACGTTGGTGTGAACACCGCGCAGGGCACCGAAGACCTCGAGCGTGCGCTCGGTGTAATCGGAGCCCTCCATGTCGATGCGCACGAACGAGCCGTCGGTGGCAGCGTGCCGGACCACCCGTTCCAGATTGGCGCGGCAGACCTCGGCGCCGAGGTCGAGTCCGAGCTGGGTCAGCTTGAGACTGATGTGCGAAGGCAGACCGGCCGACCGGATGCCGTCGATCGAGGCGATGTAGGCGTCGGTGGCGCGCCGCGCCTCCTCCTCGTGCGAGACGTTCTCACCGAGCAGGTCGAGCGTGATCTCGAACCCCTCGTCGTGGAGCGATCGGACCGCCGGGATCGCCTGCTCCAGCTCCTCGCCGGCGACGAAACGATCGACGGCCCGGCGACCGGCGCCGAACTTCAGCATCAGGTCGCGCGCGGCTGGACGCTCGGACAGAGCGAGCAGAACCGTCCGCATCATGACGGCGAACTCTCCATGACAGCAGCCCCCTGACCCGACGAGCGCGCTCACCGGGGTGAAGCGGCGGAGCGGATGGCGCCCGCCGTCGCGCGCGCCATGCTAGCACGGGTCAGCGCTGTGGCTCCTCGCCGTCGCCCGCCGCGGCGTCGGTCGTCTCCTCCCCGCCGTCGGCCTCCTGCGACGTCGGCTGGCTCTGCGCCTCGGAGGTCGGCTCGGCGGCGCCCTCGTCGCCGTCGTCGTCCGACAGAGCGATGTTAAGTCTATCAAATACAGTTCTAGGGCACGGCATATTCACTTTATCAATAAGAAACAAAGTGCTACCGCGAGTACTTCCAAAAGACCCCTCGTGAAGAACGCCTGTTGTCCGCGTGAAAGGGCCAATGGTCGCGATGTCGGGGCGGAATGGTCCCGAGAGCGAAGCTCTTGGGGGGCCGATTGCCCCTTTCCAAAGCTATTGTTGGTTCAAGTGAAAAGTGCCAAAAGGACCGATGCGATCAGGTGTCCCGGCGGCGACACTAGCTCGCTCTCCGCGCCGACCGCGCCAAATTGGCGCCTGTGGAGCCGATATCCGCCGAAGCGAGCCTGAGGCCACCTCGATGAGCAGGAAAATTCCGGAGTCGGCACAGCGGACCTTCAGCTTTTTTCTGATCCGGGACTTTGCCTTGAACTGCTTCGCCTCCGCGGTCGAGCCTTTGCGCGCGGCCAATCGGCTGTCGGATCGTAGTCTCTACGCTTGGGACCTAATTTCGCTCGACGGGCGCGCGGTCGAGTCCTCCAGCGGCATCGAGGTGGTGCCCCACCGGGCGATCGGTGAGGCCGATCACTTGGAGAGCCTCTTCGTGGTCGCGGGCCTTTCGGTCGAGTCCTACGACGACAGGCGGGTCTTCGGCTGGCTGCGCAAGCTGGACCGACAGGGCTGCCGTCTGGGGGCGATCTCGACTGGGAGCTACATTCTAGCCCATGCCGGGCTCTTGAACGGCTACCGTTGCACGGTTCACTGGGAGAACCTCGCTGGCTTCGAGGAAGCGTTTCCCCAGCTCCAGGTGACCCCGGAGCTGTTCGAGATCGATCGCAGACGCATGACGACGGCTGGCGGGACCGCATCGCTGGATCTGATGCTGTCGCTGATTGGCCTCGACCATGGCCGCGAGCTGGCAACGGCGGTGGCGGAGCAGTTCATTCACGAGCGAATTCGCGATCAGCACGACAGTCAACGCATGGCGCTGCGCAACCGCCTGGGGGTCAGCCACCCGAAGCTCCTGAAGGTCATCGCCCTCATGGAAGAGAACCTGGAGGAGCCTCTGTCCCGCGCCAGCCTGGCGCAGCAGGCACAACTCTCCACGCGACAGCTGGAACGCCTCTTTCGTAAGTACATGACGCGAACGCCGACCCGCTACTACCTCGAGCTGCGGCTGCACAGGGCACGCCGCTTGCTGCACCAGACCGCTCTTTCGGTGCTCGATGTCGCGCTCGCCTGCGGCTTTGCCTCGGCCTCGCATTTCTCCAAGTGCTATCGCGAGCACTTCCGCAAGACGCCGCGCGAAGAGCGCCTCGTATCCGCTTGAGCAGGCCAGAGTGCGAAATCTCCTCTTTCCGCCCCTGATCTTGCTCGCCCTCATGATCGCCGCGGTGATGCCGGTGCGTGCGGCGAGCCTGGTGATCGAGGCCGAAACCGGACTTGTCCTGCATGCGGACGGGGCGACCCAGCCCTGGTTTCCGGCTTCCCTGACCAAGATGATGACGGCCTACCTCGTGTTCGAGGCCCTGGAGCAGGGTTTGCTGGAGGCATCCGCCAAGCTTCCAGTCTCGGCCGCCGCCGCCGGGCAGCCGCCGACCAAGCTGGGCCTGCGAAAGGGCGCCAAGATTACCGTCGACGAGGCTTTGAACGCCCTTGCCATTCGCTCGGCAAACGATGTCGCCGTGGTCCTGGCCGAGGCTCTAGCCCAAAGCGAGGAAGGTTTTGCGGTGATGATGACCGCCAAGGCCCGCGCGCTGGGCATGCGCGGCACGGTGTTCCGCAACGCCTCCGGCCTGCCCAACCCGAACCAGCGCAGCACAGCCCGTGATCTGGCGATCCTGGCGCGCGCCCTGATCACGAACTTCCCCGACCGCTATGGCCACTTCAGCCGGCAATCGAGCAGCTTCAGGGGGCGGGGCTACGCGAGCACCAACCGCTGCGCGGCGAGCTTCGAGGGCGCAGACGTCATCAAGACCGGGTTCACCTGTGCCTCGGGCTACAACCTGGCGGCCTCGGCCGTGCGGGGCGGCCGGCGCTTGATCGCGGTGCTGCTCGGCGCCAAGACCAGCGCGCTGCGCAACATCACCGTGACCAAGCTGCTGAACCGGGGCTTCGAGGCTTTGGGCGAGGGGCGCTCCGACCTTGGCCGGATCGGCGATCTGAAGCCGGCGGTGAGCTCGGGCGCAGAACCGCCCCATATTCTCTCGGCCAAGGACTGCGGTGCCCGCATCGCCAAGCCGGCCGAGGCGCCCTTGTCGGGTTGGGGCATCATCTTCGGCTCGTTCCGCGACAAGGAAACCGCCGGACGGCTGGCCCGCGAACGACGCCACCTGCTCAAGGCTGTGATCGATCGCGGCCGGATCGCGGTGGTGCCGCGCCAGCGCGACGGCTTCGTGGGCTTCAGCGCGTTGATCGTCGGCCTGAAGGCGGAGGACGCCGGCCGCGCCTGCAAGCATCTCTGGTCGCTCAAAGCCTATTGCCTGGGACTGCCGCCCAAGGTGCTGCAGAACCCGAACGCGCTTTGGCGCTGAGTGCTGTCCTCGATCGGAAAGGCCCAGATCAAGACCCGGAGCCTGGTCGAGCCGAGAAGCTCTCCGGAACGGACGACATCGTCCAAGCCAGACCGACGCTCCAGCATCGACGCTGGTTTGGAAGGTCGTGTTTTCGAGTTGCACGGTTAGATACCTGCCGATAGGGTCTGCGGTGCTCGCAGGAGCACTACAATCTGAATGGTTTCTGCAATGAAGACACTCTTCTTTCATGTTGGTGCGCACAAGACCGGCTCATCATTTCTGCAGAACACATTCGAGGCAAATACATCCACCCTTGAAGGGCACGGAATCTCGTACTTACACAAGTATGTTCTCGCGAAGACTCTGTACTTTCGATATTTGATGAATATTTGGGGAAAGGATCTCGCGAAAGAAACTCCATTCGAGCTGGCGAACAAGAACTTCCAAGAGCTGATCCGCGCGCAGCCCAACTCGAGCGTGCTCTTGTCTCACGAGAACTTTCTCGGCGGCGCCCTAGCCAAGACTCCGCACATGTATCCCTTCGCGGAAGAAATCTTGGCAGCCATCATGAAGATGTCGGGCGGGGACAGGGTGCGTATTCTGCTTTGTGTGCGCAATCAAGGCGACTTCATAGAGTCGTACTACATGCAGCGGGCGATGAAGGGAAAAGTCCTGAATTTTGCCGAGTACTTTGCCACTCTAGGTTACTCCCATTTGTCCTGGTACGATCTCGCAGCTAGAATTCGGGCAATCGTTGGCCCGGACAACCTCCTCATCATGCCCTTTGAATTGGTCTATCAGGGCAGTGAGTCTTTCGTGAATCGCTTTCTGCAGCTCTGCGGTGCTGATGTGGAGGGAAACCTCGTGCTATCGGACGAACGCAATCCACGCTTTTCAGACGCTGCCTTGAAGATCGCGGCCTTTGCGGCCGACCATCTGCGGATCGAGGAGCGCAAGCTGCTCAAGGTGTTCCTTCAGAAAAATGTCTCAAGCGCAAACTATGGGCGGGCTCGCATCCTTGACGAGCCGGAAAGAGCAAAGCTGACGCGACACTTCTCGGAGGAGAACCGATTGCTGTTCGAGGAGTTCATCGATCCGAGAATGGCGATCCCGGCGGTCCTGAACCGCTACGTCTCGATCTAGCCTGCCGAAGAAGCTCGTTCCATTCGGTGTCCGGGTGTTCTACCAAGCGTCCCGCTAGGCCGTGTAGGCAGCCTTATGGGAAGTGATCGTGGAGTAATCGCGAGGGACCAGAGGCGATCCTCTCGGTGACCCCTGCGATCGGCTTGACTCGCAAGGCTTTGCCGCTTTCTAGTTGCACAGCAATACGGGGGCCGCGCGATCAGGCCTGGGTCCGGTTCAAGTCCGCGCGAGGGATGGGTTTGAGTACTTTGTCACAGTTGAAAATGGACGGCTCACTCCGGCTTGGAAGCCTGTTTGAGACCTTGTTGTTCGCTGTCCCGAGCATTTCAGCGAGAACCTTGGGGATCTACCGGATTCTCTTCGGCTCGATCTTCTTGGTCTTTTTCTGGTCGCAGATGGACCCGGGCCGCATGGGGTCTATTGCCGCGTCCGGGGCCAGGTTCTACCTCAACAGCTGGATCATTTTGGGCGACTTTTCGGCGCTGCCGCAGGCCCGGTCGGCAGTCTACTATTCCGTGCTCCTGTCTTTGGGGTGCTTTACGGCCGGGCTCATGACCCGTGTTTCGTTCGTCTTCCTGGTCGCGGGCTTTTGGCTCACCGTCCTGCTGTCGAACGATGGCCATTTTGTCACGCCCCTCCTCTTGGCGGTGACAGTGACGGTCAACGCACCTTGGGGAGCGGGGCTCAGTCTGGACAGTTATCTGTTCCGTAAGGGCGGTGACAGCGGGAGGTCGCCGGAGTTTGGCTATCCAATTTGGCTCATGGGCCTCTGTATCTCTCTCGCCTATACCTCGGCCGGACTGAGCAAGCTCTACCTGACCGGTGGAGATTGGATCTGGGAAGGCGGCGCGCGCTGGGGCTTTATGACCGATTTGCCCTATGCCGTTACCCTCTGGGGACCGATCATAATCAACAGTCTTCCGCTCGCAATTCTAGCTTCGGCCTTCGCCGCCTTTGGCCAGATCGCGTACATCTGGTCCTGCTTCACCAGAAGCCTTCTGATCAAGTCCGCGATCGGCCTCTTCATTGCGCTGCCGTTTCTCGTGGGGCTTGCTCTGCTGATGGGGTTGTTCTGGTGGCCCTGGTTCATTCTCGTCCTGCTTTGGTACCTGCCCTGGTCCAAGATTGATGATCTGCTGGACACAAGCCGGTCAGGGCCGGCGGATCGGCGTGCCAGGCGCTGGCAACAGAACTGGGCCGCCTGGGCCGCCGCCATTTTGATCTTCGGGCATGGCTATGTCGTGGCGACGGCGGATGAGTTCGAGCCTCTCTTCTCGAACTACCCCATGTACGCTGTTGCTTATCCGATGGGTTCGGAGCTGGAGGAAACCCGCTGGCAGGACTTCGAAGCGAACAATCCGAGCTACGTCTACGCGATTACCGTTGAAGCAGATGACGGCGGGGTGACCGACGTCAGCCAACGCTATCGCGCGAGCGTTTTCCTTCAGCGCTTTATCGAGTACCCTTCGCTTTATCGCGGACTGGAACCGGAGTCGATTTGGGCCCTGGCCGAGCGGGGTGAGAGCCTTGGCCCGTTTTGCCCTGTTCAGCGTCAGGTCTTGGCTGGTACCAATCCGGGCGAAGAGAGAGCGACCCTCGTGTACAGGCGTGACCACTTCGACCTGATCGACGGCAAGATCGTCTGGTTGAGCAACGGCAAGAGTTTGCGGGTTATCGTGGCGTCGGACACCTGCAGCTACGTATGGGGCGAAGATGAAGCTTGATGCGGCTCAACTACGCAATCCTTTGGGCCTCGATGGCGCGGACGTCGTGATCATCTACGATGGTCAATGCGTGTTTTGCCAGTCCTACGTTCGCTTCTTGCGGCTGCGAGAGGCCTGCGGCCGGGTTCAGCTTCTAGACGCGCGCAGCGATGGGCTTGCGAGCCTGGTTCAGGCAGAGCTCGGACTCGACTTGGACGAGGGCATGTTGGTGTTGCTCGGCGACCGGGGATTCTACGGCACCGATGCAATGCATGTGCTATCTACCATGACCAGCCGTTTCGGCCTGCTGAACCGCCTGGTCGCCTGGACGTTCAAGACTCCGGCAATTGCGAGCCTGCTCTACCCCATCTTCAAGCTTGGTCGTTCGGCAACTCTGTTCCTGCTCAGACGTCCACGAATCAGATCGGGAGATGGTGGATTGGAGGTTAGGTCCCCGTTGGCCTTGAGCAAGGATTGATAGGTCTCCTCTCCATGAGACGATTCTAAGTGAAGGCATCAGCCGCCAAGGCCGGCGGCATCCCAGTGGCCAAGTCGAGTGAGGCGCCCCGCACCGGCCGTGGGATCAAACTCGGCATAGTGCACGACACGGCGACCCACGTGTCCGCGACGCCCGGCCCGCGGATCGTCCGCCCGCCTCTCCCGTGACCTCGCGTGTGCTGAGCCGTTGCCGCCTCGAAACTTGCCGGGAGAAGCAACGCGCGGCATTGGCCATCCAGGCTGAAAATCATCAATCGAACGGCTCGCTTGGCGTCAGGCACGGCTGACACCTGAACGCTGTTGGTGCTGGACCCGCTAGCGGGCCCGTTCTGGCCCTGATTGCAAGTAAGATTCGGCGGCTAGGACAGAAGTTGTGGAGTAAATCCGGAAACTACCTCGCGTGCTACTCGTGAGCTCTTGGATACGTGATCGGCGGGAGCCTAACCTTTCGATGGTTTTCTTGGCACCAATTTCAGGTAGTGAAGGATCCATTGCTGAATTATTGCCGGGTATGCGTCTCAGGGTAGATTTTTGCTGGAGATTTGTTTCTTTGGAAAATCTCGCAGTACGTGTGTGGTTGCCCGATCGATCGTGTGATCGTAACAAAATTGCGATCATATCCGCAGCTGCCGATCTGGTCCGCTGGAGGGCCATGCGATCAATCCAAGTTCGCGGACTGCTTATGTTCGTTTTATTGCTCACGGCCAAAAATTCTTATAAATCAATAATATATAAGAGAACTTTTCACACTTCATTTAGCATTGGATCTTGTACTTATGTCTCATCGCTCGAGGCAGCGAAGAAACGAAGACTCTCGTACGATCCAAGGTTTTAGATTTTAAAGACTCTCTCATCAGATTAGCAAATCCCAAAATTGATCATTAATTTTCTTTTTTTGGTTGAATTCAGTAAGCTCCTTCAGTAGGAGTGGCCACTCGTTTTTTGACGCATTCCCAACAGGCTTGCAGGTATGGTTTCGCTCCAGGAGGGACAGGATCAGGAGGCGCAAGCCGTGGTCGCGCTGGATGGCGCCGCGGTTTGCCTGGCGATGCTGCTACGCTTCCTGCGCCTGCCCGCCGACCCCGAACAGATAGCCCACGAGTATACCCCCAACGGCCGCGCCATGAATGTCACCGACTTGGTGCGCGCGGCCCGACGGCTCGGGGTCAAGGCGCGCGCGGTCACCATCAAGCCGAGCCGCCTAGAGAAGGCGGTCTTGCCCGGGATCGCCGAGGGCCGCGACGGCAGCTTCTTCATTCTGGCCCAAGCCAGCGGGAAGGAAGCGCTGATCCAGGAACCCGGCGGACGTCCGGAACGCCTGAGCCTGGAGGAGCTGGCGGCGCGCTGGACCGGCCGCCTGGTCCTGGTCACCCGCCGCGCGCACCTGGCAGGCGAGCTGCGGCGCTTCGACTTCACCTGGTTCATCCCGGCGATCGTCAAGTACCGCCGGCTGTTCGGCGAGGTGCTCTTGGCCTCGCTGTTCCTGCAGCTCTTCGCCCTGGTGACACCTCTGTTCTTCCAGGTGGTGATCGACAAGGTCCTGGTGCACCGCGGCCTCACCACGCTCGATGTGCTGGTGATCGGCCTGATCGTGGTGATGGTCTTCGAGGTCATTCTCGGCGGCCTCAGGACCTATATTTTTTCCCATACCTCGAGCCGGGTCGACGTCGAGCTGGGCGCGCGCCTGTTCAACCACCTGCTGGCCCTGCCGATTGCCTATTTTCAGGCCCGGCAGGTCGGCCAGACCGTGGCCAGGGTGCGCGAACTGGAGAACATCCGCGCCTTCCTGACCGGCTCCGCCCTGACCCTGGTGCTCGACCTTGCCTTTACCGTGGTGTTCTTCGCGGTCATGTACCACTTCAGCCCGTCACTGACCTTGATCGTGCTGGGCTCGATCCCCTTCTACGCCGCCCTTTCGCTCGGCATCACGCCGACCCTGCGCCGCCGCATCGAGGAGAAGTTCCAGCGCGGCGCGGCCAACCAGGCCTTCCTGGTCGAGGCGGTGTCCGGGGTCGAAACCCTCAAGGCCATGGCGGTCGAGCCGCAGATGCGCCAGCGCTGGGAGGAGCAGCTGGCGGCCTATGTGTTCGAATCCGGTCAGCGCCGTTAATTTGCAAGCTATTGTGGTAATGCTCCACTCTTTGAGAATTATATATATATATACAGTTATATACAAATGATTTAATCTATGGTTGTGCAATACCGAGGCACAACCTCCATTAAACATACAACGCAATGGGTACAACAGAAGATGTAATACTTACATTATACTTTGAAGGACGTATTCTTTCCCCAAAAACAACCTATTTAAAAGTGAAAAACATATAAAATACACATTGATAAAACACTTCTCAACAAATTTGTCAAAATAATGCCAGCTGATATACATATGAGTAGAAATTAAAGCACCATCTTGTTATACTATCTTAAGTAATATAATATTTTGATGTGAAAATTACCAGACATTAACCACTTCAAAATTGGAATAAGCAATTATATACCTATACATATACTCATTTTGTCTGACACTTCTCAAAGCACAAATCATCAGAGTAGGATCATAGGGAAAGGAAAGTATTATACTTTATCCTTAGTTATTTTTTTGAAATCACCAATCAGAATTTGTAATGCAAAAACTACATTGATTAAACAAAAGGGCCCTATTAAACTACTTATTCATCTTTATTGCAAAGCAGGGCATTCTTGCATTGACATAGAATGATTCCTGAACCACTGAATGAAGTACAGACTGGTTGTCCACATCCTAGGGGATAGTGTCTAGGGAATTTAAGGATGGAATATGTTGCAGGGGATCAACACAAGCAATCATATACTGGCAGAAGATTGTCATCCTACACAACTGCAATGTACAGGTACTAAATATTTGTGGTTAACTTACAGTGCTTTCTAAGAGGTATAAATTATGTGGGTAAATAGCACCAAAACACTTCTCTGAAGCCTAAGAAATCTGTATTCAAATTGAGAAAAAATGTCCAAAGTCAATAAAAGTTTTAAATATAGACCATTTGGGGGGTCAAATTGTCTGTCCATGAAAACTTTGGGTACCTTTAATTTTATAGTACCATCAATGGCAGCTCAAGGATAACTGCTGTAATGAAAAATGTGTTGAATTCTGGTTTTGTTTCGCTGTTCATGAACACAGGTAAAAAAAGATTTTACTTAAGAATAACTTACATGTTTCTGGGGGAAAAGAAGTTCAGAAAATAAATAAATTAGATAATGTAAATTTCTGTACAGACTGGCCATAAATCTGGTTGCATCATTCATTGTTAGCCATAGTCTTGCTTCCTTCTAAAGGAGTAATTTTCCTATTTTTTTAAGAATTTAATCATGTCAATACTGTAAATAAAACTGTTTTGAAAATATATTGATAGAAAACAACAGGAGTTTGGTAGGCCTAAAAATGTCACCAATCATTGATAGAAACCTCAGTGCAGATATTGGCAAATGCTGGGCCTAGTTGACAAACCTTACTTAAAAATTTCATTCTTTTCTTCAAAACCACGTATATCCCAAACTCAATAATGCAGTGAATACCACTTTCAAAGACAGTGGATAGAGTCAATAATGTGCACTGCATTGGTGCATACTACTTTGTCTTCTCTACAGGAACATTGTAAACAAACTGATCAGGTTGAGGGAGCACTAAAGTATGATACTCCAGCTGGAGTAAGCAAAAGTGCATAAACCTTATGATGCCGAAGAAAGATAAAAGTATGAGTGGCAGGATTTCGAAAAGTCATTATTGTATGTATCCATTGTAGTGCGGATTGGATTGAATGCATGTAAAGTTGAGGGTGATAGTAGATGAAAGACTAAATTTAGTGCAGAAAAAGATCTGAACAAGAATATGGAAGGTGAGGCAAATGACTAAATATCCAAACTACAAAAGGAAATCCACAATCAGACTTCAAAAATACATACCTGACCTAAGTTTTCTGATGGTGATGGAATGCTGTGTGATGGCTCACAGAAATCAAAACTATAAAGAAAAGCAAAAATTACTTCGGTTTTGAAACAATGACCTAAATGGGCAACAAGTAAACATTCGACTTAAAATATCAAAAGAAAATATGTCCAACTGGTAATACATTAACAGTTAATTGAGTTTTACATCATCAAAAGTAGTACTGCCAAATACACATCCATTCAAATGACCGCTAGAAATGTATATCATGCCTGTTATTGATGAATTGCCATTTAAATACTTGCATGAAGATTATAATTTATTGGTATTGTTCTGGTGATGAAACTCTAATATAATGCAGTAGTATTATTTGTTTTCTTATACATTCATAAAGTAGTACAGGAGCTCTCTCATATGTACCCCCACTAATAGTAATCAAAATGTTCTGGCATCATCTCCTAAAACTAACCACAGTAAGCAACACAATATTCAGATGTTTCAATTAACTAAAAGTGAGCAATCTTTATATGTGCCATATATAACTGGATCTGTATGTTGGTATGTTTTACATGAAACTTGGGGAAATGGTAATTCCCCACAGTTACCATTTCATTAATAGAACCATTAAGGGGCAACACCTTCACTTTTTCAATGTTGAAATTGACAAATATTGGCAATAACTCAGTGAGAGAGGTTGCCACCTCAGCTTAGTGTTTGTTGAGGGTTAACTGGGATATACACATTTGGGCAACACTGCATCAAATGAGTTTCAAGGGGATGTGAAGATTTTGCCTGTTATATCCAATGCTCACTATAACTGAAATTGCCACAAATGAAGGTTGTTTTTGAAAATGATATATTAGTTCCATACTGTATTTCACAAGTATTCAAGGTATTGTTCCTTTTATTGCATTCAAAATATAAGTTACGCGTAAATTAAGAAGGGTAGGCAGTCTTATGTAATATATAGAGGACACCTTGCAGACTAGGTAGCTGCCTACATGCCAGCAGTGTCTCTTCAGTTACAGATCCCGGGCACTCAAATGAATTGTGACCATGAGTTAAGGGCTTCAGGAGTTTCTTGAACAGAAATTGGAGGTAACGTGTTCACATCATAAGTATCATTTTATTCCTTTTCCTCTCATCATCTATATTCTTGATTTTCAACATCATCATCAAATAAGGAGTTCCAGGGTCAGATCCGAGTTTCCTGCACTTTGCAATAATCATGAAAAATCTATCTTGTAAATTAAAAACAAACTGTCTTTGAATTTATTGTATTCATACAGATATCATGGTGATCCTTGTACAAGTTGAAAAGTTACTGAACTATGTACAACCTATGAAGGAAGTAACTTGATCCAAAGGGGCTCTAAGTCATTAGAAAGGAGACAAACTTCTTTGTTATAACATCTGGCATGCGTGATCACCACAACAAGTAAATAATTCTTCAGAGTACAACATGCTACTAAAATAAGAGAAAAGATAATGGTCAGCTCACTTTCACAATAAATGAAGGACCAAAAATATAAATAACTTACCTATGGTACTCATACGGGATTACTGATTCCACTGAATCAAGACGATTAACAAATAATTCTATTTTGGACTAAAGGGAAAAGGAAGAGATAATGACTATAAGAAAATTAAAACATGTAAATATCCAGTACATAGATTACATATAATCCCTAATATTGAGATTGCCAGCAGCCCTTTTCTTAAAATATCACTCTTATATATATTCATGTGTGTTGTTTACAAGAATGGACAAAAATGTTTGTATTTGAAGTTACGCTTAATTTCATTACATAAATTTGCATTAGTATGTTCAGCATCATAAAACCCCTTCCCACATCTGGAGCTCAGTGAACTGTACAGCATCTATTAAATAGTGAGGCACCTTGTCCCTCAAACTACACATCAACAATGCTCTCCACCATTACTTGAGAAAGGTTTGCTAGAACTTCAGTTAGAGAACCCAACAAGCTCCACTCTTTCCAGCAACATTAAAGTCTTCCACGGTGACATAATGTTCAAGTCATGTTGGTCTGTGATTGTGAAAGCAGCTGGTTGATGATGACCAGATTGACAGGTGGAAATGTTGTACAACCCTTTTTTTGAAAACATTTTTTACCACTGGGCTGAAGGTCATGTTAAATTGGGGCCCTGTTCAGGCAATACCAATCTTTGATTGATGTGTGAAAGCCCCTTAATGCAGGAGGCTAGAAAGAAATTGTTTTACTTAAAGGTAGCCATAACATCTCTC
This sequence comes from Alatinidae sp. Z8VKAUB7J3, assembly GCA_010016025.2. Taxonomy (NCBI): domain Eukaryota; kingdom Metazoa; phylum Cnidaria; class Cubozoa; order Carybdeida; family Alatinidae; species Alatinidae sp. Z8VKAUB7J3. The sequence goes on along the minus strand of JAAAKM020006971.1, from coordinate 67,358,530 downwards.
TCGCTAAGACAGTATTGTGCAAATATTTGAAATTGATACTGCCACAATGACTCTGTTTCACTAAAATCATCTCATTGTCAGCCAGGTCAATACAGGTGAACTGTCAATCCAATTGGCCATTGTTGTCTGATGAGTAAAAATCCAAGTGCCTCAAGTTGTTTTGGCAGTTTGAATTAGATATGTTTGTACCAAGGTAACTTAATAGTCAAGTGACAGTGACAGTTCAGTAGTTATTGTTGTTGCTTGTTATTTATACAAGAGTCTGCTAGTTTCTGGAATCTTTTGTAATGTAATTTTCACCTTCTTTTTGTTCTTTTCTTCTGTTTTTGGTAATGATTTCAATTATTTTATAGGGTATTATCATTGAAATCTGTTTTTTTTCTTAATTAAGCAGGATCTTGACCCATGTAAAGTAATTTTTGAAAATATAACATATAAACGGCTATGAAAATGTGTACTTTCTGTAAGTGACACCTTGAGCACTTGAAGCACCTGATAGAGTGGTAGCTTGGCAGGGCTCATCATTTAGACAGGGAATACATGGGAGCAGCACAGGTGGTAGTAGTAGTAGTACAGCAGCTGGAGTAGTGGTTGCAGAGTAAGTAACGTTAGGGTCCCACTTGTTATCAGTTACCATCTGGCTTTTGATGGTCTTCAATACATTCTCCAAAGGTTTCAATGTGTCTTAAGTACACCTGATGCATGATGGATGCCAAGAAGTGTTCCCTGAGGAACCAATTATTGGCAGCCACTATACTTTCTAAGCAGCAGCTGGCAATAAAGGACAGTAAACACTCAAGCTGCTGAGAGCTATTTGAAAAAGTCCCAACTGTTACTTGGAATTTCAGGGTCTATATAGCAGCACCAACAAGAAGAAGTAAAGGCTTTTATTATACAATTTTCTACTGACAGACTACATAATTAATACAACTTGCCATGAGGCATTAAACAACATCAGGACCTGATATAAGCAAAGTGAAAATCTCTTAAGAAGTTTTGATGATAGCTCAAATCTACACAAAAGATATTTATTGGCAATAAAACCTTGCCACCAGCTATAAATTTAAACTCTAAATCACGCAAACATAACTATTCAAGTATTCTTAAGTGTTTCGTAGGCTTCAGAACCTGGTGTCATTACCACGTATCTGTAAAGTTACCCAAAATTATATTTTCCGCAAATCCAACTAAAACTTTAGGCTGCACATAAAATTTCATTGAGAAGAGAGGATTTGAAATGTTAGTTTTGGAAAAGAACACTAGAGAGCACTTCTCTAGAGGTTGTCAAATGTCTGCGTCAAAAATAATTCAGTGTAATGAAAAGTGTCCACGGTTCTATTGAGTTTCCAAAGCAAACTACTAACATACGGGGAATAATACTTATCAGTAAGCCTGATCATGGGCAAATCCTTAGCCCCACATCTGCCTTTGTAAGCGAAAATCGATTAAGCTGTCATGTAAATGCCTTTCCTTGCTCTTGACAATGATTATTGATTATATTAGTCCAGAAATTGTATGGGTCTATATCTGTGTTGGCTAACTTGCAGATAACCGCTATAGGACTGCATATTGCGAAGAAGAGATTTCATTCTAGTAGGCCTACAGTATATCAACGATCTCCAACTCCTGCCCTCGTGCTTCCAAACTCTTGCAAATAGAGTATCGCAATGACGCGATGCCTTGATACGTACAATCCGCACAATTAGACACCTTACATAAGGCAAGAGTTTTAGCTTAAGCTTCATCCGTCACTCAAACTTTATAAGTATTAAGGCTTCTGATCTCTAAATAGGAGCTCCAATTGTCGTAGCTACTGGCAAGGTTTCGTCACTTGCCATACCTTCACTAGCCTTTGACACTTTAGATAGTGGTCTAATAAAAAATCCTAAAGTTCTCTTCGTCTGTAATAGAACATCAACCGATTACACATGCATGGATCGATGTCAGCAATGTTGACAACGAAAGCACTAACAGATCTGTACAGCAACTTACTTGACAAGTGGCTTGTTCGTGACCTCTTTCGCAGTATGAAACAGGAGCCAATCCTGGTAAATAAAAACCATGTGAAGTATAATAAAATGTACAAAAAATCACGATGAGGTATAAGTACTCCATAATTCTTCTCTGCGAAGACATATTCTTTGGCGGTGTTACGAAAACCTCGGCCCTAAGTTACGCTTCGAATGGCTACGCCAACAGAACCTCGTTTCCGTGTACAATGCACCATGGGACACAAAATCGATGTCAACCAGGACACGTCACCTATGGCCAACTGATGCCAACAAGTGCAAAGTTTTTGCTCGATTTGAGAAAAACAAAGAGTTTAAGATCGGTCACCTTTATCTATAACAGCAAGAGGTCGGTTCGTGGTTTATCTTTTGTAGGGCATTTTAAATCTTTTATTTTCAGTGATGATACACGCCTTCTGCTGATACGATGAGCAAGAGCAAAGAGCCAGATGAGCAGCATCTGCGACCATTCGTTTGCCATTAGCAACCGGGTAGTGCTGGCTGAGGGCTTTGTTAAGCTCAATCTTCTGTTTTTATAACGATGGAAAATATGGTGGGCCGGGGGAGCTTTGCCTTTGAAAGCTTCAACATTCAGCAATTTCAGCATCAGGCTAAACGTTCAAGTTTATGTAAATTTATCTCGGCACTTTTAGGCCTGCCTCAAAATTGTTTCTATTCTGAGTTTTCACAAGCATTGGTAAGAGTATCAGTACCAGGGACGGATACAGCCCAAAACTCTGACTGGTGCTCAAAAATATGAAGGGGTCTACTTATTTCTTTTACCCAAGGGGGAGGCTGGGTGCATACTTTATATTGACGATCACGTGGTTCTCTTTGCAAGGGAGTTACGAGGCTTCGTATGCTCGGACGTAGAGTTTGCCAAAAAATCGAAATAGAAGACAGTTTGCACACTTAGGCTGCTATTCTTGACAAGTTGATTTGTTAAGGGAAACAAAGAGTTCCCATGATTTCTTAATTAGAGAAAATACTTTACATTTTTACTTTATCTACCTAGGTATTATGAATACTATAAGCAGCATTTTTTGATGTGTACATATATTATCAGACAGTTAAATATATTATCTACTTTAGAATTGAACTGCATGTCATTCTTACAATTTGGGACCTACTACACTCGGAAAACTGTGTTGGTACTTTGGCTGTTATTTTAATCTTCCCGTTCATATCAGCCATTGCCAACCTAAAATTACTAACTATCTTTTTCGCTACCCTTCCATGCCTTTTAAATGCCTCCTTTCCCCGCTTGTACAAATATTCCATTGTTTTATCAGCCCCTGCTCTTATAACGACACCTTACTTATTCATGTTCTTTTAAACACCCCAGATATATAACTTGACGTATCAAGATAACTTTAGCGTGTCACTAATATATAAATAGATGCAATGACTCACCAAGTCCTCAGATGAATATGCACAGAATATGCCAACTTTCAACCAGAGTTTACTTTCTCCTTCGTACACTTAGCATCTCTACTCCTCATCGCTGTCTGGTCTCACTACGCTCAAAAACAGTTCTCTACATATTGGTGTTGTTATACGCGTCTTCAGCAACGATATGCTAAAAGCTAGCCGGATGCCATCACACTATATAACTACAGCAACAAATGTGGATTTTTACCCACAGGTGTTGATTTATCTACCAACTACTACTACTAATAATAATAATAATAACGATATACAGGAGCTTTCCAAATTACATTGGCTCTTCATCTCCCTTAAAGAATAACTGTGAAACAAATCGTAGCCCCCCTCCACATACTCTATGAAATTCCAATTGTTAGCACTTACTTGTCGTCTAACTCTTTCCCTTCTTCTGCCACGTGATTAGATGCTTCCATATCCAATTCTTTGATAGGATCGGCCTTGATGTCTTCCTTATTGTGCTCCTACAACGAAACGGGATTTCGAATGATGCCTGTTGTTAGAAGGGAGGTATTAACTAGTTTCACAGTTTCTCTACACACAGCTTCATTGCGTCCTTGACATCATCACCAGGAGCAAACTCGCCTCATTACGCCCCCTGTCCAGCGGCTTATTTCCCGACGTGCTGGGTACCCTTCCACTACATTTTTTGGAGACCAAGGTTGCTCAATCTAATTTACTATTCGACTTCACCATTCCTGCTTTCACGACGTGTAATAATGGGAGCTTTTAACAACTGAATATCCGATCGTATGATTGTACTAGTCTTTACTTATTCTGCTATCCTGCATCTGAATGTAAAAGACAGTCAGATGAGATGTCTCCCATCATTCCACTTGCGAGCGAAAAATAATTATATAAAATGATGAACACCGGGCACAAAAGCTTATGTCTGTGAACAATGCAAACAAGATGAGAGCTTGTTGGAAAGTATGAAAGCAAAGGCAAGCTCGAAAAATTTCATAATCACTATGTATTACAGGATCATGAAATGTAAATATATAAAATAATATTATTCGGGGACCACGGAATGTATCTTAGATTCAAAAGGCTAAAACATTGGCTGGGGGTATGGCCACCTTAGTTTAGCCTCTTATTTTGCTGCAAAGACTTTTTATATCAATGGAGTTCTTGTGTTTGTATAAGGACATAATTTTGTTTGTTTTGTACTACATCCATTTCTTCTCATGATGTTCATAACGCACATTGTATAAAGATTGTTACATAAATTTTGCAAGGGCTCTAGCCTCGTCGACCATCCCTCGTACCAACAAGAAAATAAAACTGAATATGCTCGTTCGACAAGGCCTGTTATGAACTCCTACTGAGCATGCGCAATACTGATCCTTACCAGTACTTTAAAAACAACAAAACCGAATGTTTTACCTGAAATCTATCCATAAACTGCCTATAACTGTCTAGATTCCGTTATTTTCGTTGTTTTTTATTATTTGTAACCAGTATGGCGTCCATTAAAATAGTTATCCAGGGAGGTATACATTTATTTAGCAGAAAACTCACTTGACATTCTACATGTTGCATCTAAAATAGGTTTTAGGTGTGCTACAAACATAGTCATACCGACGGATGCAAAAGTGGTGCTAATACACACTGTGTAAGGTCATATGTAACTGCTGTTACGTCGTGCGATGCACATTTTAACTAACAACTGAGATTAGAAAATGTACGATCGGTCGATGATTCCCAGAAATGCTAACTGTATGACTGCAAGAAGTATCCGGAGCCTGGACCGAGTCAAAATAATTGCGTAATAACCATACCTGCCTCAGGATGACAATTAAGCATGCTGCTCGAAACCTGGAAGATGGCGCAAACTGGTTGGTCAACATAATCATCATTCCAAGTTCTCTCCATGTTGGTCGCCGACTGGAAAACAAAATAAAGTTGTAATGCCTTCGATCAGTATTCAGCTTA
>JAAAKM020006971.1:67333982-67353043 GCA_010016025.2 Alatinidae sp. Z8VKAUB7J3 | reverse complement strand
CCTACAGCATTCGTTTAAGATAAAAATATTAAGTGTTATCACAGACATGAAAAAACTGTAAAATGTAGAAGCTTTTTCAGCTACAAAGGAACCTCATGCAACTATTTACTACTGTAATGTTTATCTCATTAAACTAATAAAGGGGAGGATACGGGTTTCTCCCCAATGAGGATATGAAATAAGAGGAACAATGCAGCGACGTATGACACCAATCCTACCAAAATTACATATATAGCTACTTTAAGTCTCCTCCATAAAATAATAACAGATTTAAGCTACCTAGTAAACTGTTTTGACATTGTAGCCATTTGTGCGCGCTAATGCGCGGAACAGCCCTGTTGTAGTATATAGCTCACTTGCTTTCATGCAAGGTGCAAAAAATGGGCCAATGCTATGCTTAGAAACGTTATCTAGTAATACTGCGTTAGCAAAAAACGAAAAAACTACTACCAAATATTCTTCGTTGATTATTCGGCTTGTGCGCTTGTAAAACGTTGTAATACAGGTCATTGCCAACATGTTTGGGCCTGGTGTTTGGTTTTATTCTAGTGACGGGCAAAAACATGGCCTCGCGCAGGATATAAAATTACTTAAAGATTACTACCTCGCTTGATCTGTGTTGCTTTCAATTTAAGTTGTGTACCAATGTTTACATCTTGCTATTGTCTAGCTCAAGCACTTTAAGTAATCACATCAAGGGACGATCTATCACAAACTGAAGCGCACTAACAGATGTATTATCTGAGTTATCCGTTGCTTTCGCACTACATACGTGGTCTACGGTGACCAACCGAGGATCTCAGGCGTCATCAACTAGAGATAACTCACCGTTGTAGCGCATTGCGCAAGCTGCACTCATGCCCCCAAACCCGTTCAACACCTGGTGTTCTGGGAAACACCAGTGAAGTTCGTTTGTGGGAAAGGCGCCACGATGACCTACCTGCGGATGATGAAGAATCGACTAGGGATCGACGCCAACCAAACGAAGAGGGATGCTACCAAACGGCAGGAACACTGGGGAAACGTGTTGCCATAACCGAAGACAGAACATTTCCTGATGCACCGGTATTTTATCACTGCCTAGCAGTAATATTAAAAGCAATCTCTCAATCAAGGACAAACTAATAAATAAAGGGCAGCTGGAGCGTCCAAGGGCAACGCCCCTCAGTTTAGGCTACCGGGCAGAGAAGCAAGCCACGAAGCAGGCTCAGCTGCCAAGTAGGACTGCCTCTCGCCGATTATGGAAAGCATCTGTCATCAATGAGAACAGATACTACATCCATTCCTAGCCAAAAGGCCGAGAAGCGACGTAATATTAACAGCACCAGCGTATTGAAGGCGATTTCTGGCGTGCATTAGTAATAAACACGATGACTTTAGTTATTATAAGTTGGAAATGTCCTCCCTAGCTTGCTAATCTAACACCTCCGTCAGGGCAAACGGATTCGGATAAAGGCATCTTTAAAATCCAAATTTTACGGTCTAGAATTCACCCCCTTCTACTTTAGTGAAGCGATATTGGCGCAGTTTCTTGTGGCTTTCACAACGCATGCGAAGTTAACTCTTCAGGTATCATAAAATGCACTTGTATAGTATTACAAGTACACTCACGAAACGTTACATGTTGTGACGGCAATTGTGCGCTAAAGTCTGGTCACATTCTAAGGAGGTCGCAGTTCATAACCAGTCCTAGACTCTACTCCAAACATCTTACTACGAACTGCATGAGAGTCACTGTACCTCGCGGAGCCTTTCCAATGCAAGCAGGCATTTGTAGTTAGTTCTTCAAAGGCGCGGCTTAAATTATTTGAATTTTGTCAGGCCTGTCGCTCTCCCCTCGTCAATAAAGGGTAAAGGGTCAAACGGCTTTACCGGCCTTTCCTTGCTTAGCTACTGAGACTGGCTAAGAATGTCTCCATGGTGGCTGCCAGGCTACTGACGTTACTTAGAATCGATATCCGTGCTCTGACGACCCGAGGTCATTATCAATGGAAGAAACCTAAACGAGCTGATTTATCAAGAAAAGCGATGGTGGTTTCGGCTGGGGTACAAATGAACTAGTAAAACAAAGATCGTATCGTGTCATATTCACAGTGGATTGATGAATGACTTCGGAAATTCGAGAACTTTGAATAATTACATTATTAACATATCGCCATTGCGGATAGACGATCAAACCAGCAGCCATCAAAGACGTTAACATCCCATATAAACTACCAAACACGTAGTAATTAACAGCACAGCATTTTTCACGACGATGTGGTTGTTTTTACTCAGTACGTGTAGTTAACAGCTGTGTGAAAATGATTACGTTTTCATGTACTTCTTAAGTTTGTCCCAGTCACGATTGATAGCAGTCCCAAAGTTGTACTGAACCTTTCTGATCAATTAGGGAATAGAATATCAAGTGCACACTTGAGATAATAGGCCTAACACGAAACCTGCAGTTAGACTTCAGTTTCTTCTATTCGTCTGTGTCTTCTCTTTCATGTTTCGTGAATTTATTGTGGGCGGGTTCAGCGAGCTCGTTCAAACAGTCATCGGCGGATTTCAGCTTTTTGTTCTTTGCTAAGCGATACCGTCAAGTACTTTGCCGCCGCCTCAGATAACATTTTGCCCCAGCTAGTATTGATGAAGGAGCCACTATGCCCATATCCGTATGTCTTTCTATGCCCTCTGTCAAAGGCTGCACTTCTAGCCGAACATTTGCAATAAATGCCGCCCTCAGATAAATGTCACATCTTATATCAACAAGGGCTACTTAAAATGGTGCGTTCACACGCCAGTTGAAATGCTATGGGGTAAAATCTGGCTAGCGTCACAAGATATGAACTCAAAAATTCGGGTAATAGCTGTATTTCCTCCAATAAACGCCGGCCTATATTAAGGCCGAACAATTATAGTAAACGCCGCTCTCTGATAAATGCCGCATCTTAAAGAGTGGCACTTATTAGAAAGCAGACCAACAAGTACTTTATACCAATTTTACATGTTTTCCATCAGCAAATTCTGCTTTTCCCGCTGTAACAGTTTGTCATGAAGAATTTTTGCATACATTTTTAATAATTTTTCATCTGTCATTTTGTGGTAAACGCCGTCGTCTATTAAACGCCGCACCAAAAAGCTGGAGTTTGTAACAGATGCCGCCGCGTTTATTAGAGGAAATACGTTATTCAGTTTAGCTACCTCGGGCAAGTTGTTGAATTAATCGTTATAGATCAGAGACTTAAATATTTTGTTAGGTTATCTACTTAATGAGTTCATTATATAGTTAATTAGATAATTTATATAGTGAGCTGCAAATAGGAGTCCCTTAAGAGAAACTTGACAATCAATTCTTTTAGCCATCACTAAAATATATAATACCCATGTTCTCTTTCCCCCAACATTGCCCATGATCAAAAATATTTACCACACAGGAGTTCAATGGAAAATCACGAGGTCATCAATATAAATTAATGTAAATCAAGAAGGGAATGACGGCTATGTTGTTTTAGAATTCAAAACATATATATTGGGTTTTGTCTGACTTTGATTACCTGCGATAAAATTGTTTATACATAAAACTTTGTAATCAAGAATTTAAGGTCTAGTTGGGAAAAAAATTTCCATATAAAAATTAAAAACTCTCTTTCAAAAAAGCTTCAAAAAATAAATGTATTTTCTATTCTAATGCTGACTAACACTACTAATACTTCATATAATACTAATGTTTCACTTCCCACGCTTATATTGGAAAGAATTGTTAGGGAGGGGGGGGGTCATTTCTTAGAAGAAGATAGTGAAAAGTGGATGGGGAAACCTTAATCTTCCGACCAACCTCCCCCAGGCGACTAGTGGTTACACTGCAATCACAATACCCCTCCTACACGCCAAGTCTTTCTTAACGCATTCACTGCGCTTAGCAGTCCCTAAAAGACCAAAGAGAACGCACTCGTGTTCACATATCTAATACAATGTTTCCGCCGCGACGTGGCTAACAAACTTTGCTCGATCACTGGATTGAATTGAGAAGGAGAGGGGCACAAACTAAGTAATTACGTCTCCTCCACTGGAGATTTAAAATATGACAAGCCACCGAAAAAATACATTTTAATAAAAAGACGGGGAATTGTGGAGTATTAACGCGGGTTTTCTTTATTTAGAGCGCTTTGAATAGTTCCAAGGAGGCATAAAAACATTCTACTATAATCACCACAATGCTGTGTAGGTCAGTTTCACAGCCTACAAGTAAAACGTGGCCACATTTGCCCCCCCAGAAAAATCCTTACAGGCATCAATAAATGGATCACTTTTGTATTCCAATTCACTAGACGAGAAAGCCTTCTAGGAACTACAAAAAGTCAAACTTTTTCTAGCCATCAAAACCACGGTGGACTTGCTCGGAAGGAAGGATGGAATTTGCTCCCCTATCTAAATTTGACTGGCTGCGTGGCTGTAACAGCCAACCCAGAACCCCAGTTCCCCTACAACATTTACGTGCAGAGCCAAACTTTCCTTCAAATCCTGCCTCTATCCAAAACAATCCGAGTCTTTCCCTATCTGTTCTTGGGTTAGTCTAATATCCTATGACCTAAACTGCATTCAGGGTCACAAACACTTGAGTCTCTTCCTGTCACTGGCAACCAGTTGACTCCTTGAACAGACGCAGCTGAAATCATGATACATAAGTAGATACCGCGATTTGCGATCGTTCTCGACATGAATTCCTGGCGCCAATTAACGAGGTATTAGTCGATACTACAGGGGCCTTAAGTAAAGTGTTATGTCTAGTAAAGCGCCTTACAAATAATGAAAAGCTATAAAAGAAATATACCCCAGGTCACAGCTCGCCTCTTAATGCCAACAGAACACTCAGCCTTAGTTTCACACAATAGTTCCAATTAAATCGTTGTCACATAAAAACAACCGAATTACCAAAAAGGGATTACGTTAATCCATATTGCTCGTTTCATTTCTAGAAGTTCACTCTCTCTAGAAATGAATACTTCCGAATTGATTCCCCTACTTGACAAATCTTTGAAATACCTCCACATTAAACTTGAATCACACCTGGTTGACGCTATTTCATTATTGGAATTGCATTGTGACTCATTTCTATTATTTACTCCTTTCGCATAATCAGATGGCTGATTTTATTAAACAGTTGCTTCTTTAACCTCAGTAGGTGGTCTTTGATAGTGCATATCACCAGACGCGTTATCAGGATGTCCTGATCCTTATTGGTGTTAGTTATTCAAATAATCAGCAGCGCCCATAATTCTCTAAAAAGAGTACTCATAAAGCTATCCGTAAGCCCAAGATTACTGCTATTGCCTTATCGGTCCTCGTCTATCTGAAAGATGTTTCTAGCTCCCAGACCTCTACCACACGTAGCGTAGCAGTGACTCGCTTAGTTGTCAATGTCCTCCATTTTAACTTGGTCCTATCGTGTCTTAATACTGTTTTCCATCACCGTTCCCTAGCTGCTGTTGGTTCAAACTTTGGTCTGGACATAACAATACCAACACTCTCGAACACTGAAATTTGTAAGTAGCTCAATAGAGTCATACTTCCACAAGAATTTTTGTATATCATAAGTCTAACACGTATCAGGATGTTTACCGATACTTGCTGAAACCATTTGCTTTACTACCTTAACATTCATTTTCATCCATCTATGGTGGGGGTGCGGTTGGGCGGTAGTGGAAGGATATAGGAAAGAGAAGTGGTCATCTACTAGTGGCTGTCTGTTGTTATTCACCATTGCAAATATGTCACCTCTGTTTACCCTTATGTATGGTTGGGCTAAGTCTTGCGTGTCAACAGTATTCACAATCTCATAAGACACATAATAGTCACGGACACGGTGCCACATCCCTCTACGTTGCTTGGCAATTTCCTGGAGAAATATTTGAGGGCCTGCTGGTAAAATTATTTCCAGGCCAGCAAAAACAACAAAGCTGCTCTAGAAAATTACTTTACACTTAAACAGAGTATAGATTTCAGAAATTGTACTAACCATTTGGGTCGTCTTTATACATCAATCCTATACCAGAACCCGAGGGTGACTCCTTTCGATCTTCGCGGTGATTCTTGTCTTGTCTTGTCAGCCGATTAATTAACTTATAAAGTGCCTTGTTGTACCTAAAAATGTACAATCCGAACAGTGCTTCTTATAGGATTCAGCTACCTCAGATTTCAAAAACCAAAGACAACACTAAACGGTTTTACTCTGCTAAAGAGCAGCACTTGTCTGAAAATTAGATTATATCATAGGCAAAACTAAGCCTGGATTTTATTTGACCGTTCTGGAATTGGTCTGCATACAAGCAAGAAAACCTTATCATTGGAGACAAAAAAAGAAGTCGTTTTTTAATTGCGCCTATTTAATTAATCTGCAGTTGTAGCAAACCCTGATTGGTCTTAAAAAAACAAAAAAAACAAATACACTTTAGTAGTCCACACTCTGATTGGCTCTTTCAAAACTACAGTTGGATTTTATGTTTCGTGTATGTCGATTCAATCATTAACGACGATTGTGACCTGCGAAGTGTCGAAAGACGAAAAAACTGTCGTGTAAGCAAAATAATTTTAGTTATCATTGATTGCTAATTTCGCCTATGGGGAAAATGACATAAAAATTAGAGGGAAGAAAAGTTAAGATCTATTTGGTTGGTAATATGGCTACTGACAGAAACAGAACAGGAACAATTTGGTAAGGATCATTGCTTAAATATGATGTGACAAATGCTGTATTTCCAGTTTCAAACGGTGTTTAGAAATATTAAAGATGACAAAGAAGCTGGAACAAAAGAGCCATTATATATATGCAAATTTTACATAAATGTGCTTATAGATATTTGAAATCAGTGCGTTACCTTTTACAAAAATTTCCCGCATGGATAAAACTTTAAGGGTTTTTAGGGTTATTCAACTCTGCATTTATTGTAATATTTTGTCTTTTACATATATCTTTCTCCTGTTCATGTATATAAATAAAAAGTCAATTCTCATATCTGTTTTAGTTCCTTTAACTTTTATTCTGGGGATGACAGAGATATTTAAATTATGCAGGGGTGCTGGGCATAAAAAGGTTGGAAATCACCTAATGTGAAACATCGACCATAACAAAACCCAGGAAGTCAGCAGTAAGAGCTAACTCTTGAATGTTACTCTATCAGCAAGTAATTCTATCCTGAGGAGAATATACTCCCCAAAAATTCTTCTTGAACTTTTCCCAAAAGACTAGACAAAGGCCAGGGAAAGAAGGAAAAGCCGAACATGTGTTATAGCAGCAAGTCAGAGAAAGAACTTTGAGAGGAAAAAATTGAAAAAGAACTACATACAGTCTCCACTAGCCCTTTGCCTACAAAAGCAAAAATTGATATGCATTTATAATAATATTTTGTGCTATTAATTGTATGGAAAACATTAAACGAAAATAGGTGCGGCTGATGAATACTTTAACCATCAGAGTACTGAAGGGGGGGGGGGCAAATTGACCCCAGAGGTGTGTTTTTTTGCACAACGTTTTAACTAGTAATGCAATTGGGGTGAAACTTCCATGTAAATTCATATTTTTAACGGCGCTTTAGAGGTACTACATAAGAATTTATTTCTTTTCAACCATCATAGGTAAGTAGCCACTAGGGTCAATTTGACCCCTCCCTCAGTAGTTAGAAGGTGCAAATTTTTTGACATCAGATTTTTATTTATATTTATTCTATTTATCTTGATTCCCTTCACTGTGTGGACTATTATGAATACCAGATATGTTCTACTGTCGCAGACCTGCACATTTCTTACACATGTGTATGAATTGCCTCACAGTAGGGGTTTCTTATAAGCAATTAGTTTTAGAATGGACTTTGTATCTACTAGATCAGGCAATGCCCTTGTGGATGACTCTCTAACGTGACTTTCTTTCACTAATCATGTTTCTTAGCATGATGGCTTTCAACAAGGTAACTAGAAAGATAACTGACACTTTTTTTACCCCTAATTGGTTATGAAGTGTTTGGTAAAACTTATCAGAAATTAGCATGAATGTTGAGACATAATTCCTAATGAAAAAATGATCGAGGCAAAACAAAACATTTGTTATAATCTCTTTAATCTATGTAGCCTAATTTTAAAACTTATTATCGGTGAATACTTGAAGATGTGAAAATTTGTCAAAAAATGGTACCAAAAGCTTACGCTAACTCAGAAATTGGTCAAATTTTGAATATCAATCAATTTTAAAACGTCGTGTGTTAAAATCGCACAAAAAGTCATCAAAAAGTAACTAAGTCATTTTACGTCACATATACATCCCATTAAACAGAGGATCAGCAATACTTTAGTTTACATTAATACCTTGTGAATAATTAGAAAAATCCTCTGGGGTCAAATTGACCCCCCTCTCAGTAGTTAGAGGGTGCGGAAATAATGCTTTGTATTCTAGAATGTAAAAAATGCATTGACGTATACATTTCTATATTATTATAGTACTTTACGTTTATATCTGAGGAACAGCCCGGGTAAGACGGTTGGATGATAAGGTGAGAGAGGCAAGACTGAGATGGTTTGGCCATTTGCTTAGGAGGGATAAGAGATACACTGAAAGGAGGATGCTGGAGATGGAAATACTGGGTAGGAGAAGGAGAGGGAGGCCAAAGAGAAGGTTCATGGGTGTGGTTAGGAAGGACATGAGAGTGGTTGGCGTGGCGGGTGTGGAGACAAGGGATCCGCTGTGGCGACCCCTAAAAGGGAGAAGCCGAAAGAAAAGGAAGAAGAAGAAGATTTTAATTTAACCTTTACGAAACAGCATTTCTGCAATTCGGAAGAGTATTCCTCTTTTTCTTCCATTTTAAACACTTGAAGCCACTTCCCGGGAATAAAGTTTTGCAAAATTTTCTGATATATAAACACAGTGTACTAGCATAGCATTTTCAATTAATTTTCATTTTCATATACAAACATAGCATTTTCAATCGAAACCATGAGGAACGATAAGGAGAGCGAATTGTAAAGGTAGTGAGAATGTATCGTGCTACGTCCTAATACTAGTGCTATGCAAAAATGAGTCACATATTCTAAGTAATGTATTGAAATGTTAGTTATCTTCAAGCGAATGAATGCGCTAAATGATAGCAAGAAACTTGAAAGAATCTGAAATTATAAAAGCGCCCCTGTTTGTTTTTGGGGTCTCAAAGGCAATGCAAGTTTTTTCGAGGTTTAGCAATATAATACGCTGGTACTCCAAGGGAAACATTAGTCTTTATGAAAAGACCAATCAAAATTACTCCCGTCAGTCACATGACTTAATACGCCTACATTATCTTGTCCAATATCAGTAAGTAGGAACTAAAGCATGTGAACAGGATTACAATCTGACAAAATTTAAAGAAACATTGCTTGTTAACATCTCGTTTTTCTTTAACTAAGAAACTAAGAACAATACATCTAGATGGGTAAACATTCTTCCTCAATATTTTTCTATAGACATTAGCTAGTATACATCAGAAAAGCTTTTATACAAAGTCATAACAATAAAATATCTATTCATAAACTATTGAATCATAAAAATAATTTTATGTTACTACAATTTCTTGGTGTAACCATATATGTGCATAGCTACTTACTAACTTTCTACATTGGACAATAACGTTCGTTTTGTATTTACTTAATCAGCAGTGATTGGAAAGACCACTTTAACATGCAGATAGCCTGTTGTGGATAAATGATACTGTACTGTTGGAGTAAGACGATTCTCCAAATCAACAATCTAGGACGTACATTTGTAAAGCATGGACAAAATGTTATAAACTGTACAAAATTCTACTACATTTTGACACTGACATCCACAACTTCTCTAAGGCTGCTAGTTGTTGAGCAGATATCAGTGTGTCGTACTCAATGTAATGCACAGGTGTAACAAGTGTAAAAAGGATTTTAATCTGCGCATGCATACCATTGGTTTCCTATAATTCGTGTTCAGCTAAAAGTTTACGTATCATTGTCTATAAAAAATGTTTCTGATGCCTTCTCTTATCGGCGTCCGGGTCCGGGTCCACAGCAGGTTCTGGGGCAAGTCTGGGCGCAGGTATTTGAGCAGATTTTGGGACATCCTGCTTGGCTGGCCTGAGGCATTTGCATTGGCATTTGTGCTTGCATAGGCATCTGCATGGGCATCTGCATGGGCATTTGCATGGGCATTGACATAGGCATTCCCATGGGCATCTGTGCAGCCATAGGTTGCTGCTGCTGCTGCTGCTGCTGTTGCATGGGACCGCAGCAGGAGTGTGAGCACTCTTGTGCGCATTGTTGGGAACAAATGGAAGGACAACCTGCTGGTGCTTGACTAGATGGCATGGGACCACAGCATTGATGTGAACAGCTTGGAGCACATTGTTGGGAACAAATAGATGGACAACTCTGCTGTTGCTGTTGCTGTTGGGGCATCTGGGGTATTCCCATTCCTTGCATAGCGTTTTGCAGTTGATTACCAGGAATTGCATTACCCATACCTATGATGCCAGGTAGTTGAGGTATTCCATTGATGTATGGAATCACACCAGTTATGGCCATACCAGGAGGTAAAGACAGAGGAGCATTAGGAGGCAGTGGGAGTACTTCGGGCTTAGTGACCGAGAGTTTGGCCATTCCGTCTCCACCATCAGATCCGCATGGTGCTGCACCTGGCATGGCACCACCACAGGGTTGCCCATATCCATAACCACCAAATGAAGGCATTTGGTACTGTGGCATACAAGATGATCCACCACACATGGAACCTTGAGGCTGTACAGGTAAACTTCCCATACAACAACTTGGGTTGCATCCCTGATTGGCACATTGCTGAGGACACGGAGAAGGGCAATGTAGAGGAGGTCCACCAGCAGCGGAACCACCTTGACTTGCGTCAGCTAAAATGAAAGACAGGCAGAAATATTTAAAATCACAATATCAGTCAATTAGGGTTTCTATCAACACAATGGTTCTCAAAGGGGTTTTGACATTAGCACAAAGAAATAATATGCAAGCTATCTCATCGTCACTCACCATGATGGACGTAATTGATTGATGCGGCAAAATGGAATTCTCAAGCAACTTTAATTGATTAGATTACTATCAGCATGTTTTGATGACTACTGCTGCACTACCCAAAACGTGATAATTAACCTACTCACTCCCACTAAATTTCACTGGTTTTAGTTTTCCAAAATCAGAATATTTTTAGCTGTTGTCTGCTTTCAATTCTAAATAAACGTTTGTTTAATGGCGATTGATAGTTTTGTTACTCCCAAACACTTAGTAATTCCTCCATGATTCATGATTTTCAAATTTCATCATTGGGTGTTTACTTCTTCCATTCATTGATTTCCTTCATTATATTATATATTATTCTATTCTTGACGTTGAACACGAAACATTTAGTAGTTTATTTACATTTTAGGTCTCTTTTACCTTTTTTTCTCTTACACATGGGCATATCTCAAAAGCAATTACTTTTATTTCTTTGCTTATTTTTGCATACTTAAGAGAGCAGAGCAGTTCTTACCAATAGATGCTATTCCAGTCGTGAAACGATTTGCCTTATGAGGGAAGAACTGATTCGAAGAATTTGAGAACCATTGTGTTAAATTAATATTATATGCGCACAAAAAGTGATTGGCAGTAAACTTGATTATCAAAAGAGATATATTTTCTGTTACGAAGTTTTATCGTTGGTGTAGTGACAAGTTTACGTTACGAAAACAATCTACTTGAGATTCCGTTGGATTCTTATCGATGCTTAAGCTAAGCTAGTCTCATTTGTTTCCTTTTCTATAGGTACTATGAAATGTCAGTACGTTGCAGTTAATAGGTGGAGGCACAGATAGATAAATTAGACGTCCTCGGTTTTACTACGGCTTTTGTTATATAAAGCCCTATATCCTGATTAAGTCTCAATAACCGCAATGGCTGATATACCTTAAAAACATACCAACAATTGTAACTGAGAATGTCTCGTAATTTTACATTGAAGGGGTATCGAGGGCTAGGGGTTAATCGTGTCAAGTATTTAACACCCTATCCGAAATAGCTTTCATCCAGGCAAATATAAACAATATATGTGCCATACTTTTGTTCCCTTTTGAACATTATGAAACGAAACATAATGTCAGTGTTACGTCATGAGGTTTTGGTTTGGATATATTGACTATGAATACCAAGCTGGTTTATGCACTTACAACTTTACAAGATGGGGATTTATAACAAAATAAATTTAATGTATGTGTCAACCACGAAGCAAATGTGGCGGAATCGAATTCAAATAAACTAGCTCATACAGTTCTTTTATATAGAACCAGCTGTGGTGGATTTCTCCTAGAATTGCATTATAACCTGTTGGGTAAGATTCGGAGTTACAAGTACAACTTTTAGACAAGTATAGAGAATAACAGTAAAAATACATTTTTTAGCTACATATATAATAGTCTTATGGTTTAAATGCCTTTTTCTCCGAGTCTCTGCAGTATTTTTAGACAATGGTTAGTAATCCTAAGTATAGTTATTCACTCTGTCTATACATAATCCGATTTACGTAACAGAAAATGTGTAATCTACAGGAGTAGATCAACGTTTGTCATAAGTGATTAGTTTGCAAGATCAGCCACAAACTCTGTTTGAGATCCGTGACATATATACACCCAAAACGTTTCACTGTATACACCCAACGATAATTGCCAAGGCTTTCTTTTATCACATATAGTTGTTTAGTGTATTTAATTGGCATATCTCAGCAAAAATTGTGTAAATTGTAAAAAAAATTTGGAGCAGTGGTTTTGAAAACATTGCCTTAAATACCCATTAATAACAGTATATGTAACTATAGTTGTGACAGACATATTTACTAATACTTTTTTTCATGACTCATTGCTGGACCACAGCAACTTGGGTTGCCTGCGAGAGGCTTCCTTCCTGTTCAAAGTAAATGACAATACAGTATGCTTCTTTCCTTCATCTACTGACTTGTTGCTGAAGCGATACCATAGTTATTACAGGATTGTCAAATATCAGTCCCCCGTCACTTAATTAGTATTACCACTGGAGTATAGAAGATTAATGGAAAGAAGGGATAACGAAGAATTGTTGGCAGAGAATGACTAATTCAAAAAGAGTCAAGGTAGCAGAATGCAGGTTGAAAAATTCTTAATGTAAATGAACCACTGCAAAAATTAGTAATAATGAGACAAAGCAATCACGGAGGGTGTAATGACATGGTAAATTGGAAACTATTTCACACTTGGTTTTGATGATGGCTTTTCTCAGTGCCAAAAGTGAATACACTTTTAGTATGAGCATTCAAGACTGAACCACGAAACCGTAACTCTTCAACTTGAGTAGAGCACAGTAAGGAAATCTAGGTAGTAATACCGCATACAAAAGTAATACTGGGGCAGCTCAAAGCTAAATTATGTAAAAACACGTTAACATCTTAAGGCATTACTCAACTCGTGTATAATCATGACCATCAGCTACTATTTGCCATATACGATCAATAGAATTGGATTCTCTCAAAAATGACATTAAAGGATAATTTAAGAGCAATTTTCGAGTCCGTAATATTATCACAGAAAAAGTGTGTACAAAGTATGGCTAAGGTCATGGGGAGGGGGAGGCCTGGGGAGGGGGTGATGTGTTGCAAGAAATCTGTGTTGCTATTTTCGAATATTTTTCAAAGGTTTTTGTGCAAACCTAATTGATGTTAGTCGTATCATGAACTGGGACTCCTATGGATTTTTTATGTGATTTGGAAGATGGTGCAAAGCAGTCCCGTTTCTACAAACAGGCAGAGCTGCAAATGCATTCTCTCGCCTGCAGTTTTGATCAGCTAGTGCATTTATAATATCTATGTCTTAAGACGTATTGCTATATTTCTTATAAATCATAATGAGGTAACACTGAATAACCGAGGTCAACAACAGTGTTTGATATGAAAATGCCTTAGAAAGGATCTGTAACACCGCTGTCTAAGTTGTAAAAGTAAAATCATAGCCCATATTTATATATATATATTTATATATATATATATATTTATATATATAACCTGTCCTTAAATTAAAGAGTTATCTTCTGTAGGCCTACTTAATACAGCTCAATTACTTCATTCAGAGTGACATAGAAAATCGAAGTTGCCAAAGAATAGTCATAATGGTTACTTAAGCATTATTCTTAGATGTACCTTTTTATAGGAGACAAAACTGTGAATGTTTTATTGCTGTTGTGCTCTTAAAATGTTATCCTTGATGTCACAATCATTACCACAACTCACATTATCATTGAAATCATTGTCCTTACATAATTATCATTTTCATTATCATTATATTGTTATCATTGTTACTACTGCAATCAAATACATCATCATATTACCCACATCACCATCCCACTCTCTTTTGCCTTCCCTCGCTCTTTTGTTGCTTAATAATTTCTACTTCCTTCCCCTTCTTGTATAGCTATGTACAATTACCCCTTGTCCCTTTCCCCATTTCTGGTTCTTTGCTCCTATGCTTCCCTTCTCCATTCCCCCTTTAATTTCCATTTTATTCATGGATCCCTTATTACCCACCTATTTTATTCTCCTACTTCTGTTGCCGCATTTCCCTATACCATTTCATCTTGTTCCCTTTATTTTCTTCATTTCTTTTTCCTTTTTTAAACGGTTGCTCTTCTCCTACCAGGCATACATCATTTTAGAACCTACAACTTTTTACTAGTGTGTGAGCAAGTATTTTGGAAATAAGAAGTTTATGAATTGCATCACTGTTTTGCAGATAAAGCCTTTGATTACCACAGTGAAAAGCGTGATATAACACCAGTAAGTAAAGCTGGACCAGTTACACCACTGCTGATGCCTAGAAAGAAAAGAACTAGCCGTACAACACCCACAGGAATGCTTATACCTGAAAACTCTCCTGGTAGTGCTTTATCTACATCAGCAACAATGGGCTCACCACCACAGAGTGTGGGACTAACATACGTGTCTCACTCACCAACACAATCACCAAAGGTGAGGATGTTTCTTGACTTCAGGAATACAGAACGCTTTATTATGAAGAAAGAACATGTTTTGGTTTCCAAGTACATATTGAGTTATAGGATTTTGCATAACACTCTTGTGCAACTGCAGCATAGGTTAATACACTTATTGTCATCTCAATCAATAGCCAAACGTGATTGTAAATTGTGCTGTGTGATCAAAATGTAGAATTTAGAATGATTGGTAATTTGTTGCACACGTGTCATAACTTCTGGAATTTTTAAAGCAACTAGCATTCAAGAAAATGGCCAAGTACCAAGAAGCACTTGTTTTAATGGGGAAGGGATCCCTGTGTGGAATCAAAGAGACCAGGATAATTAATATAAAGGTCAAGAAAAGCATGTATGGGAGGGAATTAGGATATTAGATTGCTGAAAATGTTGGACTTGATATGACTGCTCTTTCTGTAAGATATGATAAATGATGTGTGATACATGTTAGGTGCCATAGTAAACCCTGTGACTTCATGGCCAATGCAAATTACTATATGTGTTTTCATTTATTTTTAACCACTTCATCTTTATCTACACAGAGAGCAGATTTGATACTCAACAGATCACCTTCCAAGTCACCAAATATGCGGGAACCCAGTCCATCTCCAGGATCACCACTTTCACGGTAAATAGACAACTTTCATGCCTTTCTAATTCTCATAATCAGTAACAAATTTCTACTACTTCATAAGCATAATTTAAAGTCAAGGATCAGGACTATTGCATTCTATTTAAATGCATCAAGTTTTCTAATACTTAGGAATAATAATTTGTCAATTTTAAGGCCTCATTTAAGTTGAGCCCAAGTTGAGGGGACTCATTGTTGCCTACATATGCTGATAACTTACAGCAGTGTTGGCCAGCCTTCTTTGTGTAATGGACCAGATTTTGATTTCTACAGTGTTGCTGGGCTGTAAAAGTCCCATTTTTTAGTACTTAATTAAATGCTTAATACTAATTGTATTCCTCTTAAAGCACTTCTAAGAACAATTAAGTCCTCTTTCTAAGATTAAGCCGTAGTGAATTTTTAAAATGTTAAGTATTCCTTATAGGAAGACATCAAGGGCTGCATACAGACTGTGGAGTTGCACTTAAGTTTACCATGGGCTCCATAATTTTCTTCACATCAAACCATTCCTCCTTACGGATGCCAGCATGTCAGTGACTCTATTTTCATCTTCCATCTGGTGTTTACTATATAAATATGAAATACCGGAATTTGTACCAAATGTTTAACAAGAAGCTGTAAATTCTGCTGCTTGTTTATTATTTGATTTCTCCAGATTTGAGCATTCAAACCCCTCATGTTTAAATTACATTATCATCGTATATGCCAACAAGTTATCAATTTCACCTTATAGAAATTATGGAAGGATAGTGCTCAAGACTATTACCAGCAGATGACACTGAAGAGAAAGTAAAACTATAGACCTTCAATCTTCAAGACATATCTCACTCTATATGTACCGAAATGATGATGCACAAAAAATTTGTAGGAACATCTTTTCTTACTCAGTGCCTGTCTTGCCAAAGTCACTTCCTCCGAGCATTCCAAAAAGTTGCCATTTGACGTTTTCCAGAAGAGACATAAGAAGGTGGTCAACAAAGAGGATATGTCAACAATTTTAAACTAATACAACTAAACATGCACAGTACCTTCGTAATTCGTACTTCACAAATTTATAATAAAAGATTTATTGAAGTCAGTTAGCTAGTAAGCCCGCGGTACTTTGACAAACTATAACTCTTTATCGGCTAATGCTATTACAAAGATATTTGCCAGGTTTATTTTTTAATTTGGTGTGAATGACATCATCTATGGCTATGAAATGTTGCACAATATTCAAAAATGTCAAAAATTTTGTATAAAGGCCTTAAAACATGAATTATATTTTGATTTTTTAAGGTCTTTTAGTATCTCTAGGATATTTCTGCATGTGTACGTTGTATTTAGGCAAGATACTTTAGATTCTGAGACAATTATTTTCTAAAATATATGAGTTTTGAAACTACCGAAATGGTTTCTTACTTATAATCCTCAGGTTTTTATTTATTTTGAGCATTATGACTAAAAAATATCCTCCAAACATCAAAAATATAATTCTTAATTCACTGTTGGTACAAAATTCATCCAAAGATGTGATTTTCTTATAATTATTTTGCGTGTATTGTTATATAAGGTTCTCTAGCGAACTTCACTTTATTGCATAACATATTTTTTCATTTTTTGGGAAAATTTCAACAAATTTTGCATTTGTTGCTTATCAAATTTGAGAATACAAAATCGTCGGTACAAATTCAGGAAAGAAAATCTAAGCTTAAAGAAATAATTATCATGTTTTTCAAAGAAAAGTTACAAAAGTGAAAGGTAAAAAACTACACTATTGGTCAACAAAACGCCAATATCGCAAAATTTAAAGAAAATTTTAGAAATATTATTTCATCATAAGACTTCTCAGTAAATTTTAGGAAAATTCACAAAATTGCATGTCAATCCGGCCAGGCTTTAAAAAGGTATGAGCTGAAAAGTGTAGCCGTGGGCCTACTAGCCCCCCCCCCATGTAAGATAGGGTTACGTTTATTGTAACTAATACAATTGATACCGTTTTCCTTTACCCCAATGTAGCTTCAAAGGATCTCAAATGTCTCCCTCACTTAAATCAGGTAACTCAGATGTTAAATTTTGGTAACAGATTCCAGTAATTTTCATTGGCGTTTGTTTTTTAAAATTTATTTTTGTTGTGTAGTGATCGATTACTATGCTCTTTTGTATGGTTTCTGAATTTGCTTTCCTTTTCATTGCAAATATTGTATCCAAAGTGATGAAATAAAATGGTAAAAGTTTGCCGTCAAAAAGAACAATGTCACTCAGTTAAATAGTTAGCATGATGCAAAAAGAAGAAGCAGCCCAATCTGTTAATTCATTGCCAGTGCTCTTTAAGTACCCCGGCGCCACAGAAATCAGTAAATAGTTTGCCCGCGACGCCCTGTAAGGGTGTGTTGGAAGCTGTAGGTGATAATTGTACTCTGCGCAATAGCAAAGATTGACATATATCGTGACATGCAATGAAGAGCAGCTCCCACCTCTTGTTGCATATGCCGCCGGTATCCGTCCAACTAGAAAAACCGTGGACCATCGATTTTCATGCGCCTGTCACGTCGTTGATGACGGACGAGTCTAGTTTGTTAAAGAGTAATCGCGTCTAATTCTTAAAGAGTATTACTTTAAACTTTAAATACGATGTCTGTTGACTGCAGAGTGTCAACCACTACCTCCCTTCATGTCTTTATTCCTTCTGGGTCTTTTTAGTATTCTCTTTCTTTTACTTTTATCCTTACTGCCTTTCACCAAGCCGTCAAGTGCTGTGTACGTTTAAGCCTGTCTTGTACATATTCTTTTACCTATCTATGGTTGTCATAGGTGTACCCTGTACTATCGGCCTAGAAGCTACAACACCAAGAATACTCACTTGTGCACTTCAGCAGAGATGTTCATTACACTTCCAAACTGAGTACTGATAAACTTATGGGGACTTAATTCATGCGTAGGACCTGTTTACATGCTAAAAACTAAAATAGGAGCAGTCACAAAGCGCGAAGTATTCGGTGATGGTAAAGTTTTGTTTGTAGTGTTTGTGATAGACAATTTCACTAAGGCCGCTACGAAGGCTGGTAAGAGGAACATCCATTGTCAAACGCTCTGGAGGAAGTTGACACATAGACTCACTGTTTTCAAGCATTGGAAAGCCGGTTGTTTTAGCGAAATAGCTTAAAGCAAGATATTACAATCTTTTTCTCGCAATTTTACTGCTCGAACCCCACTCGTTTCTTTACCCAATATGTTTTACCTGTCGTCGGTACGTTTTGCCAAATAACTTTGCGTTACTTACCCAGGCTGACGGATATTTGGATGATATCAGTTAAAACGCAAAATGCACTATTGTGAAATCCGATTAATCAGCTGGAAGACTGAAAAACCGGGATTGAAAGTTCTCGATGAGGATCACCTAAGATGGAAG
>JAAAKM020006971.1:67318237-67328411 GCA_010016025.2 Alatinidae sp. Z8VKAUB7J3 | reverse complement strand
GGCGTCCAAGGGCATGAGTTTCTTTGCTCCTCTCAAGGAACTGCGGAAAACAAAACGAATACTATATAATCTTAAAGGCATGATATAAATAGTTTTCCGCATAAAACCAAGCCAGTACAATTATCAGAACGATCGTTTACCACGCCTCTTCACGTCATCACTACTCAAACATTGTCCGTCGTTTTTGCGTTTTCAAATACCTATTGATACCCTTGAGATAACCTTATCTACCCTTATCTACATGCGTATGCCTATATATTCCCCATAATTTTGAGCTGATTCCTTACGTTCGTTATTTTTCCTGCTCACTTCCCTCACACATTTGATCTGCTATATGTGTGTTAAAACTAGTATCCCCTTTTCCCCTTAACCTTTAACAACGCCAATAAAATAAGTAACCATGAAAAAAACAAAGTTTTAAATGAAATGAGTACAAACTTTCGTCAGTAAACAGCAAGATAATATTTTCAGCCGTCACTGAAGCACGAATAAAGGACATACACGAAGTGTAGTCGAGTGGAATGGCAGCAGAAAGTGAGGCCACCCTTTAGCAAGACTGGTGAATGGATATCATAGCCACAAATACTGGCTTACATTTTGTGGAACATTCGCTTAATGATAGAATTGATGATCGAAAGGCTCTCTCGTGATATTCAAGTTGAGTTGTCCTGAATTTCCAATTATTCCCCTTACAGTGTCCCATATTTACCGGATAATCTACTAACTACTGCCATCATCAAATTTCATGTTTCCCCTCCCTTTCCTGGTCTGTTAAGATTGAATTACGGTCAAAATATTGTCAAATGGTGACATGGGGAATTTTTTTAATTAAACATTCATAAAATGTTCTGAAGATACCACAAAACCATAACATTTGTAATTAGAAAGGTTCGAACCAAGGGCCCACGCACTCGTGGCCTAAGCTCTACTAACTCTGACTCTGCCCTCAACATAATTTTTACTCTTGTAGCCATATTAGCTTCTTACATGTAGTGTGATGGCATCCGGCCAGATATTAACAACACGTTGTTGATGACGCATGTGACAACAGAGAGTTTAAACACAGCATTTGTACAGAACTGTTTTTGAGCGAAGAGAGTCAATACAACAATTCATGGGAGAAGGTATTCCAAGTCTATTTTCTGTGGTAAACACCCTTGGCGTTACTAAAAATCAACCGCATTGGTGAGATCATTGTAACTATTATATGTTTGTTAAAGTAAAGACATTATTCCCTATACTTTATAATGGCCCCGTCTTTAAACAGAATCTTGCTCGCCAACTGTTGATTTCCCCGCGTTTCGATATACCTTCATCATCAATGAACGTTCATCCCAAACATCGTATCGCCATGACCACTAATGCCACATCCGAATCTGCTTCATGTTCTCGCTCCATCTCAGCTGTTTCTCTCAAATTACCTCCATGTTGGCCTAACGATCGTTCTCTTAGGTTTGCTCAAGTGGAAGCCTAGTTTTCTGTTCGAGGACTACCATGGAGACAAAATTTGTTTACATCATTGCTACTTTACAGCTGGATATTGCCCAAGAAATACGAGGTCTTTTACTCCATCCTCCCCCTACTCCCCCTAATGATGTTTCTGCAGTGGTCTGTTTCATCTTGAGATACCAAAAAAAATCGACATGGATGGCCACATGAGTACATAGCAATCCACGGAACCATCACGCAAAGGCGGCACATAAAGAAAGACAACAAATCTGGAAATTGGATATCTTAACATAGAAGTCTTCTTTATTTCCTCTGAAGTCTGCAGAGTTTGTTAAATTATCTCCTCAAAACTTATATTATCAATTTAAAGAAACCTCTTACCTTTTCATACTCTTCGTCCGATAGACCAGCCCGCTTATGAATATTGCTGTAAACTACTCCAGGGCTAAGGAAACGATATCAATGGGATAAATTATGACAATATTTCGTAATGACAGTTATACGAAGTAGAAAGTAATGCTTAAAGCAAATTTAACGTCTTTCCTTTTCTTATCAAGTTCACAAGAAAACAACTCAAGGACTATCTTCATGGCAAGGCGTAAATGTATGGAATCGTTGTCGTCGACGCCGCAGAGAGGTTTAATTTTGCAATTCTGTAAGCATGAAAGATGGAAGGTTCCATAAATAGTACTCTAAAGTGGGATGTCACGATTTAATGAATATCAGAAATTGGATAATTTCTTGGACTCGTTGCTTTCTTCTTGTTGACATAGACAACCTGTTCAAATTTGAGAACCATACCAAGAGCAATCGATGAGATACGCCCTTTCAAACTTTAAATCATGCTTATCAAAACCTTGTTGAATGAACCCAGTTCATAATTTTATGAAGTGAGCAAGGTTAACAGTATTTCCTTAAGGCCTTTCTCAAATTCAAACAGCCGTTTCCCAAAGCTGATATGAGATTTGAACGCGACATTTTGCATACGGGCATTTGGCAACATGGTTAACACTGTTATATAGTTATAACTCAGATTCCTCGAAAAGAATTTTGGTGACGTCATCACTTTAGTATTCTATAAAAGCCCGGATTAGTATGGCAAAGGAAGATTCATGAACATTTAAGACCATCCGCGTTAAGGACAGTTCACATTTGAGCATCAAAAAACAAATAAAATGCAATATCAAGCCGGTACTTCTTCTTGGAAGTGAATGCTGTACAATATCTCCACAAACAGAATAGAGATTCACCGCAGTCAATGTGTAGTTTCATCACCGTAGACTAAAGAGATATTGAACGAAGTATGTAATCCATGAGCAACTACCAACCAAGTTTTCAAATAGACGTGAAAAATGAGTATACAAGACGGAAAGATTAAACGAAATATTTAGAAAAAGTGAAATCCGGGGTCAGGAAAGGCTGATACAACGCATAGACATATGGCTCAAGATTAGGTTATTCAAAACCTTGCACACTAAACCCGCTAGAAAGTAATGGTATAACATGGCAGTCACCTTTCGAAAAGACACGGTATCTTGAGAAGAAGTAAGAGAACTTGAGAATAGTGGATACAGCGATAAAAACCTATATTTCAGACTAACATTAAGCAATAGAGAAAGTACTCATGAGCGTGAACCTTAAAAGGAGGCAGATGACGTCTCTATTGAAATGTCTATCAGGGTGATAACAGCAGCATTGCGTTCTTCAATACTTTATACCTCAAAGCGAGTGGTTGGCGTACAAATGCTTACAAGTTGCTTATGTAAATCAGCCCGCGTTAAAATGTTTATTCGATGTTGTTCATAAGCAACATAAATGGCTGTCAATGCAGAGTAGGAAACGCCCGTATAAAATCTTCTAATCTCATTAGTAACTGTCCCCACTCTTCATTTCCAACCTTAGTCCATCACCCTGAATGGACCCAAAGCTTTTCTTCGCACTTAGTAATAACGATCATATAAAATGATTATCATCCTAAAATAATCAAACTCAAATTAAGAAGTCATGAACACAATCATCGAACTCTGTAATAATGGTGTTTAAGAACAAGACATAGTTAAAAAGATAGAACGCATAAATGTCACTTATGCTAACTATCCGTCGTTCATGTGCACGTAGTGTATGTATCTCGTCTAGGTCCTGTCAAATTACTCCTGTTAAATGTAAACTAAAGGAAAGATACGTCATTCCACAGCCTACGTACGTTAAAATACAAATCGCACGTGGAATATCATGATCGTCTTCAAGGCCTCACTATTTACTCAACACAATTATTCATTAAGCTAACAAAACAACTTTCTAATGACTTACTTCACACTGTTGCATCTCACTTGTTTAGAAGCCAACTCTACAAAACCAAAACAGAATAAGTGCATAACCATCAAAAATTGAAATACTATCATCATATGAAAAGAAGTGTATGATTATAAATAGTGCCATATCTTTTGAGCGGTATGGACTGTCCGCAAACAAATCCTGGCATAAAAAGAACACTTAATTGCCACTGCCTCTACACATCGCTCAAGAAAGAAAAAACTAGAAAGAAGTTATGAACTCGTTACTTATATCTCCTAATGATAATAGTAACTTGCTGCGAGTAGAGTCTAGAAATTACGGAAAAAGCTCCAAGTAACATGCTATAATTAATGTCTAGTTTGGTCTTCTCTCTCTCTGTATAAATCCTTGCATCGTCTTCATTCTGTAAAAACCATAAGGCACTTCGACTAAATAGGCCACAGTGTTATAGTACGCCATGCTGAGAAGGTGAGGTAGAGTGACCGAGTTGTTACAGCAGTTGCCTCGCAATCCAAGGGTTATGAGATTCAGATTTTCAAGCCCCAGTCTCCCTGTAATATCCTTGAGCAAAGTATGAACTCTGTTGTGCCTCATCGCATCAGCGTGCAAAGTTGGGACGTGGACAGGTATACATCCATAGCGTCCTTCCCCCCAGAAAGTTGGGGGGATAAACTTTTCAGCTCAGGGGGTCCATATATGGACCTGAATGATGGGGAAAGGCACATGCAAGGGAAAGGCACATGCAAGGGGAATGCATATTATTCGACAAATGGGGAGAGGGTCATGTTTTCTGGCCATTTAGAACTGACAATTTCAAAATTTTTCCTTCGGCAGCAACCATGGTGATGCTTCATTGAAACAATTAATTGAGAAATTCTTAGCATAGTGTGGTTTTTAAAGTTAACAAGTCATTATGCCAAAATGCATACTACTTTTCTTGTCTCGCTTCAATCTTTCAAATGGCGTACATCTTGTTTTCCATATATGTGTTTCTATTTCAGTGGATTTCCGTTATTGTTTTATATGTTAAATACTTTTACTCCACATCCCTCAACTTCTTAATTTCAAAAAAGCAACAATTACCATTTCATCAACCATTAAGATACACTGTAGTTTCTCTAACTGTATTCAACATTTCCTCCCTATAAACATTCTTACAGATCTATATGCACCACCTATCTTAACTCTATTTCTTGTGTACGTTTCTTTACAGTCTGTTAAAGTTGCTGTACCCAAGTTCTCTTCTCTTTCTCAATGCAGATCTCGGGATCAGGCGGATTGCCCCCCGGCCGATTGCCCCCCCGGGGAACTCCCCCCCTGGGCAACCGCCCCCGGACTATTACCCCCTGGACGATTGCTCCAGAGCTAATTGTGCAGGGAGAGGTGGAGGCATCTCATAAACCGTCAAACCCCATGAAAATGGGAAATGAAGACGTTAAACGGAGTAAGATGAAGAAGAAGAAGATGTTTGCCTGGTGAGCTATGATATTCATGCGAGTTTGAATTGTGTTTTTGTAACTTATGTTGGCTGTATAGTCTTATATTTCAAACAAAGTATTCTCATAGATAATTTGATAAAGTTCTTTGCTACACATTAATAGAATTAGATTCAAAGTAAACACTGGGTATTCATTGTACAGGGATTATGCCCCCAAAACTATTTATTACTACGTTTGATCGCATAAGGGTAAACAAGATTTCTATTGACCTGATCATGTATGCGGTGCGCAAGTAAAGGGTGCAAGAAATTATTAAACCTTGTTATAACCCAATCTGTTTTATCTTCTAAAGGTTGTATAAGGCGACATGTAACCCTTGTTTCCTTGAAGATATTCTCAGTTCTGTCTCGAAATACGAAAGTAATTCAACACACACACAAGAATTCCACACTATTTGGCCTCCTAAATCTTCCCTGTCTATAGTAAGGATCGTATATAAAAATTCCCGAGCCGAAAAAAGAGTAAACTCCTTTATAAATCATTCAAAATTGGAAAGCAAGCCTCTTCGTTGAGCTTCTTTAAAACGTGAAGGTATAAATGCAACATTTGTGAGTATGATTCTTTGTTCATTGATCATCTACAATGACTCCTTAACAGCATATTTAACAATGCTCAAAGATGTCATAAGTTGCCTCTCTGCAAACTATATAAAGACGTAAGACCACTGATCTCTAAAAAGACTTTTTTTAGAGATCAGTGCATAAGACCAGTGTTACAACACTTCATTCATATTATTTTAGGTTTAATTTCCCTGCCATTGGAACTTCCGTATCTTTACTTCCGAGCTGGTTTTTACTATCCTGTTACGCAGTAGATTTTGGCCTGACAGTAGGCTTTATCAGCCATTTAATAAACGAATGCGGACGTTACTGAGAGCATCCAGTCATTGTACCTTTTTAAAATAACATCAATAACAACAATTTAGAATGAGTCTTGAGACTCTTGTTTAAAGATTTAGATTATTCACGGACATCCATTTTGAATTCTAAATGGCAGCCACTATATCAAATGTTTTCTTGCTAATCAAGAACTAGAAATAGGAATCGCTTTGCCTTTCCCAAGTAATGCCTGCTGCTCCAAAGTAGTTTCATCTTTGTACTGTTTGATGAGCAAACCACGTTCAGCTGAGATCACCTATTTATTCCTAAGGAATGCGAGTAAAAAGCTCTTGTCTGTCAGAGTTGTTAATAGCGATGATACATGGCAGGTTGG
Organism: Alatinidae sp. Z8VKAUB7J3; assembly: GCA_010016025.2. Lineage (NCBI taxonomy): Eukaryota > Metazoa > Cnidaria > Cubozoa > Carybdeida > Alatinidae > Alatinidae sp. Z8VKAUB7J3. Next base: position 67,321,956 of record JAAAKM020006971.1, on the reverse strand, counting down.
AGCTGCCTAGCAACAACAGCGACAACCCGAAGAGAAGTTTCCCTATTCGCTTATCGAGTTTGGTTCCGATTATGAAAACGAGGTGCGTTTATAGCCAATTTCAGATACTTATTCATTTAACTGCATCATCCAGAAGTGTAAAGGAATGTTACTCTAATAAATTCAATGAACTTAAAACCAGCTTTCCGCTTTCTTGGCTATGGATTTATCGCTTGAAGTTCTGCTGTCAACAAGTAAACGAACCGCGTGTGATTGCAGCAAGAAACGGAATACGGCGTCAACTTGGTATTGTTTACAAGATATTGTTGATGACAATGTGAAATAAAGCTTTTGCAATAGAGATATCATGCTAGACTTTACATCCTAGACTTTTATGTAAAACAAAAGAGACAACAAAAGCACACGGCTTACAGTTTGTTACCCTTGAGTTGTTAACTAAACGAATGAAATCATGCTTTGCTAATCGAAGGGTTAAAAACGCAAGAAATTCCAAGGAAGGTTTAGGCTACATCTAGATAGCCTAATCTTCCATCGAGAATAGTTTTGTCTATGATATAATGTTTTCAATCATCTTGCCCGAAATGATCCACTGTAGCTATTCCTTGTTATGTTTGTGAAAAGATTTGTTTGACTTCCACTTGTTAGCAGATTGGAATAGATAACCTCCAATCAGTTCTGTTTAAAACTATCTGATTTGTTCTTTTCAATTCTCATGTACAGCGGATATCTCTCCTTATCTATCCTTAACGTCAAAGGAACAGAGAGACATGCATAATATTACAACTTGCAAAATATAAGTTTCGTTTTCGTAGCAACTATCTGTTTTAAAGATTCACACATATACAAAGCTTCACGATGTACTGACACTGCTTAGAGAGATACTAAAATTGCCACTTACCCCCTCCAGCTTGAACTAGTAGGTAGAATATGCATCGAAGCACTGAAATTCGTCGGCCAAGCATCAAACCTATACTTATTGCTGGATTCAACAAACCAGCATCAGATGGCCAGAACATATAGGCAGTACTAGCCACAATAAATCCGATACTAACGGCAGTTTGAAGTGGAAATATCTCACTTTTGTCGTCCCATTTGGTTGTAACTCCTGAAGCAATACATGCAAATAGCGTTGTTGCTAAAAATTCAGCCAGGATAGCTCGCCAGAAGAAAACGCTTTTGATTTCAGCCATATCGGAGTCATAAATAAAAGTCCAAAGAATGCTGTAGGGTGTTGATCCTTGTTTAGTTTTGTGTACTTTCCATTCGCAAAGGAGCTGTTCTAGACATGGGAGAAAATAGTCCACAACCAGTTGAGTAACTGTTCCTTGTGAGTCAACCTTGAGTAAGTAAGCGCTCGAATAATAAAATGGTCATTACTTATTTATAGTGGCCTTTTGTTATAGGTATTCAAAACTAGTTCATTAATAATCAAAGACCTCAACTGACGTGCAAATGAGAGGAACAATCATGCCAAACATTTCTTGTTTATTCATTCACAAAGGCATCACAGCCCCTCTAAGGCGATACAGTTCTCCCTTCCTCTTCTGTACCAGGTGAATCTAACTTAACAATGCCTAATTAAGTCGACTCTTCGTCTGTTGAAGGGTTACATTTAAAACTGCCCTAAACAATAAATTTATCGTTTACCTACTGACTGTTTACAGAATATACCTGAGAGATGTATTACCAGCCACCAGAAATGTACTCTTTAAACTGGTCATACCATGGCATGACTCCATCGGAACTTCCATTTTGTGTCACATCAAGTGTCCATTGTGATTTAATATAAAAATAATTTGTATAGTACTGAGAGACAGTACCTTTTCATTGGTTGACCATATGCTTTATTCTCATAATTTCTAAGACTCTTTATATTAAATTTAATCAAAGTCTTTTTAACCTCGATAATGACTCGCTTAATCTTTTGGTACGTCGCGTATTTTTCAAAGATCTCTTATTACACGAGCGAAAATTAAAGGATGTAGTGTTCTCGGAGTGGGAAAAGAAAAGAGGATACGTACAAAATGCTAGAAGACAAGACCCCCACCACCACAAAAAAAACCCCATAAACAACACGCCCTTGCATATTCTTTTAACTACAAATTCTTAACAGTAGTAAAGTTCTTTCTCCTCCAAAAACATGGACAAAGAGAAAGGTTGCAAGAAATTGTTATAAAACCGCTCATGTCTACCTTTAACATTGAAAGTAATACCCTAAAGACAAAAATCGCAAATTATTTTAGCCATCATTTAATTTCTAGTAAACTTTTACTCAGAGGAGTCCAATTAATTCTAGCGATACATGTTGTATAAATGTAACATTAACAGTATATATCAATTAGTTTCTCAAGGAGATTATTCAATTGTTTAATATATGGTAACATGTAGATGAATGTAGCAAAGACTAAATTGATCGAGAAGAAAGGATTTGAAACAAAATGTTTGTAAAAAGATACAAGAGAAACTGAAAATATGCCACTACGGGTATTCAAACACAAGATCCAAGTATTTAAGTCCTGTTATCTTCCAGTTGAGCTACGGTGAGTCCTTATGATGCTTGCAATTGGCTTGAGGGCTTTGAACAGATTGATAGGCCGAATGGCAGTCTTTACATGGCCAAGTCACATTGCATAGGGAAGGCAATCTTCAATCTCATAGAGCTGAATGTCGACGTTCATCGGTGGAATATGAAGAGCTCATGAGGTGACCAGTGTGTTATCATAGAGTACATATCGCGAATGCTTGTTTGTAATAAATTTTAAGAATTAGATTGCAAGCTACTGGAAGACGTGTATGTATGCTAGCATACATGTAAGTATGTGGCTTGGGTTTAGAGGTTTAGGCTACTACTTTAGTTTCAATAACAGCATTCATATGAATTGATCTTTTGGCTCTAAGATTTATTTCAAAAGGGGCTTCACTCAAAGTTTGTACATCATTTTAGCAGTAAGCTGGCCCAACAATTACTGGTAAACAGCTTTGTTTAGCCAGTCTGGAAAATACATATTGAATGAATTAGGTAAAGAATGACTATGCCATACACTAACCGTACATGGATTTGTACGCTCATACTGCTTCATAGGGACAAGTTCTTACACTTTAGCAAAGAAATAAAGCGACTGTTTACGGATCCTTTTCACAAAATAACGCCATCTACTTGCCATAGAATATTAACAACTAAGCTCTTTCAGTGACATTTGGGTGTGAATCTATTTGCGTTGTTTGAAATTCGCACAGTTCGTACCGATGCTTTAGAAATTTGTATTTTTCTTTCTCAATGCATTCCACGTTGCCACCCAAATACTAGCTGTGAAGATTCAAGGGGTTTTGTTTAAAGGCACGTGTGATGCATTATCATGTACCTTTCTATTTGGTATACAAATAGGATGATGGATGCATTATTTGAAAGATGTAAGTCATGTAAGACAAGGGAGGCTTACTCATATTGAATTTGTAAAGAGAAATAATGACTAGACTCACTCATATGGAATGAAGATGAAATATGTAAATTTTGAAGGATATCTAGAAATAATGAGGAATCTGAAGCTTCCAATTTTATGAGGGGAAGGGGGAGGGGGGTCTCCAATTCAATATTAGGATTCTAAAGCAAAAGTTTTTAATCTGTATGAAGGGTATTTAGCTAGCTTTTTAATAGTTTTTCCTTGGACAGTTTTATACTCATTTTAGCCATGCTGTATGTAGGTTCTCGTTTCAGGAAC
>JAAAKM020006971.1:67296719-67311012 GCA_010016025.2 Alatinidae sp. Z8VKAUB7J3 | reverse complement strand
TTTGTAGCTCAGGTTTCTAGGTAGCAACCAGTTATTGGATTTAGATGATATTATTTTGCTAAAAAAATTAATTCATTCAAGATATTAGTCATTTGTTGATAACCATGTCAGATACTTTTGTAGCTCAGGTTTCTAGGTAGCAACCAGCCGATCTTGAATCCACCAGAATAAAAATATCACAAATTTTTTGGGGGGGTCGCTCCACGCGTAGTTTTTACAACAAAAAAAGCATTATCAACCAATGACAAATTTCATTTTCCTTTCACAAAGTCTAGCTCTGTAGTTTATCAATTTTCATGCCTGTGCAATGCTGGCTATTTTGACCTCACAACTCTGAGGTTGGTTGACCGAATTTAGCGGCATATGCCATTGTTTATTCTCTAAACATCAACTCCTAAAAGGAACAACCACCTTGGGTTTCCAAAAACACCGTTAAGCAATGTAACTCTGCCATAGGGCAGCACTTACTTGAAAACCCAGACTGTGCCAAAGTGTGCACGGACGATTGCTTCCATATCATAAGAAAGGCCAGGTCTGCATTACATTCGGCTCTTCTGGAGTCAGTTCACATAAAAGCAAGAAGACCGCTGCTATGCTGACAAAAGAATTCGTTTTCTCATTAGGCCTATTCAATTAACCTAGTTTTAGTGGAAACTCATTGGTCTACAAACACAAGCTTTTCAAGCAGTCCAATTTATGATTGGATGTTTCAAAAATACAGTTGGGTATACTCTTTTCACACAATTTATTTCCATCATTCTGACCATTGAGTACTCTGAGGAGTGTCAAACGAAAATAGCATTTGAGTATATAATGTTTTGTAATAATCTTCTTCTTTTGTACCACAAACAAACGATAAACTAAATAAAAAATTAAGGAAAATTAAGAACTCGAAAACATGGAAAAATAATAAACGCAGCAAATAGAAGGGAGTAAAATACACGAAGATATCTAAAACATCACAGCTACGGGCGAAGTGACCGACACATTCGATGCATTAGACGAGCCTGTAGCATGTACCTCCAAACAATAATACTTGACAATCATATATTGAATGTAAACTCAAGGCATTCAAAATTGTGCCTAAATCTATGGTTGATAAATAAACTATTTTAAATACCTTTCATTTGCTCAGTTTCACTTTCAATTACATTTTGAACGTACATGAAAAAAACACAACACCTTGCAAAGACGTCTTGCTCTTGTTCACAAACAGAATAACAAGTGTTGCGCACACCATTCAACAACATCTTGCAAAGAAGTCTTGCTCCTGTTCACAAACAGAATAACAAGTGTTGCACACACCGTTCAACAACATCTTGCAAAGACGTCTTGCTACTGTTTACAAACAGACTAACAAGTATTGCGCACACCATTCAACAACATCTTGCAAAGAAGTCTTGCTCCTGTTCACAAACAGAATAACAAGTGTTGCACACACCGTTCAACAACATCTTGCAAAGAAGTCTTGCTACTGTTCACAAACAGACTAACAAGTGTTGCACACACCATTCACCAACATCTTGCAAAGAAGTCTTGCTCCTGTTCACAAACAGAATAACAAATGTTGCACATACCATTTCGTCCTTGGTAACAACGCAAATGCCTCAACTCTGTTTTACGTGCTAATGGAACATGTGATGGAAATGTAAGCATGATAGATATTGATCATAAGAGTGTTAAGAACGATTGGTAATGAGGAACCATCTTTTTTGAGAGATAAGCACATCATTTTACATAATTATGCCATAAATATTTCTGGAACAGTAAATCGCTCTAAACGTAAGACACAAATATCCTTTAGTCGTTCTGAATTTACATACATTGTAAGTTATCCATTGATAAAATGGACTAAAGCTACTACTAGGTCAATATGTTTTACTTTTCCTTGGTGACTTTCTTACTTTAGGAGGTAACTATTTGACGTACTATTAATTTTGGTGCATTTCTCCTGGTGACGTGCTTAGCATAAGTTAAAGATAAAGTTGAATGTGTAACTTTGGAAATACCTAGTCATTTTAATTTGAAGTATCCTGATACGTTAGCCTCAGTATTTCCCAACGGTGCATTTTAGAATGTAGCTGCAATGCAGAAGTTAGAAGGCCACAAATGTTCTTGTTTACAATATCGGGAAAGATTCCTGGTACTAGAACTACTACTATTATGCCATTATGCCATTATGCCATAATTGCATTTCACTGATGATTCCGTTATTAAATGTTTATAAAATATATAGCTACTTTTTCAGTTTACAATTAAGCCTGCATTGAAATTCCATCTATAGAGGAAGATTTAATGACAAAATTAAAAAGATGGCTAGACCACTATCTGGAAGTTTGCAATGTATTAGCACTGACACGAAGACCGCATTACATTACATTCTAAACTAAAAGGAAAGGAGTAGTCTTGTGAAGTCTATATAAGGAGAGGAAGAGAAGGTGAGCTGTCACATCGCATAATTTGTCTAATACGACAGATGAAATGAGCCGTGAAGAATTCGAGCTCGTCCGAAGTGTAATCCTGAAGCACACAACACCTCTGAAAGAGAGAGTCGGAAACAGGGCGTGGTTGCTATTGCCGATTTCTTCTGTCTCCAGTACAATACTTTCATGGAGGAATGGGGCGAACGAGCCCCAGTAGCATTGAGCACCGTGTATGCAATTTAACATATTGATCCGAACTGTCCACTGTATCAATATTATTGAATGCTAAATAATCATACAGTGGTGAATCAAATATAACAACCATCAATCATTTTATAAGTTAAATAAATAGATGGCACCTACTTGTATTGCTTATACTCTATAATAGCACCAGTAAAAGTCACTTTCTTATTATAAAAAAATATGGATTGTAAACAATTTTTTTAATGAGGCGAAATTTTCATTCATTACAATATTTCCAGACGATAAACGTCAGTATCAACAGGTTGAACGTGTCTCTGTTAAATTAGTGAAGAAAATCAACTCCAGTGAATTTGTACACCTGCAAATTCAGTGTTATTTTTAGCAGCACCCTAACATGCATCTCAATATACACTATTTTCAATTAAAACATCATTATTTTCAATGAAAGTAGTGACGCAAATGTAAACAGGTACTACAATTCAAATTGCTACGACTATGCAAGAGCTGGTAAATTTAAGTAAAGTAAATTAAGTAAATTTAATCTTATATATTCCGTTAACTTCTTAAGTTACAAAAATTCTGACCCACATATTTGGAGTCGAATTTCATATGAACAAAGATAACAGTAAAAATTATAAAAACTATTGATTTTTAAAAACGCTTCATGTTAATCGCAAAATAATTGCTTAATTCGGATATGAACGACCAAGGCGCAGGCAAATCAGCACATTGAAGTAATAAGTTTAATATCTTATCGAGGAAGGCTTTAAACTTTGAAAGGTTTGCTGACATTTCTGGAGCTCTATGCAAAGCTAGTCGGGGAAATATCATGATCTAATCTATAACAATGAGCTTACATATAATTTGGTGCAAAATTCTAACTCGGTTTGGAACATCATTCCCTTTATTCAATAGCAAAACACTCCTACTTATTTGGGTAATTTGTGATAAATAACATAAACATTTACAAGAAACATAAAAAATTAAAACTTTAAAACGTAAACATTAAAAAACCCATAAAAATAAAACATAAAACATTGCTATTATTTAATTTTAAACTGAAACATAAAAACATAAACATTGAACATAAAAGCAAAGAAACAATGAACGGAAACAAAAATTTTACATATATACATTGAACATAAAGTTAACATAAAACATATAAACATTACAACAACACATAAAACTTAAAACATAAAGTTAAAAAGAAACGAAAAAGATAAAGAGGAAGAATAAATACATAAGACATGAAAACATAAACATTAAACAAAACAACACAAGAACAGTGAAAGAAAATATAAAAAGATAATACGAAAACATCGAACGTAACATTAACATAAAACATGAAGCATAAAATATTAAGACAATACTATAAACAGTTAACATAACACCAAAATAAACAGGAAACATTAAAACACTATATGTAAACATCGAAGATAAACATGAAAACATAATATGAATGTAAACATTGAGAATATCAATAATATTAAACATAAAAACTTAAACATAAACGAAAACAGAAAACAAAAAACAAAAAAACCCATAAAAAATAGCAAACACAGCAACATAGTAATAAAAACGTAAACATTTAAGGCACATTTAAGACTTCAGTCTCTGTTTTTTGAGAAATATTTCAGTTTTGAGCAATATCTCCAAGTCTTGTGAAATCCCGAAAAAAAGTTTTGGGCTCTTGGAGGTTTGTAAGCAAGTTTGGAGAGCTTACATTCGGGGGAGCTTATCTACAGGGGGAGTATATTCGGAGGGTCGTTTGGGTTAACAGGTAACTTGTGTATTCCAATAAATTCACCATTGAGTGTCCAATCAGAAAGACTAATAACAACATTTAATGCGTAAAATCTCACAAAAGAGCAAAAGTAAATACAGAGGCTCTATATAGACTCTGTCTATGTTCATTCATTATCACTGCCTTCAGCACTACCAATGTCGGATCCAACACACGGAATCCAAAATGTAAGTCCTGTGCTTATATTCGGGGGGGGGTATATTCGGAAGGATATTTTGGGTAGTTTACAGGGGGCTATATTCGGGGGGTTTATATTCGAGAGAGCTTATATTTTACGGTATGTGCAATCACTTTGATCTGTACGTTAAAAAGGTCAGAATATTCTCTGCCAAATATTGATTACTGTTTGCCGAGGCTGCTTTCTAAGCTGAAAATGCCTAGGAACTCTTAGATCCGCTCGCTAACAGCGATATTTTACTGTTGATATAAATAATTGATAAGCTGATTACAGATGTTTGAAAGTAAAACATGAAAACACATTATAGTCAGTCTTTTTTATCTTCGATATGATCAATATTTGTTAAGCAGCGGCGCGTTGGATGAAGGCTGATCTTCTTTGACAATCAAAACAGCATTGCAACTAACAGGCATCCTGGTGCTCATTTCATTCCATATATTTTAAAAGCATTTGTTCGAGTAGGCTGGCACTTGATCCAGGAAAATATTAATACTTCCGCTTACTCCAGGGAAACGTTCATCATGGCAATTAGTCCAGGGAAAATTTTATAATAGCAGTTATTCCAGAAGGGGCTTATTTGTGTAGGTGTTTATTTCAGGTGGCAAATATTTGAGGTTGGGCTTACTCAAGGAAGGATGTGTGCGTGCGGGAACATATAACTGAAAATGCTGATTCTAGAATGGACTGCTACAAGGGGGCGGTTACTGGAGGGGATGTGTGCTTAAGAAAGGACATTTAAGGTGCGATCTAATTTTGATGGGGTGCTCTATTATGGTTACGCTTGTTCTAGGGAATTATTATCCCCATCCTGCTTAGGGGACTTTTGCAGCCTCCCTATCAAACGTTCCAGCCATTTCTCATCCAAAAATATTAAGAACTGCAGTACTTAAACTTTTACTATGTCTATCACCATGTTGTTGTATTTTGACTGTAAAAATGTTCTCATAGAAGGCACTTATTGATGGTATGAGATATTTGAAGTGACGATTATCTTTTAAAATGCTCAAATGTACGCAATGGAGTGTGAAACATAAAACTCTCTCTCCCCAGCTTATTTGCCATTAGGAATAGGCCTCCGTACATGTACTCGTTAGTGTGTCATTACTGGGGAAATTGCCCCATTTTAACAAGTGACAGTAGGAGTTTTACTGTTTGCATGTTGATCAGTTAATCAGAAGTCCGATTTTAAACACTTCCTATAATCTTCCGACCGGCCTACTTCAACGTTTCATCAACACTCGATCTCCAGAAACTCGTCATTTGACTGAATTTTGTAATGATTTGTCCCTATAGAATAAACTTGAAAGAGACTAAACGGAGACAAGAGAAAGCGAAAGTAGGGAAATAGTTGTAGCAGACACTTCTCTCACTCAACTGTAAGAGGGTAGTCAAATCATTGGGGAGAAGATATCCTGTTATTGACGTGTAGACAAGAAGTGCCTTTAATCTCTGTGTAAGTTACAGAATTCGTCATAAATTTGTCGAATCACGAGCATCAGTCATACTAAGTAATCTCTAGGAATCCGTTCTTCTACAGATAAGATGCCACACTGATGACCTTTCACATCAATATCACCTTCTTGGGATAACTTCTTAGCATTTTCTCTTTCAGTGGGTGCATTACATTCTAAAATAGGGACAATAGTACTACGACAGGGGGCTGCTGACGACAAACATGAAAATATGGAGTGGTAGTAAGAAGAACCAGAGATTCAGCAACGAAACCGTGGCAAAGAAAATTAAGGAATTCTTTGAAAGCAACGAGCCCCTAATCAAAGTAGTCAGTAGTCGAAGCTGCAGTGGCATTGCCACGTTGCCAGACGATAAGGAACCCTGGAACACACAGGCACGCATGGACATGCTAAAGAGTAGAATGCAAGACGCTGTCTTAACCACCATTGCCTGGGTCATACAAGTAAAAGGACTGATCGATCGATAGTGAGCAACATAAGGGATGCAGAAAACTGAGATATGCCGAAGGACGGCTTTGGCATCACTGCCCTAACGACCAGCAGGCCACAGGAGCAACGCAACTTAACGTAATAAACTTAACACGGTGGATCTTTATTTCAGAACCGTACATTTACTTATAAATGAAGCAAACCCTGGGAGTTATTTCAGTCTGCGATCTTTACAATTTAACTTAATGGCACCAACCGTTCTCAAATCTGTATATCTGTATCTCATCGTAACTAGTTCTATGCATCGAAAGAGAAGTTATCTGAAGGTTAAGCACCTGATGTTACCTGCAGTAGAATGACGCTTAGATGGGAAACAAAACAACTCTTACCGTACCTCTATCCTCTATCTTTGAGCTTATAGTGCAAATGTTCTTCCTTATGGTTTATGGGAGATCCAAGTTTTGTAATGAGAGCCAACTTGCTATGATATACCACGTTGTTGTATTATTAGTAGAGTTGGACACGTTATTGTTGTCTACGCATGTAAGTGGGATGTGTTTTGAGTCAGGGTATTTGATATTGCTCTGAAAGGGGCAGCCATTTGGACGTAAACAGGAGGAGTATAATGGTTTCCAGTAGAAAGGTGATTACCCTGTGTCGACAAAGCAAATCGGTACTGTTTCGATAAAATGCGTCCATCTATTTCTAAAACTTCTCAAAGAACTTAAGCAACTTTGTCAATACTTGACATCGCTCTTATTTACATATGCTAATAGCAGCAAATTTCCACTTATGCCTGTGCAGGTCTTGAAATCAATAAAGCGCGCCAACTTTTGCCCCTATACGTTTACAACTCGCTTCAATCGCAGCAGACGTACTTCCCATAGAAACTACAATTTCAAAAGTTTGTTTGTGGCACAAAACAAGAATATTGTACTAAACAGCGAAAATATTATGTACTAATACGAGTACATAATGTTTTCGCTATTTCGTACAATAACATACAATTTCTATGTACACATTTTCTGTCGGTTTTAGAGCCCTCAAAGTGCTTTAAAAACTAGTCATGAACAAAATAAGGAAGATTACTAAATCGTTCAGGCAGCCGCAAATCTGTAATACTTGAACAAAATAGCCATCATATACCATTACCAGGACAAACGGTATACGCTAAGAACTAAAGGAACTTTTCCCCGCTCTTTACAGCATATAATTTCCACTGTTCAGCCTTATAGAAGTAAAATAAAGCATTGTAATTGACGTTTTCTTAACTTTTGTCTTTCACTGGTACGTATACAGATTCAATTTCATATCTTTGATCTCAATGAAAGGAACAATTTCCGACTCAGTAACCCAATTCCTTCCCTCTATCTCTGTCACATCTTTGTTTATAAAAATATACTTTTCGCTGTCAATCTGTAGGCTTTTCAGTGTGCAAAAACAGAATGGCACGAACATAAACAGTCCCCGGCTATAGTATCAACTGTGATGAAGATATGACGGCGGAGTTCACCTTTTGGCAGCCTCACGATAAAGTAATCAATTGATTTGTAAATAAATTGGGAAAATGTGTTACCTTAAGATAAAAACTTCACCAGGTACTAAATTGTTACGGCATTTAGATCGACGATTAAAGAGATCTTTCAATACAGGTACCAAAATAATAGAAATATTATCATCGAATTTCGCCAGCACATAATATCATGATTTTCGCGAAATCATATTTCGTTATCAAGCATCTTTTTGCGCAAATTACTTTCGCGCTTTAAGGGGAAAAGAGGTCAAACTGCAAATGAACGCCTTAAGGGACGCTCAAAACCAATGCTCACACCCGTAATAATTGGACCCCTTATCCACCTGCCTAAAGTACGAGTGTCACAAGTTGTCACTTAAAGCCTTAACCCCTCCCCCAAAGAGCCAAATGCAATTACTAAACGGCCTTGAGGGAGACACGTTATGGATATATCGCCCGTTGTGTGGTAAACATTTCAAATTAGTTATTCGGCGGAGGTCAACGATGAGGCCACATCCGCTCTGTCAGAATATAATGGATTTTGTTACCAATGCCTAATTCCGGTTTGCAGACCCTGTTGGCTTTTTTTGAGGCTGTCTCCAATATTTTAGACTTGAATTAGACCAATTCCCACTAATGGTGCCCTAGTTCTGAAACGCATTAAAATTGTCACAATTCACTGACTGGTATGATGTAGTAACCAATGTATTTTACATTTGTACGATAAGATCTACACTTGTACAATAAGATAGGTTTTGATGGCCTTTTTGAGGTCGAGTTACGAATATTTCGCCTTAAAATAATAAGCATTCATGTCTGCCTATTCAACTAAAGATGGTACCATACTTCTGACAACCTTTACGGATGTCAAGACACATTCCACTTATTCTTGCAATGCTCAGACAATGGGAATAAACAAGAAGTGCTAACTACCTTCGAAACGAGCACGGTCAGATGTTTTGAATACAAAAAGGTACTGGAAAGTCACAGAGTCTACCTATGATGTCCAGTATGAATATCAATTAACTTAGTTTATTCCGTTGCAGATAAGAAAGGAAAGGTATGTGGCTTGCAACTATCAAAAGTCATCATCGTATCACCTGTTCTTTCTCAGTGATCTGAATTCAAGCACCATGACTTCGATTCGTTTATCGATGGATATTTAATCGACTGTTTAAAGTTAAATATACCTCAAAATGAACGGTATTTATAATTCAAGGGAATACGAATCGACGCTTCTCTTCATATAGTGCTCAAGAACTGATATTTGTGGAAGCCGTGAAAGTGGATAATTTCCATCGCTGCAACAGCAAGCTTCAAAGCAACTGATGTCACGAACAGAGGTAAGCAAATCTGTCTCTACTACTACTGACGTTAGTTATACAACAACAAATTTTTACGCTTTGAGTTTTTTTTCTATCGATGACCTCGGTTATCAACAGCAAAATCTGCGTTCTGTTGACAAGAAGGCGATTTTAGCTAGTACTAGCTGATGAAAATTTCTCTATACAATGCCCAATTGTATCACACTTTCGTTGCCAGTCATTCTTGTACGGAAAACGTCTCTGATACTAGCAAGCAGGACTTATAATGATACTAGATGGAATTGGTATCGTAGGATCAAAGAAAGACAGTAAAGGAAAAGCTCGATATGATAAGATTAAACATGTCGAAATTTGCGTGTTGACATAAAATTACACCGGACAATCGATGTTCTGTAGTGTGTCAGTAAACATTATCAATAATATATAAATAGAAATTTTCTTCCTTGTTTTGGTTCTCGAAAGGTTGATTCAAGAAATACTCCAACTAGAATATCTTTTAACTCCCATCTCATACGAACTTAATTTTTCGTTCATTTACTCTCTCACAAGAAATTCAAATCAGCTCCCACGCACTCGCGGTCATTAGAGTATTATCTCAGTGCTTTGGTCCTAAAATACCGGATGCCAACGTACACTTAATGAAATACCATTAATCTTGAATGAACTATTTAAATTACACCATTAATCTATAGTCGTACTTCAAATCAACTTGCTGTCGGAACTACGTCTGTTATACTTTGAGCGAGTCTTTGATTGCTTCTTGCTCAAAGTCTTGAAGCTGTTTTGCGCACTATGAATTTGGGTATTTTTTATAAAGTCAAAATCTCGTATATAAATACGCACCGGACATTCCACGCTTCACAAGGGTTATAAAAACCATAAAGCGTTTATTTCTTCTACGAATCAACATTGGTTATAACAGTCGAAGTGTTGGATTTTTGTTTAATCGGTACACCAAGTTCCATTTTTCAGTAACTTTGTTTTCCACACGTGTCTTAAAACCAAAAGCATTGTTCCGACATAAAGAACTTCATCTACCGACACAATAAAACCCCATAGTGCAAATAAATAAAAAGGGCTATCCTTGCAAACCACCGAAAGGCTCTTGACAGTAGCCTAGCTAATGTTTGTTATTACACCTAGTTATTAGATGAAATGATATTGCTAAAATCTTGTGGTACATTGTGCATTACATTACTACTGACTTCCGAACACCAGAATTGACTCTCAAGTTCTTCTTTTATGTTCTGTGGCAAAGGCAATTGTGATGTATTTTCAAGGAAAGACTTCTTTAACAAAAATCAAGCTACAGATCAGAGTTTAGAAGCCACAGCAGGTGTGAAAATAGAACTTTAAGCTGTTACCATAGTTTCTCGCTATCTCCTATCACAACTTTTATCTCTGTTCTAAAGCTTCTTTGCGCCAACCAAACTCTTATCAATATAAAATGTTTGTATCGCTTAATTGGAGAAAATCTTTAAGTTTCTGAAACGCACAGTCAGTAATCCAAGATTAGTGCAAATACTGCTCCTTTCCGCGTGAAGTAATTAAGTTCACATTATTTTAGTCCGAAATGCGTATATCCTTAGAGTTGAAACTAAGTCCTACACAAAGCGTTTGCTGTGGTTCAGCTTGCAAACACGAGCTCCGGAACCAAACGAATCTTAGCTGCAAAAGTCTGGATGCTCGTACAAAGTACAATTTTAACAAAATATGTCCTAAATTGCTAGAACATCAGGAAAGGAAATACCTGACAGTCATTTCGGTCATAGCATTTCCATCTTATTTTCACTAATACTTGACACATTTTCGACAAATTTTGGGCGATTACAATTTTCGAATTCTTTCTGTACATAGTGTGTAACACAATAGGGATATACAGGGCAGTTTTCGCAAGTTCAGGGTCGGCATAATTATTACATGAGATTCCAGAAGTATGAATTATCATATGCAAGATCTTGGAACCAAACAGTTAACTAAAGGAGAGAGATTGACTCCCAACTACATGTAAATCCTTCTATGCAAAATTTACCAGATTTGAAGTTTTGATTATGGGATTGTTATCTAATACTGATGCTTGAGAGTTACAGGCCAAAGCTGGAGCGTTTTATCCACATATACTGTTGAACTAAATGATCGCAGATTCCTAACGTGCACTTAGCAAAGAACGTCCATCTTGTGTTGTATCTTGGGGAAATCTGTAAAGCCTTGAAGGCAAACTTCGAAAAGACTCTCGCCGTAAATTGGCAACAAAGTGTTCTGATACTTAGGACTACAAATAGGTAAAAATATAAAACTATATACTGCTTCCGCATTGTACTCTAATAGTGAATTATTTCCTGGCCATTGAAGTCTATTGTTGCTGCTCATCATTGCACACCATCAATTGCTTCCTCAAACATAGATGAATACAAACACGACAACAAACTCAAAGATTTGCATGATTACTACTTGGGCTAACTTACCAAGCGTTGAAATGTGGCTGAGTCTTCTCCTCCACCTGCAGAAGTGTCCAATTCGAATGGAGCAACAACTAGAAATTACTTGTTTTACTTCTATGATACTTATAAATGAAATATAGTAGACTATAGCAACATAATACCAACTTTAAATCAATTAGTACTCGCGGCAACTCAACAAACTGTCGGTCTCAATACAAAATGTGAAACATCAAAATTTAATTGCCACCTTGAGCTATAGATGTGTCTGCACGCATGTTCACTCAGTTCAGTGAACATTTATTAGAATGAATAGAAGGCCGTAGGGCTACATGAATCCAAATGAACAAGTATTTCAACTGTGAATTATCATGCCTTGAACAGCCAATAACAAAAGCATAATCAACATGCACCCAATCCAGGATGTTTAAACATGACCCTTCAGTATCAAGGGTCTTTTTTAATCTACCAAGACCTGGCGAAGCGTTGAGACAATAATTTTGACTTGTAGATAAAAAGCATTACTCAGAATTATGTATATCTTTTAGGTGTTTCAAGAAATACTAACAATTTTGTGTTCGACATTTAAGTAATCAAGTCGGTTAATGCTAAGGAATCAATAATAAAGGCGAAGAAGACATTTATAGTTGGTATTGCAATTTAATATATCACAATCGTCGGGTAGATATGCAATTACTTGAAAATTGGAATGCATGAAATTGCATGAAATTGCGATCCTTGCGTAAAATACAATAACCTTTTCCTTTAATAAGGGCTTTTAGAGTATGTTTGTAAGCTGAAGCCCAACCTTAGAAACAAAGCACTCTGCTTCTTCTTATAGGCTCCACCTGTGCTTATCTAATTTTTGGTCTCTTGGTGAAGCTTAAAGTAGGAATATTTCATCGATTGTATTCATCTAAATAGAAGAGGTTTATTTCTGACCATTGAAGATTTGGTTAAAATTATTACGTCTTCCGCTAATTTATGGAACACCGACAATGCTGAGGGTTGTAACCATCATTTGTCTATAGATAGGGATGAAGAACAATCTTGCCCGGAATACGTTTTTTGCAAACTAAAAAGGAGTTTTCAAGTTGCCTCCGACTCCATTTAACTACTGTAACGTCTTTAAACATTGCTAAATTTTCTAAATGAAACACCTATTTTGATCGACTCATTTCGTTCTCCTTAAACCGCATTGATTTGGCTAGTATGATTTCATTGCATCATGCCAGTTTAGTGATGTGCCTATGACATTCCCATTCAGAGATTGAACGAGATTAGTAAGTAATTGCAATAGAAATAAGAATATACAGTTGATTTGATATATCTAATACGGGTTGAAAGCCATCATGAGTGGAAGAGTTACTCGTGTTAGCCTCCAAAATAATGATATGTTCTTTGAGGTTAATCCCGTTCAAGGCAATATTGATATTGTAACGTCAAGTCAAGGTCAAATGACTCTTTAAGTGATGAATATTGGGTACTGAAATTCCTCATTATGCTCCAGAAGAAGAGCATTGGGCAGAACTATGAAAGATAGGTTATTGAAGCAGCGCAGGTCGCATTCAGATGTTGCATTTAAAATGACAGCATTTACTTTCAACAACAGGCTTAGCTCATGTCATAAGATAAATCTCAGAGACTGTGGACATGTTACAACCCCTAACTTTTAGGATGCAGGCAATAAAGTACTTCATATTCGAGTAGACTAAATGTGTTGGTATTAAATTACTCGTTACTGACTTTCAATGTTTCTCTTGGTTGTTACATATTTCATAGCTGCACTATGCCCCAATCTCTACACCAAATCAAAATATCCTATCCTTAGTAATCACAGAACCATGTATTGCAATACTCATCGCTCATTAGCAACAATATCCTTCATTTTCTACTTTCAATTTTGATCTATAAAAGAAGGTGATAACCGGTTAGTGGCGTCAATTATTATGCATTTTGTTGCTGGGGTATCTAAGAAGCTGGGCTAATGCGTATTGTGAAGGTAAGGTTTGGGGCCCTAGATAATACTTGTTTATTCACAATTGGTGTTGTTCCGTAGTTATCAGTACATTCTTTCTTATTTTGTAGAATGCTCTTCATAAGCATAACGCAAAGCCATGGGTTCCAAATTTGATTATTTATGCTTTATTCCTTAAGAGTAATTAATTGTAAGCAAACAGAATCAAAGTTAGTGTGGGAATCCGTCTTCTACAGTGTTTAACCTCCATCTACCATCAGCTACCATCTCTCTAGATACTCCAAGTGGTCGTTGGTCTACACAACAATAGAAAATTGATTATACCGTGCTTACAGCAGAACATGTACTTGAATGATTAGAAATACTGGACTAAAGGAAGTCACCATGACCTCTGCTATGTATAAGAGCATATGGAAGACAGTCTGTTCAAACTACAAACTTCAAAAAAGGTCACAGAGGCGCAATGATATGCTTAGAGGGAAATAAAGAAGGATCAAAACCGAAAGGGCGGTAGTTACACAACATATTT
>JAAAKM020006971.1:67279624-67296619 GCA_010016025.2 Alatinidae sp. Z8VKAUB7J3 | reverse complement strand
ACAGAGGCGCAATGATATGCTTAGAGGGAAATAAAGAAGGATCAAAACCGAAAGGGCGGTAGTTACACAACATATTTTAAGGATACGACATAACGGTGTCTCGTAACTTGGTATCAATCTGCTGCGAAACCGAATGCCGTCAATACTCAATTAAGCCTTCGTGTTGTTAACGTCCAATGCATGTGTCTAATTCAGAGAGACATTACACAGAGGGCCTTTTGCTAAAAAACTGGAGCCTTTGAAAGAAGAACTTGCCTTATACTGTTAAATAGAGGAATGAACAGCAAAAATGTTCACGGGCGATCTTAGTCTGCATTCTTTGCGCGTTCAATGTCACAAAAAGCACGAGTTTGGTCTTGCTGACCAAACAAAATGAACTACCATGGCGTCTACAAAACAATGTTTCAATATGTAAGAATAAGCTTTGAAAGTAAATGGAAAAATACAGACACTTTAGTATTAAGACTGGAGTTATTATAACCTTTAAATCAAAAGCCTTTTTGCATAAGGCCGTCATTTGCCCTAGTGAATTCGAACAAGAGTTTCTCGTGCAGCAAAGCAATTAAACCTAGGGTCCGACGGGGGTAACTAGGTTGCGGAATCTACAAGAAAGTGGCGCGTAGGGAGGGGACGTTCAGAGCAGAAATTTCCGGTGTAGCGATGTAAGAAAACGGATTAATTAAGCCAAATTGCATTCTTTTTACAAAGAGACTTTAAGATACACGCGGAGTTTTCACCAAACGCGAAGTTGACAATGCACAGTGAGCTGCGCGTACAGTTCCTTGTAACCAATACAGAGTGACATGAATGGTAGGCTAATATCAGTACTTACACAGTGCGTGATGTTTACACTGTGAAATGTTGCTGATTTCAAAAGTCGCCTCTATGTTAATTGTATTCGTTAATCTTGTCTAAATGTTTGCAATAGGAATAGGTCATCCTAAACCATCCAACGCATGTCAAGTGCTATTGTTTCAGTAACCATTTAATCATTCAGATAGTATAGTTTCTTTATTCAGCTGCAGTGGTCAAGCTTACTTACTTGTCTCACGCTGCCATTGTTTTGTTTATTTCGCAAAGGTAAGAAGTGATTGTTTACTCTTTAAAAAATAGTCCTTCTATCACAAGATTGTTAAACATTCTATCCGCTTCTAGCTCTTGTTTAGTCTAGATCTACAACAGATCAAAGTTATCTAGTTTCCTTATTAAAGTTGTTGATAACAGGTGATACTTTTTAATTGTTCTGATCAGATCTAAAGGAATCCCTTATAGCCATCTATTAGGATGCTTCAACTGGGGCGCCAGCACAAAAGTTAAACAGTATATAAGCCAACTCCAGAGGTTAGTCGCATTATATTGATAAGCGGCCTCGGTTTCATAAACCAGCCTCGTTTACATGGCACTGAATAACTGTTGCATCAGAGAGCTTTTGTGGCAGATAGTCCAGTCAGTTACACGATATGATACACATTACTTGCCCAAATTGCCCTGGTAGTAAAAGTGTAGCACAGGAAGGTATTCGATACAGTCTGGATATCGTGCAACTGCTGTACTAAAGGTTGTGCTGTACACTTTCTGCTCCAGAACTCATCTCTCGGAGTGAGATATGGTGAAACATAATGATTACATCATCATATGTTATTGTAATCCTCTGCAGACAAGATTACAACAAAAGCAAAATCAGAAACTGTTAACAAATAAGAAATATTATGACTGTAAATTTAAAATGTTGCCAAAATAGCCATCTGGTACTGGACACACTCGTATCCATCAAAGCTGATTTGGTACCAAACAGGTTGACGTTATCAAATACAAAAGCCATCCGATGCGGAGTAACTGCAGTAAGGAAGGAAGAGCTTCTTATATTATGTCACAAAAGAGTGAAGCATAAGCAGGGTGGTCTATATGACATCGTAAAGATAATCTTAATTGTAGGTCAATAATACCTTCAATACTTTCCGTCTGATCCAATAAATGCAACACAGATATCAATATAATTCTGAGTTCAAATAACGTCGTATTTAATAATTTTCTGTAGCGTATTCAATATAAATAACATTTTACTGCAGAAATCTGTAAATGATATCATGTTCTACGTTTTGAAATACTGAAATCATTGCAAAGACTAAGTCCTCTGATCCTTGGTAATTTTAAATCTTAAGTACTGAGAAAAAATCAGCAGCCAGTAGCCATGGTTGACTATCACGGTTGATCAATTTGAAATGGATTTTCTGAACTGAGCGTATTTTGAACAACTCTGGGTGACTTTATTGTGTCCGTATAAAATAAATGGTATCTCAAAAGTAGCGTTTTGACATACCATATATTGTTTTTCTGTTTAATATAAAAATATCTACAGTCAAATTTATAAATGACTCATGGAATTTGCTAAAAAATGTACATATTTTTCCAACCTCAGTAACCTACTAACAAAAGATGAAGAACGAAAAGCCTACTGGAAATGGAGGACCAGCTATGTAAAGAAAAGGAAAGACATTGAATAAACGTTTTGGATGTTATCTACTTCACCATAGGATTTTTTCGCCTTGTTTTTAAATGTACTTCCAGTTTTTGTCCCAGATTTTAGTCATTATCCACCGAAGATAACATGGATGAAGGTGAAATAATTTCTTCCATGTTATACAACAGACATCGTCATTTAAAGTAGGCTTATCCAACAAGTTCTTTCTTCATAAATAGTTTGTTTTAAAATATTCTTAGTTCTTTGCCAGGTTTTGTTAGCTGTATCACTCACTTTCGAAATGCCATACCAGGCAAATAACTTATTTTATAAAAAGATATCTTGATAATATCTTATCCCTTGCAGGTATCGATAAATATTCAGTAGAAAAATTATGGTTCTTTGCAATATGTTGAATATCCACTAATTATAATGGTCTTCTCTGGTCACCTCACCAAATGTCGAATGAAGGGGTGCTTCTCAAAATTGTGGGAATTTTACGGAAACCTAGTTTTGCCCGTACACGAGATAATAATTTTTATATCATATCACCATGCAGTTGAAACTAATTTGTTAAGAAGCAAAAGGGCTGAACAAAGATGTTTTGGCCTGAAGTCATCAGGAGTACAGATACCATCCTAAGACGGGGTTGATCGTAGACAAGGAAACTATTGGCATGGTTTTTCGAGGAGTTACTATAAAATATGTACACTTGACACATTGTATGAGGATTAATAAGCCACTATCCGACACTGTGGAGAAGAAACGTAAGTTCCAAGGAATAAAGGGGCCATAATATCCCCTTTATTATACCCCTTGTCTCGTATGTCAAGATGAGTACCTAAGGCAAGTCATGCTCCAACACCCCATCTTATCATCATCATCCACTCATCAAGATGTTTGCTCTTTAAAATCAATAAAGTTCTTGTATGCATTAAGACTATCTTGATCAAGGCACCTATCCAATCAAGAAAGGATCCAAAGAGCTCTTCCACCATATCTATCAAGAGAAAGATTCGATTTTGAGATGGCTAAGCCATTGGAGGGAGCATCCATATGCTGACAGTATTGTACATCGAATATTCAATTAGGTCGGATAAGAAAGCTTGAACAGATTTTAGATCTGTCAAATATCAATGTTAGTCTGAGGACGACTACACGGTGTACAGATATGCCATTTCGGGGGTCATGTCTGTCTGTTTCTAATCTAGGATGTCACGAAGCTATGGTATGTTTACTTATGATAATATAATTTTCCAAATTCTTAAATGGGGGCTTATAAATAGAAGAAAATTTTAAAGGAATTTCCCAAGATCGTAGGCAATGCAGGGACCACCTGTAGACGCACGCTTTGACTGAAGCCCTTCACTGTTGTTTGTAGGTGTAGTGCCTACCACTACTGGCGTGTTTTGAAAGACCTACCTCAGCTCTGAAATTGCATGTAAATAAATCACGCATGGATATCGACCAAATTACAAGTAAACATCATTATAGGGAAACCATGCCTTATACAATACCAGCAGTGCACGCAAAGTGTGGTTTGCTTAACAGTACTGCGTTTTTGTTGCAAATTTAGCAGCATTTTTACGTAATTATCCAAGCTGGGGTAATTCTTTATTGCCATATCAGATGATAAAAGAAAAACCCAGCAAATGTCTAGGTGAACTTTGTTATGACCACAGGTTAACCGAGTAAAACGAAAAAAGTGGTATTTCACGGTAGGTGACACCCAATTTAAATTCATCATATGCTAAAAGTGATTTACTGGTATCATACTTCACTCTAAGTGTCGCCAGGTAAATTATGATAAGAGAATCAAAATGAATTATGAAAAAAAGATGATAAGGTTCTTAAAATAACTAATAAATTGATATCATAGGTAAAGACGTTATTAATATAAGTCATATGAAACTTGTAATAAGAGGTCACAGCGCAAAGTAGGTGTAAAGGGAAAAATTCATTATGATCTAAGTATGAGACTTATCTCATTAGCGCTTTACACCATCAAATTAATAAATCCAACGTTCTCCTAACATTTTATGCAAACAGAATAAAGATAATTCTATCCCCGTAAGTACAATGTAACTACTTGACAATGCTTAGAATGAAAGAAAGATTTCTCCAATTACGCTGAGAGGAAGAGTCAAGTGTTGTTGGAGGGGAAGTGGGCTGTGAATACTAGGCCATGTTGTCAGGAAGGAATGGCTAAAGATATCGTCAATTTAAATGTGTGGTGATGAGCATAAAGTAAATCAAGTCCAGTGCTTTACCTAGAACTTCCTGCATGTGAGTTAATGCACTGACACTGCTTGAAGATTTTGCTTTAGTAGCGAATTTAATTGGTTGATGGGTGAGGATCCTCAGCTTCCACAACTGACGTCACCATTTGGACATGTAGAGTTCATTCAGGTAATAAGCCCCAGACATGGCATTTATGCAATCGAACAGTGAGTGTGTGCATGTGCATCTATGTGTAGGACTATTCGTCTGTTACGTTGACCCAGTAAGAAACATGGATGGGTTGATTTATCGAGTTGTTCACAGTACCAGTTATTAGTTGACATAAATATATATATACACTTCAAGTTTTCATGCACCGTCACTCTTAGTGCAAGCTCTTGTTAGGTTAGTCACAAAATTATGCATACTCCTAAAAGGGAAAATCAAATATTTTTCAGAGTAAATACGTTATCATAATAGCGAAACATAAAACATGTCACTGTAGATAAAAAGCTTAAATAACGCAGTATCTATGCGATTGTTCTAGCATAAATGGGTGCTTTCTGATGTGAGGTGGCTTTGTATTATAACCAATATTGAGATGAAGTGAATCTGGGTGAATAACATCGATAAAGAATGTGACAATAATAATAATCAGTTATCACCAAGGACTACATTCCCCTGGCCTGCCCTGTTTGCAGTCTTCCTCGATATGTGTTGTCATAAGATCCATATTGAATTATCAATATCTTCCATTATTATTGAAGTGTTTTTAAATCAGAATGTAAATTTTTGAGTGCTTCCAACTGATCGTCTTTGCCATGGTTCTTTCATCAGATGTTCTTTTCTGCACCTGGCGCCTCATTTTGTTTGGCTTTTTTGCAGAGGTTTCTTGGTGTTCCATTTGCATACCCAATTCCTTGTATAGCGTGGTTCAAAGAGTTTTGTAGACCAATACTTACGCATCAGTAGTTATTTCACTTGATAGTGTCAGTAATAGCCTCTTTTGCAATTTGTGTCTCCCACGATGTTTAATTTTTTCCACTCACCTCAAATTAGTTTAGGTACATCAGTGTCGCATTTTCTATTATACTGGTATACAGTGATAGTGGAGTACGATAACAATGTTGGTACTATTTAGAACTGCAGTCTACGGTCTGTTTGCAACCAAGACTAAGACTTGTGCTAGGTATGGCAGTTACGTATCACAGTCTTTATCTCCGTCCCTTTGTAGATTGTGGGTGTCTGCACTGGGGAACTTCAAGCTGCACAGCAGTGGAATGGCCCGGCAGTACTAGAACTATTACGGGCAACACCAGAGTAAGTGTTGAAGTGCAAGGAGGTTTGTGCTTCCATTCTTAAATAACTTGTTGCAGTGTTTTGCAGACGTGAAAAGTAAGCATTAAAATAATTAAATTTTTCCGTTTTAGTTGTCGTTTCGAGTAGTTAGTACGCAAATACATGCTTGGCTTTACCTTACCCCGTCACAGTACCTTACTATGTCTGCCCTTCGCCCTTTGAATTAATCTGACCCTAGGTTTACCATCTCTCCGCGGTCCATCCACGTACTGTATATTCGTAGTTCTTCTTCCCTCTTTCCGCTCACCATTCAGCTCAACGATCAGCTATTTATTTTACTGTACATGGGTGCGAGAAGGCCACGTTAAGTAATACTCTGATCACGTACTTCGTGTTCGGCTTGATAGAGTATGATTGGACCGTCCAAACAACTTCTTAAATCCATTCAAAAGTTCTGAAAGACGTCATCAGTTCACTACGAAGTTGGAAGGCAAGATGGATGCTACCCAAAATATGTATGGGGGTAATGCGTAAGAGTGATACTGAATAAGCTACTCATTTCCGTTGATTTTAAGGGAGGTTTGAACGAATCCTCTCGGAACGACTGGACTTAAAACATATAAATCATAGAGAAGTTAATCCTAACAACATTTACGGCTTTATAAAGCAGTGACGTTTTGCATTTAATGTCAAAACAATGGCAAGAAACAACGGGAGCCAATTGCAAGTACACCATTACCTAAACAAGAATTCGAAATTTCGCGTTTGCGTTGTTAATGAGCACATAAATTTTCAGAAATCGTTTATCACCTCGTGGGGAATGGTATCTTTTACATTTCGAGGGAATTGCAAGAGATTGTGGCTGAATGATAAACAGGAGATTACAATGCTCATACTTTTTTATATGCTGACATAGTTCTCTCTAATCTACACAAGTATCCACGTATACTATTACTCAACATTCAAAGTAGTGATTTACGTAATTATTAGGAGTAAAGGTGGGGTATTCCTTTGGTTGTTCATAGCAACTTATAGCATACGACAGGTATCCGTGTCGATATCTCAGGGAAACCTACAGATATGATCGTCCGTTAAGTTAGAAGGACTAACTTTTGTAAAGCTCTCAGTGTTGGAGATAGGTTATCCAATGCAATTTAATGCAAGAAAAAATTCTGTATGCCCATTATCAAAGACAGTCTTAGATTGGGGTATGTCAGGAGTGGCTTGCAGCGACAATGATAAGAGACAAGTGACTCTGCAAGTGTTCTACAAGCGACAGTGACAAGCGGTTCTACTGTTACCAAATGAAGCAGAAAAATATGAAGTGAAGACGGAGAAAAGGGCAGCAAAATAAGGAGAGGAAGGGAGGCGACTGAACAAGGTGGATTTTACATAACAGTCATTGTAATGTGACCACTACTGCCCGATGATGAAAATCAGTCGAAGGAGTGGGGCTTGAAAGTTTATGATCTAACTGTGTGATGAAATGGTATAGTAACACGAAACTTTGAAAGGCCTTTCCATAGTGAAATCTTGGTTTGAAATGGAACAGTGAGTAGTTTTTCAATTTCGGCAAAGGGGTTGGGTTCTACAATGGAACATTATAGGCCATTGTATTCATTTACTTGTAATCTAATCCGTTTTTATTTGTTTTAGGACTGGTGGGCCATGGCTTATTACAGATATGAAGAGAACAAAATCCATGTTCCAAATCAATCCGCGTCTGAAGGTTTGACCTCTGTTTATTTCTTACATCAGTTACCATAACTTACAGAAATTTCGCCTTCACTCTGACAACTGAGTGTATTAATGTTGCTTCAAAAACTACACAAACTATAGTTTTCTCAGGCCCGCGTACATAATTTAGACTTCATTTCGTAATCATAACGTTTTTTAAGCAGCTCACAGTATTTATTATGTTAGCAGTTCAGTTCTTGCGCTTGTCATATAACTACTGAAGGACAAGTCACGCAGGAAGAAACTTTTCAAAAATTGTATAGGTTCTCTCGAACATATTAAGAACTCCACCAATAACTGTTATGTGTAGCGTTTGTGATAGTAGATTGAGAATTGTTTATTGCAACATGGAGCAGCAGTTTACAAACCATTAGTAAATTGAGAGGAAATCACAAATTGCGGCTGTCGCTTAGCATTTGATACGAACCTCAATTCCTTAGATAACTGCTTTTGTAAATATGTAGTAATACAGTGTATTGCATCACTACCTCTCAGCTAATACACTCAGGTCTGATTTAAACTGGCATCCAAAGCCACCATATCACTATTATCAGTACATCAAACCAATTTAGTATTCATCATTTGCTTTACGAATGTTAACACAGTACTGAACATGTGGCCGTTTAGAAGGAAAGGGTGATTATAAAGCGGGGTATCTGCAAGCTTTTTACAGCAGTACACTCTTAATGAATGAAAAAGAATAGACAAGGTCGTGCTCAGGCTGTACGCAAATAGACATTTGAAAGTTTTAGATGTCGAAACGAGCATACCCCCATGAAGGCTTTAATCGCACAGCTTATTTTGGGATGACATTGGAATAAACTACCTCGTTACTCGTTCGCTACTATATCTTCATAGTAAAGATGATACAAGAAGTGATGAGGAGAGTATTATGCGTTGATTTGTGGCGATGAGATTCAACGTAACTCATAAATCGTCTGCCCTTAAGATGATACTGACAATGGTGTAGCAAAAGAAGAATCTAATCTTAGTGTTTTAGTGCAAATTGATGATATTTAACATAATTTATAAATTCTCTGCCCTTAGGATGATGTTGAAGATGGTATAGCGAAAGAGGGATCTAATCTCAGTGGTGTTAGTGCAAAATGTTGGTGGGCAGAATGCAGCATCGATTCGGTCAGAAGAACCAATGCTAGGCTTGGGAATCGACAGTTGATGGAATCAGAATCAAGGCCGTCCAGCTCAACTAGATCAACCCGTATTCACAGTGCATCTAATGGGTAAGGTTTCTTAACTTCATATAAATGAACTGATTTGTGTCACCGGTTGGGACTATATAGTGCCACTTTTTAGATAACGAATGTTTAGTAAATATTTCATTAATAACTTCTCTCTGGCTTGTGTTGATGTGGGTACTTTCCATCATTTGGGAGGGATAGTAGTTAGCAGAAATCAATGTCTTACACCTCTAGTTTCTTTCGACCGTTATCTACATTTTTGAACTCAGTGGTATTATTCAAATGCCCAAGTACGGGATATTAGAGTATTATCTCGTTTTAAGTGGCATATTTTCGGTATATGCGCACTAAGAGATTAACACTGTGCTATTTCACTGGCAGTTTTCTCTAAGAATGTACAGGTCCTTCCCTGTAATCCTTGGTTCTATCTTCAAGAACATCTTTCATCACAGACGTTTCTTATCTAGTACTCGAGACCGGTAAATTAAGGGATCAATAAAGCAACAAGACAATGTAGGGAACTTGATCTTCGTAAACCAATTTTCGTGCTAGAAAATGTAACTTGTAACTTGGTTGTAAACTCCAAGATACCCACTTCCCGAAAACAACCGGAATCAAACATTTTAGAATAAGGGATATATTTACGTTATAAGGCGTTGTTGTTGTTGTAGAGGAACGTTCTAGGCCGTTTAGAGCGAAAGAGCTTTTAACGCATTATGAGCGCCATAGACTAGAACATGGCGTGGTGGGGCTAGTCTAATTGAGAAACAAAGATTTTCGAAGCATACTCTGTATTTTCGACCGCAGTTTGCTAATAAAATGTTTAGAATTTTCATGCGGGAAGTCGTTGATAAATCAACATCGTTGTTCAGTAAATTATTTCTTCGAGGATGGCAACAGAAAAGTTTGACGAAACGTGAGAATAAAAGAAAACTATCCAAAATATGTCTCTTTCATTACAGATTTTCAGCCTAACTCTTATGTTTACTATTATATCATGTTTTCCACCTGGCATTTCCGTTAAAGCAACCTGAATTGTCTACATATTGTAACCACTACGTTAAAAGGGGTGTGACGGATTGGCAGGAAGGTTAAATTGGTGTTTGCGAATATGCAGCTTGCGTATTGGAAGTGTAGATCGTGCTTTCCAGGGTCACCGTTCAACGGTGTATTGCCCCCGTATGACATGCGAAAGGATGCCATTGCTGCTTTGCAACACGGCAACTTTCGTCTGTTATTATCATTGTTTATTCTTGTTTTAGCCGAGACGATGGTGAAGGATATGATGAATCCCTTAGCAGACTCTCCAATTACAGTGCTGTTAGTGATTTAATACAGGCGAGACCCCTCAACGCCATCCAGTTGCGTTTTAATCTCGAAGCGGCGATGTTGCTGCCACTGGCAATGAGGTAATTTTACTATTTGTTGAAATTAAGTATGCTGCTTCTCGGCACCTTAGTGTGGCAATTTTGTTGGGTAGACGATTCTTCATTTTAAGCCGATTTATAACACTCGTACGCATTTGGTTGCCTAAAAAAGACTGTTTTTGACCCATACAGCACTTCAGTGTGACGTCAAAAGTTTGTGAATGAAACGTGAATAGTCCACCGACAATTTATTATAAGTAAAACGCCAAATGTGGAAACTTCATTGACAACGTTTTGTCTGACAGACTTCTTCAGGTCACTACAGTTTAGCCAATTTTCAGTAGTGACCTGAAGAAGTCTGTTAGACAAAACGTTGTCAATAAAGTTTCCTCATTTTGCGTCAATAGTTTGACTTTTGTTTACATTCAAGACATTTTTAGTGTTGATTTAAATAGTCGGTCCAAATTTGAGAAAGAATTCGGGGACATATATAGAGGCTTGCCGTTTCGAAATTTATATAACGCTTTTCAGAGCTTTGTCATTTGAGCCTAGTCTATACTTTTATGAGCTGAGTAAAAGTTACATGCTTCTTCAATACCTTTTACAGATGAAGCGGTCGTTACCGGCAGTCATAAAGCTTCAGCGTAATACTTTGTGTGTGTTTAATGCTTCGGTTACTATGGTGACGTCCTTAGAAACGTATTCCAGGCAAAAAATGTGTTTATGTATCACAAAAGCTGGCCATTGCCGCAACAGAAATTCATGAACGCTGTTTTCCCGGCAGTTTTGGGATGTTGTATCACACCCGTCCTCTGTATCTGTAGGTATGCTTATCCTGCAAAGCTTTAAGGGTTATGATTGAAAACCTTTGTAGCAACTGGTAAAAGTTAATTGCGCTGTCCCGTACAGATAACGTTTTAGCACTCTCTGTTGCCATTGGCAATTGTAATAAGATAGGTTTGTCATGTTTTGAATACTATCTGAGAAGGCCCTCCGTTTAAACTATCCATGCAAAGAATGTTTTTAAGTACAGTGAAGATCCTGTAATTTAAAAATCTTGTTTATGTGCTATAATTTTAAGTCTGGTAAAACGTACAATGCGGGGTATCGCGATAAATATGCACGGATGCCACCCAGCCCCAAACTTCTTGACTTCTAGCTCGGAAATTCAGTACAGATATTTTCCGCGTACGAATCCTATCACATGTATTATGATTTGGGAATTTCAACCATTTCCTCATTTTCCCATCTTGATATTGAAGTTTATAAATTTACTCCTTTGAGTACCTTTTACGAAAGGCAGCAGTTATCTCATTGTGATTTTTGCGGTGGTTGTTGCTCAAATTGAATTGTGTATTGTTGCCTTGTGCTGGCCTTCTATTGTATTTCCGGGAAAAGTTCTCTCTGCGTAAAAGTAAAGGTACTTTCCGTTAAGATCGACAGAGTGCCAGTTTTATGCGTATTCATTTTAATCCGTTTTCATTATTTTAAAATAGAAAATAATCAATTAGTTGATTTAAATTTTCATAAATATATTCATATATATAAATTGCGGTAAGTGCCAGTTTAACAACTGATGTTCCATGTCTTTCAGAACGTTGGTGTTACGCCATCTCTTTCTATCCTGGTATTTCCGTAGTAGTTCGGCGGAAGTGTTGACTCTAACGAGGTCACTCAGCAAGTTTTCAAATTAATTTACTCTCTTTCGTACCCTTGTTTCCCTTCCCGCCGTTCTTCCGTTCAGTGCCACTGTTCCCATGTTATATTTTCGTATCACATGTCCCAATTTTGTTATAAACAGTAACGCAATGCAAAAAATGCACATATGAAACATATTTAAGATCATTGAACATTCAAGACAGTATATAAAATAGACCAATCTTTAATGTATTCGGCACGCCATCCTCAGGTTATAAAAAAACTTGAAAGTGACTACCATATTTAAGGACCTTGTGGCCCAAACAAACAATCTACTTATTAGCAAAGAACATTCAAATTTCATTCCAATTTGATCTAAGTTTGGCAAGGAGAAGACTTTCTATCACAAGGAGAGTGAACTTAGACGAGGCATATGCTAAGAACGTAGAACCAGATTCAGAAAAAGGGTGAGGGTGTTAAAGAGCGTGAAAGCTAATGTTGTAAAACGGTGGAGTTGAGTTACCAACCATATGTCATGTAATTTTGGAGCAGAACTACAGTTTGGCTCTTTCAGATTAAGATTGCCTACACGTTGCTTTTTATATTGCCCATAAGCCAGTTATCGGGTTTTAAGAAAAGGGTTATTGTGTGTGAAAATAAATGAAAGCCCCTGACTTACATACATACATACATAATTCTTAACCTGTTATACCATCTCGGTATCTAAGGCATCAACTTGAGTTAAGTTGATTGTTTCTACTTCAGGGGTACATGTGGGGTTCGGCAAACAGGGAAGTGGGCAATGGCTGGGAAAGGGTTGAGAAACACTGGTGTAGAGGAATTGTTATTATACATTTATTACAGCAAGTGCGAGAGGATAGCGTGGGCACTTTTCAACCCATTTACGATGTAGCAAATAAGCTTCACTAAGAACCCAAAACATATACAGAAAGGAGCTGTATGGCCACTAAACGCTTAATGGAATGTCTAATGCAGTTCACCACCAGCTATTTGATAGAAGCAGATCTCTCCATGGTTAGAGTTCGCTATAATCGTCAGACTGAGCTTATGATTTCTTAACTTTTGAGTTTTTGCTTATATAACAGAATGGTATTTAATAGAACGTATTTGCAATCTCTCACTTAAAGGCAGCTAATAAGTTTGATATTGAAACTACCCTAAGTAACTATCAAAACCACCACATGCACTGGGTTGTCCAAAAACGATGCCTCTCAGTCAAGAGCATCAGACAGAACAGCAAGTCATGAGGATCAAACACTCAGTAGGATCGTCACTCACAGATAATAGGAAGAATCTTCCATGAATGAGAACAGATACTACACTCTATCTTTGCCTAAAGAACGAGAATGTTTTGGAGGAGATTTGATGCCCCCCAACCTGAGGAAGCTGGGGACGGCTGTGTTTGCCTACACTACTCTCCGATCTGTCACTGACTCTAGTTCCTTTTTCACAATCGCCACATTGAGACTAAACTATCGCTTGTTCATACAAAAGATAAGCTTTTCTGTACTGTCGACTTTGATTAGACTTAGTTAACTTCAGGTAGTTCTGATTATCTGACCTTGATCATCTTGCTCAATTCTATGATCCTGAACTGGCTGATGTAGGATGAAAAGTCAAAATTTAAAGCATATATATTTATTCTATGAATAAGGTTTCTACTGGAATACTCATTTGTTACTTCTTGGCATTAGGAAAGCCGAATAAATTTCTGAGCAACTGTTGTCCAAGGGTCTTGAAAGATCTCAAATGCGTTAGACTTTAATTAAGAAATTGGGGAAGCTACCGTAGAAGGATGGTGAAACAATGGTGTGTTTTCTTCGTCGGATTTATGTTCAACTGAATCATACAATCTGTTTAGGTCATTAAGATACAGAATAACACAAACTTTTATTTTGAGCTTGCAAATGTTTGTTAAAAGAGGGACAGGCTACCTGACGATTAGGATGTTTCCTGGAAAAAGAAAGGCAACTCTGACGATGGAACATGAAAAATAATTTACCTACTTAAAATACAGGCATATTTCATGTAGAAGTAAATGTCAATAACAAATACAAAATGGACAGAGGTAAACTCTTGAAAACCCGGAAAGAGTTCAAATAACTAATGATAGATATTTTAACTCGATTGCGTGCGGGCTTTTTTATGGACCTTAAACGGCTGGAGGGAAGGAAATTACCCCTGACCAAAATCCACAGGAGACTAACTATAAACTTAA
Organism: Alatinidae sp. Z8VKAUB7J3; assembly: GCA_010016025.2. Classification (NCBI taxonomy): domain Eukaryota; kingdom Metazoa; phylum Cnidaria; class Cubozoa; order Carybdeida; family Alatinidae; species Alatinidae sp. Z8VKAUB7J3. The sequence goes on along the minus strand of JAAAKM020006971.1, from coordinate 67,282,459 downwards.
AAAACCTTATGAACTTATACAAATTTATCTGAAGCTTAAGCAATAATAAAGTAATATCGAAATTTGAAAATATGATGACCTCAGCACTTTTTCCAGCAAAAAGTAATTTTTTTGTCGCAAATCCCAGATTTCTAATCAAGCGAGAGGCATCTTTCCTTAATTGAGAATTTAAAAATGTATATAGCTTTTGCATTTTATGCTTTATTCAGGTAGTTGTGCTCTGTAACATGGACCTAGATTAATTTAAAATGTACCAAAAGCTTGAAAACTATTTAATATCTTATAGAAAGTGATAAGAATATAATCAATATAATGTAGATCCCCTTTAGTTACTTATGGATACAATTGAAGTAGATAAATTGCTTGAAATCAATATTAAATCAATGATGTAAATGTAAAAAAAACTTTTTTTTGGCTAATGGTAGCTTTTTTAAGCTATTTTTTGTATTAGTAAACCTCAACAAAATCGCTCCTTATTGGATTATTATAAGTCTTTTCTATAGTAAATAAATCGCAATTATAAAGATAATTACATTATGGTCCCATAAAGGTACTTACATTTGTACTTATTCCCTTCCTTAACTTGTTAGTAAGTATTAATCACAGAAAAGTTCTAAGACCTGAGCTTAGAATGTTTGCAAAGGTTTGGAGGTCTAGGGAGAGGTTGCCGCTAGCTCTCTAGCATGTACTAGTTCGTAGATATTCAGAGAATTTTTACGGTGGGGTAAATTTACCCTCCGTACTGAAAAGGGTTGAAGAAAATATTTAACATTAAGATGTAGCATCACCCTTAATACCTGGGAACAAATCCCCCAAGCCAATAAAACCTGGAGGCGTGCTTGCAAAGAGGGGATTAATCTACTCTAGCAAAAAGGTGACCAGCGTAAGTGGTAAACAAAATATACTTAATTAATGTAGCATCTGCAAGGGTATTGTCAGTTCTATAATTGGACTTTACTGACATGAAAAAATGTATCGATAGATAGAACACTCATCTGTTGGTTACGACGCGAGAATCCACATTTGATATTGCTAAAACTTACACAGTTTTGTCCAACATGGCCTCTAAAATTCCCGTATAAGGGTAGGTTGGTCCTATCACCAGTCCCCAGCCATCTACACTCTTGAATCATTGGTTTATCATTCACCCTTTTGAGAGCTCGTTAAATAATTTGATTTCTGATGACTCTATTCAATACAACCTTGTTTGTTAGGCACCCCACGTGTCGATTATCCCTATTGTAGGCGTGAAACCTTATCAGTCTCTTAGATATGCTCTTTGCCATTTTGCAAGCGAGCTGCAAATGCCAGCAATAAAACAGGGAACCAAAGTACCAGCTCGAATAAAACATGTTCGACTGCTTTTCACATGTATATAAGTAGACAAGATATGTTTTGATCTATTGAACATTGGAGACGGTTGGAGCAAGGTAGGAAAATCAGTTTAAAATGCGCCTCTTTTATTTTCAGGTTACTATTATCTGCATATTATCAAGAAAATGCCTTTTGTGCTTGAAGGGGATATTCTGGCACGCTAACTCGTCTATGTATATTCTGACTGCTTCATTAAATAAATGAAACAGCGATGTAATCATGCAGGCAATAGTACCCACATGCCAGAAAAATTATATAGTAGTAGAAAAGAACCACAAGCACTTTAACTAACAAAAACAGTGAAATCTACCTACTTTATTAATAAACGTAAGATTGGCTATATTTATGCACCAATCATTGTAAAATTGGTTGAGAACAGCTGAGAATTAAATGACTCAAGACAAAAGTAGTTGAGATAACTTTACTACACATGTAAAGGAAAACTCTCGGTGACTAATTCAGTGCAACTGCGTGCCGCTAAATCTAGAGAGGCCTTTTGAGAAAGAGGACGAAAAAATATGTTTTTGTAGTAATATCTAATTTAACTGTGTATGTGTATCAGCTTTAAATGTAATACTAAATAACTAGTCTATTAATAGCTCAGGCAGTAGTTGGAATAAAGTTGTACTTTAGATTGATGTTTAAGAAGGTACTTATCATGTACTGTTATATTTTCAAGGTACAGATGTAAATATCGTATTTGGTAAGTAAGTCACTCTTTCCCTTAGCACTGTATACGCTTTACATGACTAAGATCAATACAGGCAATACGAATCTCAAATAAAGATAAATTAAGATACATTTCAGAATTTTGGGTGGACGTGCAGACTTTTCAGGCGATGTAAGTTGCTAACAAGTAGGCTAATGATTTTGCTCATATGCAGAAAACTTGTGTAGCGCAGTCCGTTATTTTTCGTTGTTCTGCTTCCCCTAGATAAATACCAGGGGTTATAAACTTACTGCTTGATTTTATATCTCCGTCAAAAAAATACTTGATAAATATAAATTTAACTACTCGTTTAGCCTTGATGCTTAACGACAAAGTTCTTTCGAGTCATAATCAGAAAGTGCTAAACTTTTTCTGATGTGATCCACATTTTTAGTAAAATAGAAGAACTAAACGGTAACTCCTGCCAAAAAAATGTTCGAATGTAAATGTAATGATATGTGAAGTATCTGCTCATATTTTTCTGGGATATCAGTCAGCTTGAAAAGCTTTGTGTATTGCATCTTCCAGTCTATGGAAGATAAAGCTTTAATCTAATAATGTCCAAGGTGTGCTATAAGGAATCCAAGCTGGATAAAGTGTGCGTTCAGAGTCTGTTACCATGACAATAGGAAAGCCGGTCCACTCCGACTCGCCGTTGGAATCAGCATATATTAATCTGTCTTCTTTTGTGTCTTTCTCATCCACCTTATAAGCTTTCTCGCGACGAACAGCCTATCCTTTTCCTTCCTTGT
>JAAAKM020006971.1:67238916-67272728 GCA_010016025.2 Alatinidae sp. Z8VKAUB7J3 | reverse complement strand
GTTTTCCAGTCACTCGTATGGTATCTTCTCCTTTTCAGCTATTCTGTTTAAGACGTCTGCCAAATATTCCAATCCCAGACTTCCATGCATCCATTAGTAACTTATCCGGCCTGACAGCTTTCCAGGAAATTCAGCAAATTCGATTTAAGTATACGAAGCCCGTCTAAGTAAGCCGGCTGGCACTGGCTCTCCAATATCGGCATAGTAAATTATCTTGTATTTTACTTACGACACTCTAACCCTTTTAAAGCGTGATAACTTCTAAAAGAAAATTGGCAATTCATACAATTTGTACCATCAAACATTCATATTTATATTGACTAATACATGTAACTCTGAGGATAAGCATTTCCCCCTAGCCTTCTTGCTACATGTAACACATTTCTAGGGCACTGTTATTATTATCTACCAAACAGCTCACCCGTTTACCCAGGGGGAAGTTACTTCTCTTTGGTACATGAGGCACCTGTCTTTTCACACCTCCTCAGAAATACTGATTCCTATTTAAAACGAATTTAATTAATTAAGTGCAAGTTACAGAATGCATCATAATACCTTTTTATTGATAGCCAATCCTATAGAAATTGCAACAAAAGGAAACCTGTCAACAAAGAGGCGAGACAAGATTATACAAAAAAGTAAAATATCTCGGCAAAAGCAAAACAACTTGTTATATATAATGGTTTATGAAAACTTTAAAACTTTTGCAAGCACTTACTGTGTACTTATACAAGATACTTACATTTTATAAACCAGATAAAATCTACAAATGAATTTTGGGATAAAGCAACTATATCTAAAGTAAATATATCTAAACATTAATCTTTTTTCTTTTCCGATGGTTCCTTGTAAAATCTAAATACCTACGAGCAGCATAGTGGGGTTTAAAAATTACATATTGCAACAGACAACATTTACATAGCTCTTAACTTCATTTTCATGATTATAAAACTCTGAAAACAGTTCAATCCTTACATACTGAGCACCAAGAGCAAGTTTAATAAGAAATAGTCTTTAAATGGCACTTTTTTACATCTTGCCACCATAGAAAACTGCGGTTTTGTGATCATTCAACAGTTTCTCTAAACTTGAGACTTTATTGGTGGACATAACTCAGATGTTAAACCTTAACACATGCATACTTCAATTCCTTCAAGTTAATATATTATAACAATTTTCTATCAGAAGTGCAAGTATTTCAAACTTCCATTTATCATTTTCAAATTCCTCCTGGAAATAGCACATCAGCACGTGTGTACATGTAATCAACGGGAATCTTCCTGTAGACTGCTCTTAAATCTTTTACATAGCCGGGACAAGTGCAACAGAAATTGCTACATATTAAACATAAATTGTTAACCATAATTATTTGCAACTTTGACTTGCATCTGCAAAAAACTAGCTAGGGATCTCTTATATATATCATCTGATACAACAATTTTTGAATAAGCATTAAAATGAAAACTACATGACACTAGCAAACATGTTTGATGAATAGCAGCAACTGGGCTCTCTTTGTTAGCACAATCCTATGTAAACAACTGTCATTCAGTATTAGGTTTGTTGACGCAAATGTTTCTCTTCCTCATGACTTCTGACTATTCACCATGTACTATTTGACCAAATATTTTATTTTCTTGTGATTTAAGCAATATGACGATGTGGCATTAGTGGACTAAAGGAATAACAGTTAATCAATACATTGACAATGAAAACTCAAACTAGATGACAGAGTACTTGTCTAGTTAGAAGGTCATCAATTACTGACGAGCTAAGCTGCTTGGTTAATGGGATAACTACAAGAAATTGGAGAATAATAAAATGATGCCAACTAGGGTAAGTGGTACAGGACCATAAAGCGAACTCAAACATAGCAGCAAATAGACCTAGAGTGTTATGCCGAAGGCTAGATATAAGATACCGAATAAGGGGGCAGATGAGGGGAATGTTATGTGAATTACCTACGGCTACACTGTCAACAAAGGTGAAGTTTAGGTCTGTTAAACTAGTCCTCATGGCCAAACAGGGTGTTAGCTAAAAACAAATGTAGCCAAATAATGAGAAAATCAAGTTATCTAATATATATAAATGAAAGCTTGACACGAAGATGTAAAGGTTATAGCGAGAAAAAAAAATCATAGGGGTAGGTAGGTAATATGGGATAGGTACATTACAATGGAAAATGTTTTCAAAACCTTAAATACTCTACAATGCTTGCTGAGCATAATAACATCAGATATTGATTCATTAAACCAAATCATTGTCATACTTATGTTTTTTCAACACAACACAACACTTATTTGATTATGCACAGAGATTCAGCAGTCAAAAAGGTTACAAAAAACCCATACCTGTGAACAAAATTCACTGTTCCATCAATTGGGTCAATAATCCATGTTGGGTTATCAGTTAAATCACAATTTGCACCTGCAGCCACAGATTCTTCCCCTATAAAACTAAGATTTTAAAAGCTTTTTCACAAGATGTGCCAACAAATAAATCTACATGAGGGTGATAACTCACTGCACTCGAATATCATATATATACATAGGGCATCTAAACTCACTGCATAATGGATGATTTCTATATAACTCCCACTACACGTTTTGACCGACACCTACAGAGTGCCTCATTCCATTGCTCTAGAAATCATTTAAATTCAATTTGCAGACAATGCAGAATTTGCCACCTCCTTCAAGCCTATGAAAAGCTCTCTGATCTTTTATCAGAAAGCAGTCTTGTTGATGTTGGAGCCACACAACCTTTTCTCCTTGGATATGTATATATATAGAATTGCATTGATTACTTCTCCACTCCATAGAAAACCAGTCTGCTGTTGGTATTAGAGTCTGTGATGTGAGCTGCACCACTGTTGCAAAAATTCAGAAGGTAGTCATGCCTAGTGACAAATTCTTACTAATAACATAGATTGGAACTTGGGGTTTCATAGATATTTTATGCTACAGGCTTGTGACCTCTTCTGACCCCATGAGACATTTGAATAACACCATGTAAGTAACTATGATAGCGTTTGGGTCAATCTTCCTTTAATCAACCCATGGACTTCTAAATAATAGCATCTGGACTGGAAACCTCCTTAACTTGAGGCCTCAAGTGTACAAGATGAGGCCAGCTGCAGGTCTAGTCCACAGGCCTTTTTCTCAAAAGTCTTTTGTCAACTTCAGTCATCAACTTCAAAACTGCCATTTTTGAAGTTGTTTCTGTCACGATGGCCAACATTTATCCTTCTGTAGGCTGTAAGAGTGGCTATAAAATATCAATGGGTTGCTCTACTTTGACATTTCACCTTATAACGACGAGTTGTCCAAACATTGGAGTAGAAGACTTTAGCAAAAGGAGTCTGTAGCAACGAAACACTTCAAGTTATGCTTGCTGTAATTGAATGATAATTCGTTGGTTAATCAAAGTGCAGACAAGGATGCAAGACGATCACGGATAAATAGCAAGGAGATGATTATAAGGTATTAATATTACAGCATATCATAGTTGGTGTATCTAACTCTTAAACTTTATTGTAATATCATGAATGAACCAAACAATTAATCTACTCGGGCTGCAATGCAGTAGGCCTACACAGGGCTGCTTTCATGGCACTTCATGCAGAAGCTAAGAGGGCTTATGTTTGATGACTTGTAATATCCATATGCCTAGTATAATGATTGATCTGCTTAGTACAAGATATTCATGAGTATATGAGTTGATAATACTGACATAGTCTTTCAATTTTAATGCTATTTTTAAGAGCTTGTGTGCTAGAAATGGTTCACATTCCTAAGCTTCGTTGATAGGCCTATTTATATTAGTCAATGTCTACTCACAATTGCCTACCTTTGCTCAATGCTTTTCTTATTCCATTTTGTTTAAGAAAGCTCAAGGAAAGTGTCGGCCCACATGGTTTGCTTATCAGGAGGCAAATCTGAGAGATTGCCACCATGGTTTCCAAAGGCTTCCATCTACTGTACATGTTTATTCAGACTTATAAGGTTGAGGAGCACACAAATGCTACATCGATTAATGGCTCCTTTTGGCTGCAGAATTATCATGATGCTACATGTACAGCATGCATTACTCACTTAGACTAAAGTTGCATCTAGCTCATGTATCGTGCATAATTTTCAAACTGAGGAAAGAGTACCTGGGCGTACCATAATTTTCTGGAGGATTATTGCATATCTTTCTGCTACATAGCATATGGAATTCAAAAAGTAGCCACTAATGTTCTTGAGATAGAGGTTTTTAGCAAATCGGAGAACTGCCATACATTTCAGGATAAAGTGTGTTTTTGGAGCCAAGTTCCTAATGTGATTATAGTGTTTGAGACAGATCAGCCCATACTGTAAAAATGCCCCTTGAAAATTTTTTGTGTGGTCTCTTACATATATAGACAATTCTCTAATAGATAAGACAAGTGTATTAGAGTTCTTCTTTAGAGCATTTAAAGTTATGAGTTCCTAGGAATGGCAGACAGACATCAGCCTTTATGGCATTGTCTTGTGTATGTCCTGGCCTCCATACTACCCCAAAGAAAATGAATGAGCAACAGCCTCGTTTCCATTCTAGTGTATTATATTAATTCTATGTTGCGGACCCTTTTGGATCTGCCCCGTTGTCTTTTACAGACCGCAGGGAGTAAGAACCTCATTTAAGTTTTAGGTTTGTGCATTGCATTCATATACTTACAATTTTTGTTCTTTCCTATTTCTTTACATTTTCTGGAAAACATATGCTCGGGCATGCACTTGTTACGCTGTCAACAAAATTGGATTTAATGGTTATAGCTCTTCAAGCCATCACGATATCAAAGCGTCCTTGACGAGTCGTTGATTGTAACATAAAATGTCTAAGGTGTTCTTTTGTTGGCATAAATTTTTGAGTAAAAAGTATTGGACGTTTGTACTTCCTACAGAGGAAATAACGAAATATGTTTTGCTATGAAGAAGCAAGTGGAGTCACGTATGACGGTATCAGAATATTTTTCGTGCTGAAAACGTCACCAACACAAACTGAAACATGAAGATAAACTATGCAAGATAATCAGCGTTATCATACCTCATTCAAATATGTTTATTAGTCCATAACTAAGCCAAAATTGCTTTGAAGTGGTCGATCTTATAGTTTTGATATTCTTACTTTGATAAAAATGAGTTTGTGACACATGGTTTTATTTTTAGGGCAGGGTAGAAGATGGTAGGGGTGGAAGTAAGGTGGAGGTAGAAGTGGGATAGGATAGAACGAGGTGCAAATAACTCGAAAAAAGTCACGTACGCTATTTGGGAAAAGTCGGGGGAAAAGTTAAAAAGTCAGAAAAAAAGTCAAAAAGTCAGAATAAAAGTCAGAAAAAATCAAGAAGTCAGAAGATAAAAAAAAAGTCAGGAAATGGTAAAAAGAAGTCAAGGAAAAAATCACTAAAAAAAAGGCACGTTCACCTTTTTTGCTGTTATTTGCCCCTCGGGATAGAACCAATTGCCTCAAAGTAGCGTAGGGCCAAATGATTGTCTTCGTATCTCAGTTTGCACAGTGGCGACCTTACGGGAATTGAGGGGGGCTTAAAGCTTACGAGACTAAAAAGATGAATCTTTTGTCAAGCCATAATGTCGAGATGATCATGACCACCGGTTGGAAATAAAATTCCGAAAATCATCATTATACATTAGCCTTCCCCTAACACACCAACCCCCACTTTCGAATTGGTGGCACCGCCCCTGTTGCAGCCATTTTTGCCCACAACCTTTAATCACCTTTTTCCTTCATTAGTCGCAAATGATCCAGTATTTCGGTTACCCAGTGGAAGAACACAACGTCGTAACCGAAGATGGCTACATTTTGAGCGTGCAAAGAATACCAAGAGGCAAGTCAGGTGTACCTCCAAATGGTCAGGCCATTTTTCTTCAGCATGGTCTTGTTTCGTCAGGTGCAGATTGGGTCATGAACTTCCCTCATCAGAGTCTTGGCTTCATTCTAGCAGACGAGGGCTACGATGTGTGGCTTGGAAACAGCAGGGGTAATACATACTCCAACAAGCATGTGAAATGGACGGAAAAGGATGACGAGTTCTGGGCTTTCAGGTATGGTGAATGGTTATAAAATGTAAGATTGTCGTACAACCCAAGTACACGTACCTTTTCCATGATTGCTTCAGCCTGCGCACAGAAATGCAACCCAAAGTGAGTGATCTACGCATGCCAACAAATAATGCGTGTGATTTCTTACTGATTTCAGGGCAATTTTTTATATCTTTGATTTCCTGTTACTCAGGCTCATACAGTACTATTATTACCCCTCTTTGCTTTAAATAAACCTTTAAGCTAATGTTCACACTCAGGAAACAGAGTGACGTCATCGGCAAACTATAGGTTCTGTAATCTTTTACTGCTTGTGTGAACGTTACTAAGGATTATGTGTCACTGTGAAGTAGCCGTAGAATGACATTTTAGAGAATATTTCTATACCCAAAGAGAAACATGTTTTGCTTTGTGTGCGACGATGGTATACATTCAAATATTTCTTAAGAGTTAAAATCGGCAAAGGAACAACGTAGGGAGTAATCCAGAATATTAATGGTCTTTGCAGATAACGGTATGTACTAAGCGAAATTTACCTTATTTACATACTCAATCCTATATTTCAATTTCTTAATTAATTCTCGTTTGGCCCCCGGAAAAATCGTATTTTAATTCACAAGAAGTGAAAGACGAGAAGTGTGAGACTCTCAAATGCGATTTTGAGCCTTCAAAGGACTGTAAAAATTCAAAATTTTCCCAAACAACAAAACCATGGTGGGCTGGCTGAAAATAAAGGAAGGGAGGGAAATGGCTTTGTTTCCCACGCCCCGTCCACCCCTCCCTGTCAAAATTTGACTGGCTCCGTGACTGGATTACAATAAATCTTACAATGGAAATTATAATAATTGTGGGTTGTGAGTAGAAAGAGAAGAAATAATTAAGACACTAGAATCGTGGCCCTATGGCAAAGAATAATGTCTTGGTTAAATAAGATTTTTCACCAAATAAAAGGGGGTACTAAGTTTGCTGTAACGCCCCAAATATTTTAGGCCCTTAACCCAAGAAACCTTTTCCGCCTCCTTCTTGGCCTTTAACAAGTTATTTAAATATCTTTCATATGGGAGTGCCTCCTCCAGGTAGCTGCTTAGCCGCGTGCATGAAACCTCTTGCTTATGATCTCAAGGTGCCTTTAAGATCTGAACAACCGTGACAAAGATTAAGACAGTTGATTTCGTCCTTTTGCATTCTAAGGCTATTTCTGCCCAACCCTATGTTACGTCCATGTATAGATGTGAGATAACTTGTACAGACAGAGGCATCAGAGACCAATTTACGTTTAGCCAATTGATACCACTATTCTCGTTCTTTTCTGTTTCAGTTGGGATGAAATGGCAAGATACGACCTGACAGCATGCGTCAATTACGTAACACAAGTCGCAGGAGTCAAAAAAATATTTTATGGTGGACACTCCCAGGGCACTCTCATTGCCTTTGCAGAGTTTTCAAGAAATCAAGAGATTGCGTCTAAAATCCACCTCTTCATTGCCCTTGCGCCTGTTATGGTCGTTGGTCACCTGAAAGGCGCCATTAAGCTAATGTCTTATTTTACCCCTGAGTTGGAGGTAAGTAAAAACATTATGAAGTATACGAGTGCTCATTGCAGTGTGCCATGTTCAGTATTGGATATCTTCTATAGACCAACCATGAAAGATTATTGGCTGCCTTTTCTATGGAGATATGCCTACTTGAGTAACTGTTTCATGCCAAATTTAGGCACTTCTTAATTCTGGAAGGCTTGCCTCTCCTTCACTGGTCTTGTTGTAATATACGGACCCTAATTTGTTATTGGATGTGATTCAATTTACAAGATATTTTTGTGTTGTTTTTCATTTAGGTCTTTTACGTTTTATTCGTTATAATTTGATGTTTAGTCAATGTATGGCAGTTTGGAATACTGTCATTAGTAAAGGCATCATCAACTACTTTATTCTCTTACATTCTCATAAAAATGTCTCTTTTTTGCTTCGAGTCACATTAAAACTAGAGTGTTTAAATTCTGGAATACAAGAGGAGTTATTATGGCAAATGTAGTCGGTTTACAAAATAGCAGACGCAAATAATAACACTGTCAAAAAACACACACTTGGCATTGTATTTGTATAGCAGTGAAGTTCTGGCAGTAACACCAGACATATGCTGCTATTTAACCCCTTATGCAACTGTATAGCGGAAAATATTGCAATCAAGAGGAAAGCTCGTATCTAAGACTCGAATTGGAATTCGGTGTTCAACACTTAACCAAGACGATTTTCGTACTATTCCTCTATTATAGTAGTTGTGTTTCAGTGCTCTGATGAGCAAGTACATAGCTGACGACATAGACAATAGACGTTAATCAGGGTAGCATAACAAGTTTCTTTTGTCAATGAAATAGAAATTAGATGGACCACTTCATGCCTGGACGGAGTTGAATAATTTGTCGGTTTCAGCACTTTCTGTAAATTTTTGTAAAAATGCCATCACGTGATGATGGCACATAACGTTATAGTATTACATTGTCCATAACTCGTTGGGCATTTTTCCGTTTTGTTATTATAATATATATGTCTATATGTTAAGTCATTGACGTCATTCGAAGAAGTGTTATGAGAAATGCTGTTCTGCCCAGTTTCGTCTAAGGTATGTTCAAAAGACCCTACATACAAATAACTCCAATAAGAATGTTTACTTCTCGACTCAAAGACATAACACAAATTCATCTCTGACAAAGCATAAGAACATCGCAGCTAGGCAATACCTATTAATAACATCAATAAAAACCTTAACATATCTCGGCACCAAGGCATCATACGTGCCCCCTTTCGTTAAACATGCTCCTTAACATGCAGGGATGCCTCAACTCTCTAACGGTGCTGCAAAGTATGTCAAATGTTTTGAAGTGAGATTGGTGGAAGATGTATGCATTTGGTCACAAATATCAAAGATGTAACTAAAAAATTTACAAGGAAGGATAAAGAGAATCTTACATTACGGAGAGTCTCATGTCGCCAATCAAGACTGACTTGAGATACCGACGAGGAGAGGGGGCGGAAGATACGTAACAGCTTGAATAGCTTTTATGGGAAATGCAACGAACTTTTAACCGTGATAGTATACTTCGCGAAAAATTCGAGTACATAAGCAATTAAGGCAACTAATGTTTTAGGCTATTGCTAGAAAGGGGACGAAAATTGTCAGTCTAAAAAAGAGAGTGCTTTGCACTGTGTTGAAAAACGTGGCTCAGAACTTGCACAGACATAGCAGTTATGCATTCGTGTGGTTCATGCAACGATGTGGTTCATGCAACAATGGCCAAAGGACTGACTATTTAGCCTTAGGAGTGAACTTTACGTAGGTAAGCAAAAATGCCATTTTTTCACAAATAAAATCTTTCGGCGTGATGAAACCAGTGTGCAAGAATATGATGAAAACCGATTAGTAGTTTAGAACATAGATGTCGTAGGTACTTTTATCTAACTCTGTCTAACTTAGAATAGAGAATATTTAGATCATTTCACAGATTAGGAAGTACAGTGACCCTGCTCAGAATTTGGAGTACTTAGACCCTGCCCAGAATGAGGAGTACACAGACCCTGCTCAGAATTTGGAGTACTTAGACCCGGCCCAGAATGAGGAGTACACAAACCCTGCTTAGAATTGGGAGTACTTAGATCCTGCCCCTGAATAAGGAGTACGCAGACCCCGGACAGAATAAGAAGTACACAGACCCTGCTTAGAATTGAAAGTACTTAGACCCTGCCCAATATAGTGAGTACACAGACCCCCGCTCAGTATGGGGGGTACTTATAACCCGCCCAGGATAGAGAGTACTTAGACCTAGAATAGGAGTACGTGGACCCCTCAGGGTTGGGAGTACGTAGACCCTGTTCAAAAGAGGGAGAACACAGAACCCGCCCAACATAATGTTTTAAGGGGACCTAACGTAAAGATATAGGGGCTGTAGGGAATTTTTGTGAAGATGCATTTCTTGTTTTCTTGTAGTTGCTCTTTAAGATATTTGGTGTGAAAGAATTCCTGCCTAACAGTGAAGTCATTAAATTTATTGCGGATAAAGTCTGCAACCACGATATTGCTCAGCCCGCTTGCTCAGGTCTTATATTCCTCTTGTGTGGATATGATTCGAAAAATCTGAACGAGGTAAGTCAGTAGCGGTAATGTAAAATGGTAAAGGTGGGAGCCATGAATGTTCGCTGCTGTGCCATGACAAAGTTTGGTATCCAGTAACGGCAATTTCTATTGGGGAAAAAATGGAGCTTTTAACTGTTCCAAGTTATAGATATTGACGTAAAGACAACGCCGAAAATAGCGCAACAGAAATATCTTTATATACGTTATGTTTCAAGAACTTTGGAGTAAATTTTTATCATACTATGGACCTCGAAATTGGCTAGATTACATCAATCTACGTATTGTTTAACTAAGGCAGCTAAAGTATACACATCAGCAAAAATGTTGAGCTTCTCCGCCCTTATTAGGCGTTAAGAGTACAAGGCAGCATATATATTTTTGATACCTTTTGGCATTTTGTTACAGATACTGTCTTACGATATCTTTGGCCTTGGACACTTTCTGTACACGTTCTATACACTTCATCTTCAGAGGCATCTTCCTTTCGCAAAGTACTCTCGCCACTTCCCTCCGTCAGTTCAAACCATCCTGGGTTCGTTTCGTAGCTTACTCGCTACTATCTATCCCTGATCCCCAACACTTCATCACCCCCGTCTACTTTGCAATTCCCCTTTCCCTTACCGATATACAGGTACACCGTTTATTTCTACCGATCTTCATTCCCCTGCCTCTCCACGGTCAACCTTCAGCTCTCCAAGTCATCTTCAATCTCTCATGAGCTATAGCAACAACGTACGATGTCGTCCGCAAGCATCATTGCCCAAAGTATACCTTTCCTAATGCCTATCTTCGGTCTTTGCGTAGTTGCGGTCAAGTTACGCTAACCCCAGATATAGCCCTGCATTTAATGAAAACTCTTCTTACTTCCAACGGCAAGCCTCATTATGGCCCCGAAATTGCCAGACAGACCCATCACTGGGCCTTGCGCCCATGTTGTACTGTCAATACTTTACCCATGCATTGCCAGAGTTTCTCTTTTGGTACCTGTCGTACATCTTTGCCAAGTTATTAAAGACAATACTGCTGCTTCTGCTTTATTCTGTTACCAGTTTTTATTCCCCGTCTTGTCTCTTGATATTCCGATATTCATCAATCGTTCAAACTACACTTTCCATCTGTTAGTATCTTCACACTCCTTAGCGCTCTCACCTGATCCCTTTTAAATAATCTAACGGGCTTAAGGTACCTGGATGCCTTGCCTTACTGTGTTGACACCAGGTATATTATATCTCCCCTTTGTCGTATTTGCCTTCTTTTACTTCGCTGTCTTCTTGTACTTATCCACATAGTCCTTTCTTTACTCCATACCTTCCACCCCCTTTTTAAGTCTGATCGGATTGTCATCCACCTTTTTCCCAACACTTTATCTCTCTACCTCGGTCTATAATTTCTGTGGAACGTCACTAAATTGCTGTGCTGTCTCCCATAGCATCTTAGCAACTTGCCACCCAAGTCTAGCTTCTGCAAGAGTTCTCCCCTAAAGCTCCTTCTCTTGGTGTGCCCACCCCTTAATTCTTTGGAGAGACATTGATAAAGGGAAATTAAATTTTGAGCCCTTAAACTTTGATCATCAGACAAAAAAGCTTTCTTGGCAAAATGCGCAAACTTTTCTTTGCTAGGAATATGTCCTACAGACATCTAGAAGTGTTTTTAGTCTGCCTCTTTCTTACATTATCGGACGACTTAATAAAAGTAAAGCAACATGTAGGTCCAATTGGAAGTTGGAGCACAATAATTGCCATTAAGTGTAGGCCGTTACCTATAGACTGTCCCCAAAAATTATCAGAAAAATCATAGAGCCCCGGGGGAATTGTACTACCTTTAAAAACAAAAGGTGATTAATGGTTGTTAAAAGAAGAACACGTCGTTTGACGTTTCGTCCTTTGTTTCCATCATTCTATAAAGTTACGTCATGAAAAGAGCACAAGGTGTTGCTATATTAACATGCTTTCAGTGCTAGTCAGAGTCTACCATGCTACTAGGACGCCTCGGTGGTACTACTGGTACTACTACCGCACTATGTCAAGGCACAAGCAGCGAGCATTTCTTGCAAATATGTGTGGAATGCTACTCTATTTGCAAGGTCACTTTTATTTTTTATTAATACAATTTTGTGGTATTTTCATCGCTTCTCTTTTAGCTACTCTTTAAAATTTTCGGAGTCCGTGAATTCTTGCCATCAAATGCTTAGGGTACGCAGAGGATATGGATTTGTGTGATGAGGATATGCTTAGGATACTTTTAGGATACGTAGGGGATATGTGGAGGATTGTGTCATGACGATGTGCTTAGGATATGCTTAGGATACGCTTAAGTTAGTATTTTCTTCGCTGATTTGCTAAATCATCTGAATATACACTCAAAGATTAATACTGTTCAAATATAACATTTACTCTCCTTTCTCATTTATCATACGTTTTCCATGCTTTGTCGAACTGATGGCTTTCTACATAAATTCATTTGACGCTTTGGACCATATCACCTAGAAATATTTTTAACTAAGAGACAGGGGCTTTAATGAAAAAGGGGTTCACGAGCCTTTCTCCACAATGCTTGCTTTAAGAAATTACCGTTTAACCTTCCAGCAGTTATTGCTGAACTGTTAACTATATAGAGAGCTGGGAACAGTCTTTGTGTACTTTGGAAACACTCCTTTATCTAAACAATCGTTATAAATGGTTTCTCTTTTCAAAAAGCTTATGCGCAACTCCCTCCACTTACATACCAGGGCATACAATGTATAAGCATAAGCTGCTACTACTGTCAAGTTTGCAAACACAGGTTCTGAATTCGTGGCCAGAGAAGCTGTTCTTAGTCTTCTCTGTGGTCTACTGCGACGCTCTCAGCGCTCATTATTTCTCCACGAGTAGAAGAAAACCGATTTTACAATTATGTAACTGAAAGAAATTTTGATGTTCAGCTTAATTTCGTTAGAACGGTTCTCTCTAGCGGGTTTTCAAACATGAGGTTTGACAGAGGCCTGACTTGCTCCGATTTAAGCTTGTAATCTTGACCTTGGTGCATATGGTACACAAAGGGTTTTTACCGAGAGGATAATTCGATACTCTTCACGAATACAATGACAAATCTGTAACAAAAAGTATAGGGACTTGTACCGTCCAAATTTTACATCTTTAAACCAGATTTTAGGAAATTATGGCAACTCCAAACATTGAAAACGTGAGCTGAAAAAGTTTTAAAATATTTTTTAATGTTTTCATATATTCTTGTAGTATTTTATTACTTAACTTGGCTATAACCTTATCCTTGTACTGATCATGATCATCAGCTGTCTGTTGCCAACTAGATTCCTCAAAACTGTTCTCATTCACGCCAGTCTTGCTCTATTCTCTTGAAGGTAGCGCACGCCTGTCCTTCCTTGATGTCGTCCAGTATTCAATTTTCTGTCCACATCCTGGACACGTTTCCTTACAGCCTGTTTCCCTGTTGTTAGAGGACCCTGCTTCCTTATGATGTATCCTTGCGATAATTAATGCATGAAAAAGTTTAGAGCTGGAATTTTTTCAACAGTTTTCAGTAATGGGTTCTTATTGGCTAAAATTTTTCTTGGGTCTGTTGAGGATACGGAACATGTTGTATCGAAGTGGTACATCACTATGCTCTTTGAGAACACTGGATCGATAAGTAGGTACAAAGGCAATGGTTGTTAGGGTGTTTGAAAATCTTAATCGTTAACCAGGGAGATATTTCTAGCCTAGGAAGTCAACACAGGAGAATAAACAAGCGAAAAATTTTAACATTTGAGAGATCAACCTCGAACAACACATATTAACTGGTCATTTACCACCCCGCATTTACCACCTTCATTACGAGGGAAAACGTACCACTTTTGTGTACCACCTGGCATTTACCATTTACTATTTACTAATTGGCATTTTCCACCAAACATTTTCCACTGGGATTTACCGTCGCGCATTTACCACTGGTATGTGCCACTGACATTTTTCACTGGCATTCACCACTGCGAGTTTACCGCAATGGCACTTATCACCAGACAATTGCCACTGAAAATTTACTACTGAGAATTTACCGCTGGTATTTACCACTGGCATTTTACCACTGGCATTTACAACTGGCATTTACCACTGGCATTTACCACTGGGAGTTACGTCTAAGATGTTACTCATGTGTTTTACTGTTGGACATTCACCACATGGCATTAACCACTAAAGATCAAGACTGACTAAATCGATTTTAGTCTGAGACATTCATCTCATCCATGTCTTGTTCCACGAATGTTATTGTTAACTACTGTAACCTGTTGTTGTTTTGCTGAATTCGCAGGTCTTTATACTTAAGGATTTAACAATTTGGCATCGGTTAACTCCCATGTGTCATCTCAACAATGTACAATTGTAAAAAATTTTAGACATTTATTATGACAACGCCCTAACTCTGTCATTTTCTGGCACATATTCAAGTAGACGGTCTCAATCAAATAGGATTCTTGAAAACAATAGTCTCTTATTAAAACACTAGTATATACTATGGGATAGAGGACGTATATTCTATTGCTGTTGGTCGTTTGAGATGCTCTTTTCATGAAAGACATTCCATTCACATTTAAAATAAAACCAGTTTGATTAAAAGTAGTGTTAATGTCTGACGAATATTTGCAACTACCATCTAGAAATTGCCAAATATTGAACACAAAGGGTCTCAAAGGAAACACACTGCTTCATTTCCGTGACTACACTTTTGGGCATGCATGCACATACTAAAGTCAGCTAGAGTACAACGTGGCTTATTTTACCAAATGTATGCTCGCACAAACCAGATTGCTTTTCCGTTTGTGGTGTTAGAAGTGGTTTAAACAAAGGCATGTCTTCCCTCAATATGTAGGCAAGGAACTCATGTCTCCCTAAAGATTTTTAATCTTTTGGGCGCTATCAAAGCTTATTCAGCTTCTTTGTGCAATCTGTGATCATTGAGGTTTTCTATCGATTTCCTCTCTTGTTATCTAAGTGTTGTATAAGGGCTTGCTTTTCAAAAACATCGTTGTTTTCACTAACCAAACTGATAAAAGTGTAGCGAAATACGTCATCTATTTGACGCAATTCACTACACTTTTACTGTTAGTCACCGTATTTGAACTATTTGATGTGCTGATATTTTATCTTTGTTTAAACATAAAAATTTAAACACACATGGCAGTAAAATTTGTTCATACTCCTGTTACCCTAAATTGCCCTTTCACCCTACTCTCTGTTTACAATGTCATACGCTTGTAAATCTTGTACACGTTTATAATATTTGCCTTATCAGTTATCGTGTAAGTTAAAGTTAAAGGTAGTTCCATACTTTATTCAGAGCGTTGGGATGTGATATGGTGGAGAATCACATGCCCTGAGCCACGGCGTTGTGAGATAGGGTGGCCAGTTCCTTTCCTCGCCGCCTTTTATCCCTCCCAAGAAAATGCCAGGTACTCATTTTCCTGCTGGGTGCGCAGTAGGGGTTTTCAGATTGAAGGCAGAGCATATGCATGAACCATCAACCTTTAGCTTGCTAGACCAGTTCTCTACCGACTGAGCAAACCAGCCTCCTAGTAATCGTGTATGTTTTATTTAATTCTCTCTTTTGTTAATTGGTATCTGTATAAAGTTTAATCGTACTTTGGAATGACTGTTTGCACGAAAGTAGCTGACGAGCGTGCAACTAACTGCTTGTCTGCTGTCAACCTTTAAATTTTTAATTCTTGCTTTTTACGTTCTTTCAGTGTAAACCATTCTTCAAAAGTTTTGCTTGATGCAAAAGCCTTAAGAATGATTTTAACCTTTCATATGCTCACATGATAATACAATATTTAACTAAACACGAAAACATGAATTTAAGTATTAAAATATTACTTTTTTTTCTAGACGCCGATGAAATCATAAGAAGTAAACATTTACTCCAAATTGAGAATGAAATCTTACATTTCAAAGAACTCCAGAGAAAGGGACATCAACCATAAAGAGGATGAATCTAATGAAAATGAAAGAAATCTCGTTTAACTATCAAGTCATCTAAATAAAAATAGGTCTAGCAATCGAAAAGAACCAATGCACGATCTGGATATTATTTTACCTGGGAATCTCTTAAAATTATCATATTTGGCATATTTCGGATCTTACTAAGGGCGGGAATCTTCCAATGAAATTACAACAACGTTCGTCAAGGAGACACACTATATCAAAGTAACAATTTACGTGAAAAATTTCGTTATCGACCCATTCAGTCAGCGTTAATAAAGTTCATGTACGATAAATCTTGGAAAGATACACGAATCTTCTTCGGATTTTAATCAGTTGTGGTTCTTACGTTATCGTCATTTTAGACGATAATCAGATAACAAAGGAATATCGGAAAGCGTTAAAGTCTTTGTCCTTTGATGACAGTGGCAGTATAGGGAGTTAATAAGCCTGGATATTCTGGGACTTTCTTCATCAGCTACGAAGTGGAAAATGAGCAGGAGCTCGTTCGAATCCCATGACAAATTAGTAAACAACCCGTTAAATTCAGTAGAAAATATCAATGAACTGAAAACGATAACCGTAACAGCGACAACTCTAAGTGATGAGACGAAACAGCAGTCGGACGATACAACGAAAAGGGATTCCATTCATTCGTCGGGGACCGACCAGGACAGCGCTAGTCGTTCGTCAACCTCGCATTCAGAGCCGGATATAAACCCAACCGAGGCAACAGAGCCACAAACGCAAAATAAGAAAAAAGACCGAGTTGTTATAAACGTAGGAGGCGTGAGACATGAAACGTATAAAAGCACTTTAAAAAATATTCCTGATACTCGATTGTCTTGGCTAGCAGAGAGCTCTGCATCCCATACCTCGGACTATGATCCTGAAAAAGGTGAATTCTTTTTCGATCGTCACCCAGCAGTCTTTGCTCATATACTAAATTATTACAGGACTGGTCAGCTTCATTCACCTTATGATGTCTGTGGGCCTCTTTTTGAGGAAGAACTCTCGTATTGGGGGATCGATGATACCCAGGTAGAGAGCTGTTGTTGGATCAATTACAGGCAACATAGAGATGCACAGGAAACGCTTAAGGATTTTGAAGGTATGAACGTATGGTATTTTACTATGGTTAAGTGTTGTATTTTGAAATTCTCTGAGTGGTACAAGGCATGATACTCTCCTCTGTGTCCAGGGAAAGGGATGTTGTCGAATCCGGATAAAAAGGGAGGAGGTGAACTTTCTATTCCGGACGTGCTTTGTGAATTTTGAAAATTTGAAAGTTTGGATTCACATTTTACTAAAATACTTTATCACTTATTATATACATTGGATGAGTTCCGCTATTTTATGTTAACCCTCAGCCATCTTTGTTTTTGTAAAATGTCCTCTCTTCAAAACAACGCAAAATAACGCACCTTGTAAAAGAGTTTGGTAATTTTGATATTTTGAAATTTAACTGTGGCGTGTCACATCTTAGCACTGCTGTAGGTAGGGAATGGAAATAGCAAACAAATGCGATCTTGAAGAATCAATGAACAAAGTTACAGTCACCATCAATTCTCCCTCAAAATAAAAAGAACGTTGTGAAAACAATATTCTATAATTAATGTTTTAGTTAGTGTAATGATGTTTTCTTTAAGCAAATGTTGAATTTTATGCCTTGTCAAAGAAAACAGCTATCTCTGAAGATCATATCAAGAAGATTAAAGTCTCCTTGACAACCTCGTTTGCAATCAGGTCATTTCCATGGTGCCCTATGGCGATTTTGGTGCACACAATTCGATATTACATGACAACACGTAGCGTTGCAGAACGCTTGCAAAGGTTTGCCTCTTCCTTTAGCTTTTTTGGGGAATACAGCCTGAGATGAAAATACATTTTAATGAAAGCATTACTCATGAATAGATCTTTTCGGTTTTATCTCTGCTTCTGTTTAACGTCTAAAAGTTAAAGATATTATCTGTTGCTAACAGACGGGTACGCTAGCAAACGATTATACGTAGTTAGGGCCCACTTGTTGTTAGTGATCGAGCTTCCACTTCTTGGATGAAAAAAAATTATTTGGATAAATATCAGGATACTACTTAAACAATAGTATCATCGAAAGCGAAAAGTATGGGTCACGGGTTCGATCCCCGGTGGTAACATGTTTTCTTTTTCTTTAGTGTTCTTTTCAAAACTAACATTTCAAATCCTCTCTTCTCGATAATACTTTCCAACTTTAATGGGTGTTGAATTGATGACGGGCCAGAGGGCAGTTCTTCCTTGGTCAAATCAGATGGCACAGAGAGGCTGGTCTTCAATTCCGTTGGGGTGGGTGTCGATGTCCACCGGTCGATGATTGGGAGCTAATGTGATAACTAGAGAAATAGAGTATGTTAACATCGGAGGTCACCTAGCTAAGTTGGTAGAGTGCACGCTGCGAAAGCGTGGGTCATGGGTTCGATTCCCGGTGGTGACATATTTTCTATTTCTCTAATGTTTTTTTCAAAACTAAACAATAGTAGTTAGCGATAACGTGGCTATTGCAACTTATTTCGTTCTCGCTTTTTATCAATGAATGCAAATGTTGTTATAATTAGCATGGCA
Organism: Alatinidae sp. Z8VKAUB7J3; assembly: GCA_010016025.2. Taxonomy (NCBI): domain Eukaryota; kingdom Metazoa; phylum Cnidaria; class Cubozoa; order Carybdeida; family Alatinidae; species Alatinidae sp. Z8VKAUB7J3. Next base: position 67,253,947 of record JAAAKM020006971.1, on the reverse strand, counting down.
TTATTTCCCTGATTGACTAGTACAGACAACACAGCAAAACCTAGACGTTAGACAAAGAGGATATTACGAGGGTAAGCTGTAAGCATCGGCCTTGATCTCAATTGGGATTTAATGGAGAGGGAGGTTGAGCTAAATAGTGCCAAACTCCAAAAAGCCATAACATTTTCCATTTTACTACTCGTGTGCAGTGGGTGAATTTTGTAGGTGAACAGGCCTTAGATGAAAAGGTTTTCTACTGGTTGTTGGAGTTCAAATCTGTCTAAGACTGAGTTTTCAGTTTTGAGTGGTAATTGAAAGGCACTGATAATTGAACCTGAAGGTTGCTATAATGAGCATTTGTAGGTGCTTTTGAAGTGTAGCTGTGGTATTGATTATTTAGTCAATAAGATGCCGTGCATTCGTATGCCTGAAAATGAATGAAAACTGAAGAGCCCACCGACATGTTATAATAAGTAAAATGCCACATGTGGAAACTTCATTGACACCGTTTCGTCTAACAGACTTCTTCAGGTCACTAATTTACAAAGTTTAGCCAATTTTCAGTAGTGACCTGAAGAAGTCTGTTAGACGAAACGTTGCCAATGAAGTCTCTACATTTGGTGTTTGTTTCTCTCTCGCCTTCTCACCAGCCTTCACTTTCTTGATCATGGTTTTGCTATTTCGTGCAAGTTTTATACTGTGTACCATAAATTTTCTTAAAATATGTGTTTGTCATTACTATATCCTTTTGTAATATTCGCAGCCTTTGAGTTTGAAGGAGAAGAAGATGATAGTGAACCAGACATGGCAAGGTATGGATTTAGTGTCGGGTTTGTAGATGACAAGGAAAACACAACTTGGTGGGAAAGAAATCAACCAAAAATTTGGAGCACAATGGAGGACCCATACTCTTCCAAGCTTGCTAAGGTAACTATTGCAAATTTCAAATGTAAACATTTATGCTAGGTAGAAAAGTATTTGGTGCACTGCATATATAACTACGAAGTGGTAAATAAGAATAAACAATACCAATAGTAGCATTTGTATCTTTGATAAATTAGGCATGGCAATATGAGTTGCAGTAATAGAAGCAGTAGAAAAGCTTTAGAAAATGTGGTATTAATCGTCAGAGTATTAAAACCAAGACTAGTATGAAAAGCTAATCGTACTAATTGGCGTATCCCCATAGGCATTATTCGTATTAAAAATGGTAGTAGCAATGATAGCCTTTGTGTCTATTATTGTCGTCGCTAGTGGTTGTTGTTATGGTAGTAATGTTGCAATCATTAGCGCGAGTAATGCGTCACCAATAATGGAGTGGTTATTGAAGTAGTAGCTAGCAGTAGTAGTAGCAGTAGTAATAGTAGTAATAATAGTAGTAGTAGTAGTAGTAGTAGTAGTAGTAGTAGTAGAAGTAATAGTAGTAGTAATAGTAGTAGTAGTAGTAATAGTAATAGTAGTAATAGTAGTAGTAGTAGTAGTAGTAGTAATAGTAGTAGTAGTAGTACCAAAGTACTGTACAATAATTAATCATACTGTTCAATGTTTGCGAACAAATATAAGGACACCATCTATTTTTGAACTAGTGCTTGCAAAATGCAAAGAGATGATGATACACTCTAACTCGTTATCAAGTTGTCATGAGGACTGTAAAATCTCAATAAACGGCTTCTATCGACTGCGACTCGTTACATTTTATCGTTATGCAAACTCGCTCGGAACGTTTGCATAAGATGTACACAACTCGGTGAGAGAAACAATAAGTGTTTTAGCAGCAAATGCATGCGAAACGTTACTAAGGTCATCTTCAGTGTCTGCAGAGATTTTCCCGACCCCTCCACGCAACCCCGTAAACAAAGAAAGTTGCATGGCCCTGGGACAAGAACCCTGTCACATAAAAACCATTACCAAAATTGTTTGCAATCCACAAAATAAACATTTTGCAATATAGCACATCATCACTAAAACATAACATGATGGTTAAAGCACTCGTGAGTCCTTTTGCTGGTGCTGTGATTGCCTATTATGTCGCTTTTGTTTTACTTTTCGGTTCTTTTCTTTGCATTCTCTTAAAATGTTTATTGTTTGTGTTGAAATCTAAACAACTGTCCATTGTTATTTGAAAACTACCCTGCTAATAGTTGTTTGTCATCATTCTGTTGTCTGCCCGCTTGCAACACCTATCATGCCTTCTGGTGACAATATCTTAAATGCTTATGTGCAACCGCTTTAGCGAAGTGTTAGGTGTATGTAAGTTTGTGTCTCACTGAATATAAACAACATGTAGCTTATTGATGTATTATTTATCTATCTTCATTAAAAAATAGTTAATGATGCACTATCACTGATATCAACAATAACTTACTCAAATGTTGCTCTTAAAAACCACCTTAACCACACAGTTTGATGTAAAATAAAGCAAAACAAATATCGAATAACGACATTTTCCTGATTCCTAGGTATAAAACATAGTTTTGGAAAAATGATTTAAACCTCTAGAAAAACATAATCTTTGTTATTTTGACATCTTAACGTGTCATTATCAGCTTTAAACTACATCAACAATACAGCGGTCCTTTGTAGACAAGGAGCGTTGCCATCGTAACAAAGAGCTTTAAAGAAACTTATACAGAATGTGATTATGTCAAGAAAATACTCACAACTCCCTACAAGCCTTAAAACCCTTGTTTATCGACGGAGAAACACGCTTAATATGAAATGCTCCCAAAAATGACAATTGAGACCAGTTACTATGACTGTCAATGATAGGTTATATAAGAAGAACTGCATTTTTTATGCGTTCTTTCACCTATATCTCATATGAGGTATCTAATGACGATAGACTGAATAGATAAACGCAATCTTGAAACAATTGACATTGTGACAAGTGTAGAGACAGGGGCTGATAGTTACAATTCCCGTGTTCAAGCAACCGTAACTTTGAACACCGATCTGTTTCTCCCACGTATCCTTCAACGCACCCTAGACATTTAATTTTCAAATAATAAAATTTGCTTTCTGCAATTTTGGGATCTTGTCGCTCGTAGAGCAGAATATAACACCTTCGTTGTATCAAACAATCGAACGAAAACAATATTCTATATATCAAATCGACGGAATTTACTAATACAGCACGTAAGAAAATGTTTACCCTTTTCATCGGTCAAGGAGAATCTGATGAAGGTTTTAACGATGACATTATCTTCTTGGCTACTTTCCTCAGGACCCAAAGTTGTTGATTCAAGTCTCTTCAACATTGACTTAACTACAGGGGACGGATAGCCATTCCATGATATCAACAAGTTAATTTTGTCTAAGTGTTTGTTTAAGGTTGTAGCAGTTGAATAGATTTTCTCAACACGATGGTATAGCGCTTTAACCCAGGCAGTTTTGAGTCTCCTAGGGCTTTGGCTAGGAAAATGACTGTACTGGCCAGTGTGTGTGGTTTTGTAGAATACGTCAGTTTGAGTCTTATTGATCGCTATCAGGAAAACGATCGATGATTAACTGCACGTTGTTGTCAAATGAATTTATTTTCGCTAGGATTTCGCTTGAATTTCTCACGCTTAGCTAGCGAGAAGGTGTAATCGACGTACCGGGTGTAAAACTTTACGATGCCAGAATCAATTAACTGTTCAACTACAGATTTTTCTAACTATGTCATGACAACGTTTGCTAAGGTTGGGCCGAGAGAAGATCTTGTAGAGACACAATCAATCTGCTCATGGATGATATTATAGAATGAAAAGGCAGTTTTCTTACATGCATCTAATAGAGGTTTCTTCATAGTCCCTCTCTTTAGCTTCGTATCAATCAGTTTCTCTGCATAAATTCGTTTCATGACTATTTCCACAGTTCTATTTAACGGAATATTTGTAAATAGGGATGTAACATCAAAAGAGATATAGTTGTAGCCTTAATGGAACGATTCGTCAGGTATCGAATGAATACGATTCACTGCTTCAAACGAGTTCTTGACTCTGTAATTATTCATTATTCATTCATTAACAATTTATCAATGTCATAATGGGGCGTGTCGGTGGTGACAACAGTTGGTTCGAAGGGCGATAAAGAATCAAAAACTTTATGGATTTTCGGTAATCCATTTGCTCGTCCAAAATGGGCAGCTTTTGGTCTCCCTGCTTTCCTTTCGTCTTCCATAGTTTCACCTCTGGAAACTAGCGTACTCAGAGAACTTTGTACAGTTTACACATTTCGCAATGTTGGATCATCAGTGCAGACCTCGAATTTTGATGTATCACCACAAATCGTTTACGTTAACCAACACCAAGCCCTGGCCTTTATCTGGTTTTAAGATGAAAGAGCGTTCACGTAAACGTTTTAAGACATTCATACCTTTCTGTTCAGGATTGAACTGTTTAAGATCAAATTCAAGATAGTAACGAGTGAAAGATTTTAGAGCAGTTTGAGTTCTATTTCCATACATGATGGTTAGTAAACTTTTGCTGGCGGCAAACTTGATCGTAAACACCTTCTATCACAGCAAGCCTTTCACTCTTTTTTGGACGAAGACCCAGATTGGCGACTTCGATTATTTCCGTTGTTAACTCAAAGTCGGTTAAATTCGTCGGCTGTGGTTGGATTTGGCTTAGTACCATTCTCAATGTATCTATTGATTATGAAGGCATCAAGGTTTTTTTGATGAAGTAACTCACTTGCTGTGCATTAATGGCCTTGAAAACGATTAATTAAAAACAAAATCAACTTCCCTTTCATCCGAATTGTTTAGATTGATAACAAGGCTTACTGTTTCTTAGCAGGTGTACGACATGATCGTTATTCTTCGTTTTTCAACTTTTTCAAATTAAACTTGTATTTCTCATGTCGTGTCTGAGAATTGAGATTCTTCCAGCGAACAAAGTTCGGGTACAAGTTTTGCATTTGTTCAGAAAATCGATATCCTGCAAGATCTCGTTAATTTCTCACCATGTTCTTTGATAAGACTTTGCTGAGTTGTGAACAATGGCGTCTGTCTTTCGTAGCTGGTTCCAAAGATCATCTCTACCAGACAATTTGATGTAATATAAAACAAAAACAAAAGCCGAATAATAATCCTTTTTCTGATTTCAAGATTGAAAATTCGTGACATCATCAGCTATAAACTACATCAACAGAACAGCAGTCCTATAAAAACAAGGAGTGTTGTCATAGAAACCAAGAGTTTCATGCGTTACTCTGTGTTACTCAGCGCTAGTTTTTTTTTTTATATAGGGCTAGTGTAATGTTGATGTAGTTTATAGCTAATTATAACAGGATGATGATGAGACGATAAGATTTCAAATATTTCTTAATAAAGATCTTGATAGTTTCCCTTGCATTTTAACTGGCAGGAAATTCTTATTATTTGGTTTTGTTTTGTCAATGAAATTATGCAGGGTAACGCATTAAGCTATTGGTTTCTATGGCAACACTCCTTGTTTTAATAAGACTGCTGTTCTGTTGATGTAGCTTATAGCTAATGATGACACGATAAGATACCGAAATATTTTCAATAAATATCTTGATGGTTTTCCTTGAATTTTAAATCTTGAAATCAGGAAAAATGTTATTATTCGGTTTTGGCTTTTTAAAAGTGTTGTTCGTATTAATTGCTTCCCAGTCTGTAACACTATCATTTCCTTATTAATCTTAAACTATCTATTGTACCTGTTAAATTAAGTCCCTTATCTCTACATCAAATGTAAAATAAATGCTTTCTCCTATTTATGTGTTCGATCAATCTCGTTTGGATTTCTTTCGTGGTTTTACAGGGCCTCCAGTTCAAGTCGAGGTACAACTTGGTGTTACAACCTTTGGTCCAATCAACGATAAGAAATTGGTGAGTTCAAATTATATGCCCAAATTCTATCAATTAGGGCATATTGGTTTTGTTTTTGCTGATGTCAATCTCGCTTCTTGGTTGTGCATGAAAAAATTAACATTCTTCAGTTTTTAAGAAAGAATGTGTAGGTAACTTATTGCCACTATATGCCACTTTAGGAGAGGAAACAGAAATCTTTGATAATTAAACGCCGTTAAACTTACCATTAAAATAATGCGTTTTTGTAACATGAAGAAGTACATTAAATCAATTCAGTTATATGTTTGAAGAGCCCTGTGGTGCCTGAATGCGAAATATGGTTACCTCTCCAAGTTTAAATAGTAATGCAAAAATTAAGAAACGTTATGTTTAACTTTTCAATATCTCCTTTTTAAAAATCTGTATCAAGAAAAGAAAAGAATTTCTTGGTAATATTAAAAATAAAACAAATTATTTTCCCTATAATTTACAAACCTGTGCGCGAGAACTAAAATCAATAGTAGAGTAATAAATATTTTAAAATATATAAGTTACATATTAAGGAGTCGAATTAAATATTTTTTACTTGGAAGAAGTAAAGGCAACGTACGTTAGAACTGAGGGAAATATAAAAGTTAAATATTAAGCACAAAATTGTATAACAAGTTTCTTAGTATCATAATAAACCATAACCATATCAGCAGTAAATTGTCCCGGTGTTTGAGATTGTATAGAGGAAAGCTGGGTGTGGCTGCTTGATTGAAGAGTGAGAGGTAATTGTCTAGTACTCCCTTAAAGCAGACCGTGCCAAGCCAACAAGTGACTCTGTAAATAGCTTAGTGACGATCAAACTTGTACTCAAAATGTTGGTTGTGTCGTTGATTTAAGTCTCCAGGTGCATTGATTGGTTACAAAACAGTGTCCAATGAAGATGGAATACTCCTTTTGGCACGGATAAATGGGGCAAGGACGTGTTTACTCCGTAGAATATAAGGTAGTTCTGTGCTGTTAAAACTTGTGAGACACCCTGCTGACATTCATTTAATGTACGAAGAGTAAGTCCCTTACATTTATTGAGGTTCACGTCTAGCTTCTTGCAGTGACAGTACTTAATTAAGAAGGCCAAAACCCGTACGTATCTCATTATTCTGTTCTTCTCCCATCTAGTCCTGTACCATCAGTCTCTATTTCAAGCAGTGGTGGAATGATTCAAGGTTGGCCATTGGCGGCAAAAGTGTAGCAACATTTACAAAAGAGATTGCATCACGGATTTGGACACCAGACACCTTTTTCACGGGTTCCATAAGTGGTTCACTCCACGAACTTACAACAGACAATGTGAGATTACTGATTTGGCCTGATGGCAGAGTTTATTACAGTCAGAGGTAATAAACACTTTTAAATCTTAGTCTACTTTTTCTTGTTATAGAACATCAAGGACAGAATAGTGACTGTTCGTGTACCGTGACGCAATGTTTATGTGCTGAGCTACACTTAGGCATAACTAGATCACAGTTTTCTCCTAGGTTTCATATAGCTGATAGCAAAATTGTATCTTGTCTTATATTTTCTACATATGAAATAAAATTAACGTTTTATAAAAAATACTGTGTGAAAGAAGGAAGAAGAGTTTCAATTCCATTTTCGTTTATATTTACATTTTAATTATTGTCATAGGACATATCTAGGCATATATTAGTCACAAGTTAGATATTTTAAATAACGTTCCGATGTTATCTGTTCCATAGTCGAATTTCCCCACATTACGCACAAACATTGCCCACCTAAATTTGGTAGCTATCTACTACACTACCGTTTCCTGCCTTATAGATGCCCCTTTCCCCGCTCGTGAAAATTCCATTGTTTATCAGCCCCTGGTCCTATAACTATACCCTGCTTATTCATGTTTCCTAAAACATCCCAGGTATTTATTTTGACATGTCAAAACAACTTATGAGACCCCTTTGGATTATTTACCTAGAGGTGTTGATCTGTCTACCAACTATTAAAATACCTTTCGTTACTTTTTCTTCTGATTTATAATTTCAAGTCATCAATAATCATTCTTATGAAGACCCCTTTCCCACTGACTGCAACCTCCTTTTAAGAAAGCTTTAACTTTGGAGCTATTACTAATTCGTACATTGTTTTACATAGTCACCTTTCATTAACTAGCCTTCGAACTAGAGCACAGTATCTTGAAGACCAGAAATCTGCAAGACTCTTCAAATTATGGTTTACCGATAATACATGTAGGAAATGAGTAGAAAACAAGTTATTTTTTCACATAAGACGTTAAAGTCAATATCACAATTCGCTTTGGTTGGCTTAATTGCTGTTCGTTCAAGTTCTCTGAACGTTACGCGTCTTTGAAGAGTTTTCTCAACAAAGTGGAAGTTGTCTACTACAAAGGTCGAAGCTTGTCAAATGGCAGGCTTTCTGTCGGTTTTTATGAATGTGTTGGTAAAATTTTATCGGAGTAAGAAATAACAACAGTACTAAAAATTCTACAAGTAATATTTTCTAACTAAATTAGACTAATAGACTTGTTGGTATTGTTCCGACAGGGGCTTTGGCGCCCTCGGTACTGATCTGGATCTGCCACTAAATGGCAGACTTATTTTCTTATTTAGTTAGTGTTACCGTAACGACTGTAAATATTTGATCTTGAACAATGATTGAACACAACACCAGAGAATACGAGCATGTTTTCTTGTAATGCTAGTGGAAGGTAGTATCATTACTCCAGCCATGGCTGAAAATCATCGCTTGTGTCTTAATTTTAACTATTACTAGACATCTAGGTTCACCTTTACTTAAACATAAGTTTCACATGCAATGTCATATTGGGGAACACACAAATGTATACCGTTTCTGCTCAAATTCAATATACTTCACTAAGCATTCCCTAGTTTTACAATACTTCACTGTTCACATACATATTGATAAAGGTGAAAATTCCAACAATTCTCTCATGTTTGAATTAAATGCCAACAAGGCATAATGAAAAGTCATTTCATTGTTCATGTGAATGTTTTCGTCATGTAACTTACATCTTCAGACTAAAAGAAAAAAGAAAATTATGGTAAAGAATAAATCAATAAGCATTGTTCACACGATTTCCAGGAGTATAAAGGTTAATGTTGGTAATCAGGGGATTGACTGCAACCAAAGTCCTGCTTTTGTGTTTATCCTTCGTATTCAACATGGGCCAAATTTGGTTGATCCACCGGGCCTCTTATGTCATCAAGTACCCTTCCACTCTCGATTGCGATGCCAGGATTTCAACTACATCACAATTAATTGTTACCCAACATTGGTGTAGATGTTTGCCGATCGGTTGTAACAGACTAAAGCCTACCTTCCACTAGGCGGAATTTTGCGAGCGACCCAATTTTTTCCGCCTCCAACCAGATTTACACATGCTTACTTCAACTCCCAGGGCATACCCCGCGGAAAATATTTTTCCGCTGAAAAGTTGAAGATACTTCTATATTTCATACTGTGCGCGCGGAATACTCGATAAAGATGGCCGATCGGAGCTGTGCGTGTCGTAAATTTGGAAGAGTTTCTGAACGGTTGGTAGAGACTATCAAAGCGCTCTACCTTTCTCCAAGGGACTTGAAGACGATAAAGTGAGTATGTATGACGTCTTTAGTCTTCTGGCTACTTTACGCAATAAGAATAACACAGTCGCCATGAACTTTAGCGACATGACATTAATCCTATTCCGGTGGGGCTCTGTTTACTCTTCATTTCTGGCCGGGCTAGTTACATTTATCTCACCTTCTAATTTTTGCATACTTGATGCCTGCGGGTGATATTTTTAATACAGTGAAGTCTAAAACAGAGAGTCTAAGAGGAGTTACAACATTGTGTTTTAGTACGGTTTTGTGCTATAAAATCACAAAATTGCACATTACTTGCCAAAATTATGTGTATTAGTCAAAATTTGCTAAATTACTTGAGCAGCTATTGGCAAGATAATAAATTATGTTTTTCCTTTAACTCAATTTTAGTAAATAAAAACATAGCATAGACTATATCAAGAGTAAGAATTTATTGTTTCAAACACAATATTCTGAAATGAGAAGAGCTTCAAAAATTAGCAAATTTGCGATAGACAAGTGCAATATCTCGGTAACCAAACGCGATGGAAGCATGAAACTTGCACTGAAAGTAAGTGATAGATTAATACCAAAAGTTCTAAAATCCTAGGACCAGGCATAAAAACTGACTGCGCTAAACATTCAATAATACCAAGGACGAGGTAGAGTTACTTCATAGTGGATAAATATACTGGATAAAGGATATGTGAAACTTAAGCAAATTTGTGTTACTCACCTTCGGAAAGGGCTAAGGAGAAAATCGCAACGAACAGTATGCCAAACTTCATCTTGATTGTATATTCTTTGCAAAGTGGAAACAAAAACATTCAATTCTTTATATAAAGTCTTTATAAGTATAAATATTTATACTATTAGTTCTCTTTAAATTTCTGATTTTCACAAGCTGAGCACACATCGGCTAAGTTTTAAGAAATACATTGAGTACTGTTATCAATATTTGATGTAATAGATCATAAAGGATGTTTACATTTTACTAAAACATATAAGCTATTAAGTATTATCTACTTAGTATTTTTAGGCCTGAACAAACTAGAGACAGTATCTTATATAGTAAACTTAGTATATCTACTTAAGTGTTAAGTGTAATGCACAGATGAATAACTCTATGGTCTGATTATTCAGGGATATCATGTGAAATATAAACAGAAAGATACTAACTGCCCTACAGGATATCTGCCAGTAAGATCGTTGTAATGCACAGATGAATAACTCTATGGTCTGATTATTTAGGGATATCATGTGAAATATAACCAGAAAGATAGTAACTGCCCTCCAAGGCATCTGACAGTAAGATCGTTTTATCTGCATTATGAAATAGCAAACGTTTATGAATATTTTTGTTTTTTGCAATGTTGTGGTACATTCATGGCTTTCTCAAATATCAATTTTTATTATTTGCCTAAAACCAAGTCTTTTTGATTGATATTAAATTCAGGAAATATGATCTGGTGTAATGCATCTGCACGCTGTCCCATTCATAGAATACCTAATCAGAAGCAGCTCTTGTTGGATACATTGAAGTAGCTGGACTTTGAGTGTTATTAGTAGATTGGTAGTTAGTAAGAAGACAAACGTTAGTAATAAGGGGAAGAGAAAATCACTTGGTTAGTTTAAGAATACTCTATCATAACAATACAACGCTCATACCAATCACGTGAAACGAACATTAAAAGCTTGCAATAGTGCTGTTCATTATCGACTAGATCGAAATTACGACCGTTGCAAGCCTTGCATGCAATTAGATAATAGGTCGATAATGACTAGATAAATCATCGTTGTGTTGTAGGGGGGCAAAGCAATATAACAGTTAATTAAATACAAAGAAATTGCGTCCTAGGAAGAACAGTTTGTTTAGTAGAAACTATTGCTGGAGGGGTTGTTATAAGGAATTCGGACGCTTTGCGATCTAAGGAGTCAGTTTGTGAGCGACGTCATCAATATTTTAGCGAATGGCAAGTCTTTTTCTACTATAATCATTCTACTATATTGCGAATCGGCAAAACCTTTTCGCTCGTTTTCAGCACATTTTTTAGTTAAAGCCGTCTGAACGATGACCATTTGATATTTTCTTCGGATTAATACAAATTCAAAAGGTACATGATGACGTAAGCAAACAAAGTTAAGGATGTTTTTCTTACCTGGTTAGATTAATCTTAGATGGTGTGTCGTTCTTAAGGGACAGACTGGATTGTTTGCTTTAGTGTTCGCCATCCGGGCTCCGGGCAATCCGTATACGTGGTTTTTATAACCGAAATAGAGAATACCACACATTGTAAAAACAGTGTTTATGTGCGTGTGAAAATGCATGTGCTTTGAATGGTGCTAAGGAATCTACGTTGCATGTGGGATGAAATCATTTAGCGGTATACCCGATAAGCAGATGCTTTAGCCGAAAAAAACGGGCGCAAAACAAGAAATAAATCTGATGCACACTTTGGCGAAGTCAACCGATTGGTTGGTGGTTGTGCAATCTTCGTTAGATAATCATAATTTACCGATCATTATCTACAAACCTAATGAGGAAGGAACATTTCTTAAAGTCTAAAATAATGTTTCCCTTGGACTTTTAGTGTGCTTACATTGCTTTTTCATGCCTAAAAGTGTTGAGGTTGTTGAAAAAACAGCATCGTAAGACTGAGAAGTCTTTAGGCGATACAACTATTGTCGACAAGGGAAAAATTGGTCGAAAGTCTTGAAATTTATGCCTAATTCCGATACGATGACTCACTTTTTATGTATTGACAGCTTTTGGGATTATTTGTCAATTGTTTTTCGTGGTGACTTTGAGAGGAGAAGTCGAACAATTGACACGAAAGCACAAACCCCTGTCTCATGCCTCCTCTGACTTCGCAGCTATTACTAATGCTGTTTGGAATAAGGATCGTAAAAGTATATTACTAGGTTTTCATTTTCCCTTCAAATCCGAATAACACTGTAGTGTTACTTAAGGAAGTAAAAATATTTTCAGAATGAAGACAAATATGCATCTCGATCTGCACAATTTTGGTTATTGAGAATAATTGATGCACTCAATGCACAAGGATATGGCCTCAAATGACTGATTTATTTTCTATCTTAGAGAAGTCCAAAAAGTCAAAGTTATAAAGAACGGAAGGAACAGTTGCACAATGAGCCTGAAGACCAATGATAAAATATGAGGAAAGTTGCAGAATTCAAGAACGAAGGTAGCATGCTGGACGTAGATGGTAGATGTAAAAAAGAAATGCAATAGCCATTGGAAGGACTGCTTTGAAGAAGAGACCGGAGTTTTTAACGCAAGGTCTAAGTCTGAAGATAGAGAAGAGAATGATCAAAGGATTGGTTTGGAGTGTGGTGCTCTATACGCTACCGGCACGGACGTTGCGGAAGGAATATATAAGGATATTACTGGTATTGGAGTTGTGATTTTGGAGTAGCATTCTGAAAATTTGCTGAAAAGGCAGGATTACCAACGAAGTGGTCTTGTTGAGAAGAGGAGGAAAAAAGATTACTTACCAAGATAATAATAGATAGAAAGCAAAAAAGACAGAACGACTTATTGAAATTGGTCCTTTAAGGCTAACTCCATAGAAGAAAGACAAGAGGTCAAAAAAGAAGCAGATCCTGGGCTCAATCAAGAATGGGAAATTGGCCGACTTAAAATGCGCAGTCCAAAAGCCCCACACCTAGAAGGAGAAAGGGGTTTATCTGGAATGCACGGGCGCACAATCGGAACAAACTGAATTTTAAGGATTACTGCAGTAAAGGAGTGCAAGTCCGCATAAAATGTTTCCATGCTCCCAAATGGATTCTTTCAATTCACGTATCTTTAGAATTATTTTTCAATTATAAGAGCAACTAATAGTTTGTAACTATTTTACAAGTGCTAAGGCCCACTGGGGTTAACAGTACGGCTCAAATAGTTTGTAGGGTATGGCCATAATAAACTTGACAATATTTAATTGAAACATTATGTACAAAACATAATGTCAAGAGGCTCCACAGCACATGAAATTTGTCATTTTGGTATGCTTTTATCCTATTTAGAGAAAAAGAGTGCTGATAGTGATGTTGAATCTTTACGCCTTTGCATTTATGTCTTTAATGCCAGGGTTAAACAACCAATCAGATTCTCCTGTCAATGGTATGATCTTACGATAATTTATTTTGTTTGACAAGCAGACAGAAAGAAAGAGAAAATGCGATTACGAAAAATAACAACGATAAAATCTGCTGAATGAAACGTTTTGACAAACTGTTTGTAGATAAACTCCAAGTAACAATGAAATAATTAGGAAAATATCATCTGTGGAAAGGATTCCTAGTTATTTGAGTACTTCAAACTATATTTTTAAGATTTTATTTTCTCTGTTCACCAAGTGAAAAACATGTATACTAAATAAACACTATCGTTTTTGGTTGTCATGCATAACTTTTGTTCTCTTCCTCCAGGCAAATCCTGACCATATCAGTTGTCTCCGTTTCTCTCTATCTATTGCTATTTCTTTTATTTTGTGGTACATCTGTCCCAGGCGGATGCATCCAGCATCCAGCACCCTCTGCATTCACAGGGATCTTATATATTACCCCATGAAGGGAGTATCCGAACGCATCCGTTGCTGTTTAGTGTTCGTGCTGTGTTCAAATTAGAGACGACGCTGAAATCACACCTAGTGCGACCAAAGGACCCAGCAGATCCAGTCAAGATGGGAGAGTATACAAGATTCCCTGTGAATGCGGTGACGTGTACATGGGAGAAACTGGAAGGGCGATGAAAGAGAGGATCAAGGAACATGGTTGAGGTACATGTCTGGGCCGCACGCAAACGTCTGCTGTTTCGGAACATACGCGGGATACTGGTCATTGCCCGCGTGAAATTAATCTTATAGATCGGGAGCAGAACTGGTACACCCAAAGAGTTAAGGAGGCTATGCAAATCAGACTTCACCCAAATAACATCAATAGGGATGAGGGCGTAGAATTTCCTGAAGCATGGAAGCAGATAAAGAAACAATAAAGAAACGCAACAAGAAACACAACTGGAGAACAATGTTGGGGAGGACGTCCGCGGAAACAGCTTCCTACCAAAATACGAGAATCGACGATAAACCAATCACGGACAATAAAGACAAAGTTGACACATCGCCAAACGAAGGCTAGCAGTATGCAGTTGAAACGTCGCCAAACAAAGGCTAGCAGTATGCAGTTGAAGCGTCGCGTTCCTGAATGACAGTGACAAGATCGTGAGACAAATGATTATCTGTACTGTTACTGTATACTACGATGAGCAATCATTTCTATGATATTGTCAATTTATGTTTACATATAATGCTGGCGAAGTTTGACATAAATTGAGGTCCTTTAGGTTAAATTTGGTAATGGCTTGATAGTATATGAAGCAACTGCATGCGTATATGAAAAGCTACTTGTATCTTAATCTACAAAATATTGACAGAGATAGAGAGGAAAATATTAGTGATATTTTACAAAATGATAGCATTCTGAAAGCCATTGCGATACGTTCTTTCCTATTAATATCCAGTAGCATCGTAGATGACTTTCGTTGTATGACAAAATAATTCTCTCGTTGGAATGTACCATATTGCAATTCGAGTTTATGTTTAACATCTGTACTGTAGGTCTC
>JAAAKM020006971.1:67198586-67232857 GCA_010016025.2 Alatinidae sp. Z8VKAUB7J3 | reverse complement strand
ACAAATGGGGCTAATAAATCGCCAACGGTCTCTTTTTTTCGTAAGTAGGGCTGCAAATGAAGCCACAGCTGCTATCTTGACCTTAAGGAAGGGCGTTGTTCTCTGGCTCTTGTTGTCTCTGTTGCTGTCTGACGTGGTGGTGGGTACCCCTTAAATACTATGCCTGTAACGTACTGAGGATCCGAAAGGGGTGAGGGATACAATTTGACAATCATCTGCTTTTGCATGACGGCTCTTACTTGTCGGTGCCAAATAGAAAAGACTTGTGATTTAATTTTTGAGGCTGAAACGTTGCGTTTATCGATGGATTCGTTATGAAAACGGGTCCTGTGCAGCTCAGTTGATTTCCCTGCAGCAGAATCTTCTTAGGAAATTTTCTTTGAATTTTTTTACTCTGGTGTCCCGTGTTTTCTCTATTCTGTACCCAAGTAATGCAATAACAGATCCTTTACATTTGTAAAACTGATTCTCAATCTCTAATACATCTGTAAAATGCTGGATGTTTGACCTGGATAAGCTGTATAAACTTCTTAAAAAATTTTCAGGTCCTGACAATTGTTTCCTCTTTAAGTAACAAAGCTTGCCAATGACTAGGATTATCAACTCTAAAGAAACAAAATACAGAACGGTGACTGGAAACGAGGGCGGCCCGGGAGGGGGACGAAGGAGGAGTGGAAGCTCGCCTACCTGATAAGCCGTGAAAACAAGGAACCATTTAACATAAAACGGGACGGTTGGCAACCCTGGCTACGACTGATTCAGACGATATTGACAAAATAAAAGCTGATTTACGGTGCGTATGGACCATAGTTACTAATAGATAATCAACTGCAAAAGAGATTCGGGGAATCTGCGGACGACGCACACCATAACATATTCCGAAATTAATGAACCATTTGTATAGCTCGATCTAACTTATTATCCGTGTCTGAAGAGCTTTATTACTGACTCACTACTTGTCACAGTAAACTTGGCGTATCTTTTTTGACTTTTCTATAGAAACTTACCATTGTGATTTTCTGGAGGCATTCTCATATATGCAGGCTGTGCATACAATTAAATTGTGTTTGAAACGTGAAACTCAAAGGAACACACGAATGAACAAGACCTTGCTCGTGGGAGAAAGGTTCTCATATCAATGATCCGATCGTCAACTTACATTCGCAACTGTCACGTCTAGCAGAAATGTATTTAGAAGATGTTTCGTCTTGGGGAGATCGTTTAATAATCCAACAGTTGAAAGCCGTGTGCTCTTGATTAGCATACTCCGTCTCTCTAGAAATAGAAAATACATAGCGGAATTCGTTAATGTTCGATGTACTTTTAACAGATTGATGAGCCAGATGGCAGTCTTTCTATGTATTAAGTCATATAGCGGAGTGTGGTTGATCTCAGAGCTTGAGTAGAGCTCGATGTCGACGTCCACCAATGTAGGACTGGGGACTAATGTGCCAACTAGGGGGAAAAAAATTTATAATCTTGGTAAGTGTCGCTAAGTTTGAAGAGCAACACGCCTGGTTAGCGTGAGTCCCACTGGTGGCATGGGTCCATTTTCTTTCCTAGAAATATCCAAACTTATCAATACAAATACTCTCAACATCGCTAACATGCAACGAAGTAAAAGAGTCTTAAAACAATTTTTGATTGTTGTAACTTTGCTATCTTTTGCCTCCCACGAATTCACGAAGTGGGATTCCGTTTGCGGTGATTTAAGGACAAAAGTCGCTGGCAATAGCCACAGCAGGAAGTTCTCAATCTTGGCTTCGTAGTTGAAAGAGGAGTAAAGGGCCTATTCAAAGGGCACAACATCGCACCACTGACAAAACCTTTTCGTATGATTACATTACTCTTGAATTTGGAAGAATGGCAACTGATCAACCAATATTGTCATGGCTACACAAACCAAAACATGAATACAAATGCTACTGAATGCATGACCGCGACTTTAAAACTCCAAGAATTTGCAAAGCCAGAAAATAAACATATAATAATAAAAGCTAATCCTGTCACTTTGAAATAACCGAAGCTCTTGAGTAACCGCTGTCCTTGAGTAACCGCCCCAATTGAGTAACCGACGTCCTCGAATAATCGCCGTCCTCAAATAACCGCTTCATGAGTGACGCCAAAAATCAATATGCCCTGCGGGGCTTATTTAAACAAAATCAAGCCCAGTAAACTTCTACTAACGGTATGATTCGAAAAGGAATATTTCAGGCGGATAAGCTCACGAGAGATATCTCATGAAGTTATGGCAATCCTTTGATTTGAAAGAGTCGCTATTTTAAGTCATGACAAGCAAGATATTTGACTTAGTCTTAATGGTAGCTAGTTTTAACATAATCCTTTTAAGAGATGCGCTGGCATCACAAATGAATATTTAGAACAATAGAGAATCCGAAGTGTTTTTAATTGACTCCACATAAGAAGGATTTCTAAATCAAAACCAACCTCTTTTTTCTCAGTCCTCTCTTTTTAACATGTTTAGGAGTCAGTACAGCAGACATTGAAAACTATTAATCAAATCAATACACGCGGTTTTACTCTATCGCTTACGTTCCGAAAGAAAGGTGAATAGTCCACCGACAAACTATGGTAGGTAAAATGCCACATGAGTAAACTTTATTGACAACGTTTCGTCTAAAAGGCCTCTTCAGGCCACCTACAGTTTAGTACTGAAAATTGGCTACACTGAACTCAGAGACTTACAGTACAGAACCTAAACCTAAACTCGAATTGCAATATGGTATTCCAAAGAGATTTTTCTTTTGTCGCACAGCGTAAGTTATCTACGATGCTAGAGCAAATCAAATGCTAGTATATGGGGGGATGAAGTACACAAGAAAAAACCAAGTTGAATTCATGGGGAGGGATAACAAGGGGGTTAAGTGTGTACGAAACAAATGGAGACCAACCTAAGGGGTAAGAGTAGGAGAAAGGATAATGATAAAGATATACTATGGTTATATAAATCAAAATAAGTAAAGAACGAAACAAAATATTGGACAAGAAATCAAGATAAGCAGCCAAAATTTAAAGGGGCAAGTTAATAATACACAGAAAGTGAACAACATAGGATTCTGTGTGTAAGTTAAAATTGAAGGATCTTATTGCTCAGTGAGGACGAGATGAGATAACTACCACTGCTTAAATGACAGTGGTCCCTACTCTTAATAAAAGCGGCCCCTTTCAATTTCCGTAATGGTAGGTCACTTTCCTACTTGAGTAAATGAGCATTGTCTAGATCCGAAATATGACTAGTTTTATCTCTATGAATAACGAGAGCGTTTTCAATGTCATTTTTGCTTAAAGCTGTGTTCTCGTTTTCGCCTAAAAAAACAGTTAGTTTTGCCTATGTAGACCTGGCTGCATCCACCATATGGTATTTCATAAACTCCTGCTTACCCACCTATTTTCGTTTTCGCTTTCTTGTCGGTAAAGTAAATATGGCACATTCCAACGAAATAATTCTTTTGTCGTACAACGTACGTTATCTATTAGCTACTAGCTAGAAAAGGTCAATTACAGGAGCGCAAGAACGCGTACGCTTCGTCATAATATCCAAGAGTCAATAACTGCCATTACAAGTAGCAGTCAAAAATTGAAAAATTACTCTATTTGGCCTTAAAAGGGACGTCCTTACTAGTAAGCTATTCTCTCGAAAGGTTTCTGTTTATAGAATTTACGTAGGTCGTAACTGAACATGTTACGAACAAAACAAGTCTATTATGGAAAGTATCCGAAGACAAAACAATCTACATCTGATGTTCTTCGCTATTAGAAACAACTCCTTTATAGAGCCGTAACATATCCGTGCTACTATATATCTTTGGCATGCTCATGGTCCATTTGTAGATATAGGCACTTTTGAAAAGGCAATATGGAAACGTAAATGAGTGTGTGTGTGTGTGTGTGTGTGTGTGTGTGTGTGTGTGTGTGTGTGTGTGCGTGCGTGTGAGTGTGTGTGTGTGTGTGGGGGGGGGATATCTCTGTCCGGTGAGCTTTGTAGTGATTGGTGGAGGAAACTAAAAAAACATCTGACTCAACAAATGTTGCCTCAGATGTTTTTCTAGTTTCCCCCGGCCTTAACCACAGTTTCTGTAGGTGCTTGTAAATTATTTATCCACCGAAATCTGCCACTCGCTCATTATGAAAGCCGCTGACCACAGTCGTCGTAAACAACCGTTCTCATTCAAAGCGGTTTTTCATTCAAAGTTTGTTGTCGTGCGATGACGCAAGTTGTGAAGACCTTGATCGCCGTGTCTTCGACAGAGAAGTTGATGCAAAGCAAACATAGAAGCGTTTGGGAAGTTGACTTTTCGAACCAGATCTTTCCACCTCATTTATACCAAAATATTGCGAATGCGACAAATAAGCAAGCGATTGATAAAGAAACTAAGACAATCGTTACGAAAGAACAATAAAAAGGAAACAACTAAGGGTTCCACCAAGATTTGAACTCGGATTGCTGAAGTCAGACTCCACAGAGGTAACCACACCATATGACCCACCGACATTATACAGCAATAATAAAATGTTATAACCTTTCGAACCATAGAGCAGAATTGTTGGCTCCGTACATGTTACGGATGCCAGACATGTTTCAAAACGTCCACTTGTGTTTAAGTTTCACATAGGATATACTTCCGTACACATCTCTTCAAAGTTAGTCTTGTCGATCAATACTCATGCGTTTACTGCAAGTACCGAAAATCTCTTTGTAAAATAACCAAGACGTATGAGGTTCGATTGCACACAAAGGATTCTTTTTTAATTAAACAAAATAAATTATGTTCAAATCATTCACTTCAGAGCTCGGACACGTCCCATAACTTTAGTGTGGACGTCTATTTCCTAGTTCATGTATTCAAGTAAAACACATAGTATACTACGCAATCGCTTTGGCCACACTAAAGTATCGATTTGCCACATGATGAATTCACGTTCTCCAGTTATGGAAATATCACTGTCTGTTTCCGTTATCCAATTCATGTCTTGGAAATGTATATCAATTAGGCCTCCATGTTGTTTCCTCGATAAAGTTCGATAGCTACTTGAATAGTTGATTCACGGTTGACAGTCGCAGTTCAGTACCGGGGTAATGATCGTAATCATCCATAAGATGTATTATCAATACATCTCCAAATTGGTAAACTGGACGCGTCTGCCACAGAGACCACACCCTTGGTATTGGGAGGCACCAAATAATGACGATTTACGCAGTGCCTGTGTATAGGACATATTGACTCAACTACTACTTCACTTGTTTTAAAGCTTCAAAAATTGGCGAAAAGAAGGCACAAAATAAAATTCTCTCAGTTTTGTTCCCCACATTCTATGCTAAGCAAAAATTGATGATTGTCCTCTAATGTATTTACAATGCAAACTTTACAATTTATTCGAATCAATAACATCTTATGGCTTCCGATGCATCCCTCTTGGCATTAAATGGACCATTCCAAAATGGTTTCTTAATTCCATTACTTTCGTGGGAGGAAGTTCATAAACAGGTCTATTTCAGCCTAGTGTATTTTCCTTGCAGTCTAATACAAACCGGTAACAGCATTTTCTCGACAATAATTAGACCCCAGTCACAATACTATATCACTCTATATTCTACTTGCAGAATCTAGATTCTTTTCAGTTTGGTATTGGCTTAAACACTCAGTCTACAAATCCGCACTGGCATAAGAATTTAAACAGAGTCACTTAAAAGAGAGGTCTCATTTATTGAGGAATAGAAAATACTCTCACAGCTTCGAAATCTGTTCATAGTACTAGCTGTTACACTACAGTTTACTTTCAAAATTCTATACACTCCATCCTTCTAAAACTACATGTCCTTACTAAGTACTGAATCCAAATGCACATACTTTGAAACGTGAAATCATAGAAGAAAGCATATCAAAACAAAAGATAACTGCAGGAATTCCGTTTATCATTTATGTTAACAGGGGAAAGAATTGTATACCGGACTAGGAAATGGCATATGATTAGAAAATAAATAGTGATTCATAATTAAACAGTATAACAAAAAATATCACACTTAGTATGTGGTCCCAATTTTTCCAGATTTGTTTTTAAAAATCGCGTTTTCAAAAATAAGGTAATCCCGTGTCTGTTTCAATTTGAGTGGACGGTGGACATCAGCATCAGCTCAAGCCTATTTCAGTAAAGGACCACGCTGCCCATTTCTGAATGAAGGGTTCTGAGAACGTATCTGGATTTATCTTTTCCGAAATCGTTTGATGGCTTTGCAGGGAAAGATAAGCCGCATACAATCCTGACTTGATGCTTGTGTCAGTGCTCCGTTGCATTAGAAGGGAGTAAATCATTGCTCCAGCGAAGCTGAAAATAAATGTGGAGCAGAGTAGTTTAATCAAAAGATATCTAGAGTATTTGCCAATGTCCTCGCAACTCTCGAAAGTGCTATTGTTACGTGCGTTTTGTTGAAACAAGGCGCATCTCTTGCACAAACAGCTCTTTACATCTATTCTCCAAATGCCTGCCCTTGGAAAGTGTAACGTATTTTCAAAACAGATTGTGAGTTTGGTGCACATTTCGTATTATGTTAAATGTTGATTCCCTGTGCGTATAATAATTAGTTGATCCGCATTATATAGTAGTTTAGGCGTGACCTTTCGTCCAGCACATTCTATTTTCAGTTGTAGCGTTGGAGGTTGAGGCGATGGATGTTCGAGGAAGAAGAGTTTTTTGCTGTTACGTAAAATGATCTAGTCCTTTCCTTTAGTACCAGTTATTTTCATCCATCATGACCTCGCGCGCACTCGCCACAGATTATGGACCAAGCGAAAGTAGTACAGGGTGATGTAACAGGCTATTGTACGATGGCGAAGAGCGAAAGTATGAACAGTGGGAAGTTAAATTTCATGGGTACATGAGATTGCGAAAACTAACGGAGACTATTTTACCACAGAACCAGATGCTGCAAAGAACGAGGAGGCCTTTGCATAACTAATACAGTTCCTCGATGATAGGAGTTTGGCTTTGGTAATGAAAGAGACGATGGACCATGGTCGCAAAGCTCAACAAATTTTAAGAAACCTCTACACAGGGAGAGGAAAACACGTATCATAACATTGTACAGGGAATTGAGCAAGATAAAAATCGAAAGTAGCGAACGGTTACTGATTACATTATTAGATCCGAAACTGCTGCTACGGCGTTGAGAAATGCCGGGGAGACAGTCAGTGACAGCCTACTTATCGCGACGGTACTAACGGGTTTACTACAAGAGTTTAAACCTTTCGTTGTCGTCATCACACAAAATGATATCCGATAACGTTTACAGTCTTTAAAGTTTCTTAAAGGGATTACGAGGAAATTGATACAGCAAGAAGTAGCGACACAAACGGGACAGTATTGATAAAATCCTCTGATAGACAACACGGAAAAGGGCACTCAACAAAGGTAGTAACCTGTTGTGCTCGCGGAAAAGCAGGTCATAAAGTGAACGAATATTATTTGAAGGGAAAATGATGGTGTAATTTGTGTAAGAAACCGACACATTCAACGAGAACATGTTGTAAACAATTCTGTGGCATGAAGACAGCCACTGCGAAGCAGGCCACATCGATAGCTAAAGATGAAAAGGAAACATAACTTTGCTTTCAAAGTCGATGACTACTACGGGAATAACAATTAAGTAGGAAAAAATTTGTTAGACTGTGGGGCTACAATGCACATAGTCACGCAGGAAAAATTCTTTACCGATTTTGATACCAATTCCAAGCCAGATAAACACTTCTTTGAATTGACTGAAGGGTCACGAGAAAATAATATTGCTAAGAACAGGGGCAAAGTTAACGTGAATTTGATCACTCAAACAGAGGAAGTGTGGATGCAAAGCTGAACAGAGCCTTATATGTGCCCTCGTATCCCCAGGACATAAGTTTCAGCTCACGCTGCCATCGAGAAACGGATAACAATTACATTTCGTCCCAGATTCAGCAGAGCTGATAGCAAGTAATGGTTCTAGCTTCGACATAGAGAAGGATGGTAACCTTTATTATTTGTGTCCATCGTATGTTACAAGTAAACAATCATACGACTAGCAAAGGTGGCATCAAATTTTGGGACATTGCAATCAAGCGGTTGTTCTAAAGTTCGAGGAACTTGCAAATGCTATTAATGTTACCGGTAAAGAAAATTTTCGTTTGCGAAACATGCATTATGGGTAAACAAGCGATTAGCAGGGTACCCAGCGTGAGAGTAAAAGCACCACTTGAATAAGCACACAGTGATCTTGCAGACCCTGTTGATCCAATACGCGTCTAAACCTCAAGCTAGAACGGCCTTAGTTACGCGGTACCAAAGAGATGCTCAGCACAGAAATTTCTAGAATATGCTAAGAATATTTCTACACGTTTAGAGTTGTAACCTATAAAAAGATCTCCTTCACCAAATATACTTTGAAGTTATTTATATCTACCAAAATCTTTAACTCACTCTATGTGATACATCGAATAGTATAGACATTTTTGCAGCGGCATATAGGAAATACTGTATTAAGCATGTCGTTGGCACCACGTAATCAAGGTCGTTACGGCCTAACGAGCGTTTCCGGTTTACGCGCGTATAGCAAATGAAGCTTTCCGTTACGCTATGTCATTTGTTATTCAGGCGCTACATTTGTCTATTTTCTAAAGCAGAAAAGTGACGCACTTAAGCAGCAAAAGCATTTCTCGCGGATTCAAGCCCTTATTGAGGTAAATATTTCTCAAAGAATTTCGAACAACTCTTGCGCCAAAATCAAATTAAACATGATTTTAACTCTCCCTTTTCGCCTTTTCAAAACGATATCGTTGAAAGGGGCTTGTAAAACCTACTTTGACATACGCCTATTATTGGAGTCGCAATGACCTAAAGAATTTTCGACGTATGCTATTACGACAGCTGCGTATATCAGAAACCGATGTTGTACACGGAACACCCGACAAACTCCATTTCATTTACTCAATGGGAAGAAAACCAAATGTTGCTCATATGCACATTTTTAGTACCGTGTGCTTTGCATTTCCAAACCAAGAACGAAAATTGGATGCAAGAAGCAGGAAAGGAATTTTCGTCAGATACGACGGGGAAAGCACTTCACATCTTATTTATTTCCCTTACGAACGGAGAAGTCAGAAAATTTAGATGTGTGAAGTTCATCGATGAATTTGAGCAATCTCCAGGTACAAGTGTATATACAGAATTTGCCGATGATTTCATCTACCACGAAAGTGATGATAAACAGAGTAATGTTGAACGCGTTACTCAAGACGATGGCCAGACACCTCCGGCAAGAAGAAATCCAACAAGGAAACGAACCCAACCAGATCGATAAGGTATGCCTATCACGGATGATGCCTTCTGATAGGCAGAATATCTAATTTCATGGGGAAATTAACTGGCATGTGACTGTGAGTAACAACTTTTTAATATTATATTAACTGCAATTTCCCTTAAGTTAGACATCCTACCTATTTTGACCATGACAGGCATATACATGTAGCAACAAAACCTGATATGATAGGGGAAATGGACTTCCATTTTCAAAATGGGAGTGAAAAAGTAGTCCATAAGCATGTGTTCATTACCTGGTAACATTTTGGTCGGAAAAAATGTCGATCAGTGTAATTAATGCTGCACAACAGGGAAATACATCACAGAAATACTTAGGTCGCTTTCTGGGGACGTGAAATTAAAAGCGAGCGCATTTTAGTGTGAAATGGCTGAGGATCAACAACGTTGTTGTCCGTTAAACAGTGTATCCAGCTGGACTACTGAAGCAAGGGGTACT
Organism: Alatinidae sp. Z8VKAUB7J3; assembly: GCA_010016025.2. Classification (NCBI taxonomy): domain Eukaryota; kingdom Metazoa; phylum Cnidaria; class Cubozoa; order Carybdeida; family Alatinidae; species Alatinidae sp. Z8VKAUB7J3. Next base: position 67,223,055 of record JAAAKM020006971.1, on the reverse strand, counting down.
AGACATTTTATATAAAATAAACCATACCTGTCTCCGGCACCTGACACAGAGGTGATGGTAACAGGAAGATGATGCGATGATGCCGCAGGATAATGATAAAATAGAGCAGGACTGTTTGTTTTCTTGAAATCGTTTCGAAGTGAAGACATCCTTGTGAACAGCTTAGAAACATCCGTAATGGGTCCCTTAATACCGATCATAACACCTTGTTCTCCAAGACTTACTATCACGCATGGTATTCGATCCAAGATTGGAATGCTTAGTCTTGCACATTCTTCAATTGAATTTGCCTGCTGAGAGCTTGATTCGTCCACGTACAAATCTGATTGCTGATTGGTTATTGCAGCATTTATCGAGCGTAGCTCACCTCTATTCGGAGATATAAATGTAATTGCGCCACAGAAATCAGTGAAAAACGGCTTCTTGGCTTTTTCAAAACATGTTGGCTCAAACCACACTGTAACAGGAAATGAGAAGGCAATTAGCACGTCGGTTCCATGGTATACTTCGACCAGAGTCGATTAATGAATTCTTTTAATCAATTCTGCTACGAGAGCATCGAAGAGGTGTAGATTGATTCTCGTTGCCAGAACCTCTTACGTCAATATTGCTTGTAACCTACTGTACCTACTGTGCCAATAATTGGGAACCTACATCAAACATTCAAAAATGCAAGGTGGGGGATATTTCAATAAAATACGAGATTAACATATTTTGACAACGGGATAGAAACCTGTTCCTCTCTCAATCCGCCTAGGCACCCATCAGTTTCAACTTCATACAAGTGCTGATGGAAACTGAACTAAACGTAAAAAATATTGTGCATATGACTTCTTCCGCAAAGTGTACTTAGTTCCACACTAATTGTTACTGTATTCTTTCAACTTCGTAAAATATACGGATTTTTCCCCCAAATCAGCCGGAACTCGTTCATGGTAAGTTAGAGGTTGGCTTGGGTTAGGGTTGTTTCTAGCTTTTCCCTTTTGACTCTTTTAATCTATTGTTATTGTGACTCTGTCTATACACTTCCTACACTAAATGTGTAAAAAAGATTATATTGTACCAAAATAGTTTTAATTAACATCAAATTGAGAAGTTACTTCTTTGTTCGTTTTAAACATAAAAAGATAACAGATTGAACGCAGAGAGCTCTTCTGTTGCAAGTATTGCTACTTTTGTTGCTCACAGAATAAGATCTCGCTAAATCCTGCCTTACTCATTTGGTAAACAGATAGGAAATTGTTTGTTACATTATTGGTTGCATGTAGACACCTTTGTTATTATATTTTAATTACCGTTATTCTTGATCAAACAATTTTGGTGCAATATAATATTTTTTACACAAATATCAGGCACGTTTTGCTTAGATTTGTCAACAGGTTTTGTCTATAATCAAGAGACAGTTTTTACAACATGTTTACGATACAAAAGACACTGTTAATCAAATTGGAGGAGAGTTCTGATCTGTTCCAATCTTTGACCAATCTCCAGATGGAAGAGTTTCGAGTTTCTCTGCATATAGGAAAATATTCTGTGGCTGAAGTTACCAAGTCTCAAGGCACAGTTGGGTGCGAAGTATGAATTGTCTATCATAGAATCGTTCCGAATACACAAAGAAATAATGCTAACTTTTACATTGCAATTAATATCAGTTTCGTACAAAATACGTCCATAATCTTTCTGGCATCTAATTTGATAAAGAGTATTACTTAAACAGTACCTAGAAAAGCCGTGGAAACTTAAGATTTGTGTCAAACAGTGTATCAAAACAGCTATCATCCTCACCTGGGACATTCGCGTCTCCACACAATCGAAGCGCATATCCGATAGCTCCAACAGAAAGGTTTCCATCAATACAAACAACTGAAGCGCTCCTTATGTCATTTTCGAATTCTGAAATCTGTAAAAATAGGATACCATCGTCTTAACAACAAATGAATCAGAATTACATGAGTCTGGGCAAACACAATCTCCATGATCATAGCATGCACGATATAATTAATATTTTGTTTGTGGTACAAAATAAGAATATTGCACGAAATAGCGAAAACATTGTGTACTTAAAAGCTTTTTTCGTCGTCTGTCAGAACGGAATGATCATACAGTCCACTTTAGAATGCTTTTAAACACTTTGTCCACTTCAGTGAGCACCATTTTCTCCTTAACGACTTTTATTCAGCTTCTCAAATGACTCACATTTCGAACGTCACGCATCTTGCACAAGGTCAAAACAAGCATTATTATCTGTCAATAAACTATTGCAATCGCTGGTCTCTCTGTAAAGTCATCCAAAATATCAGCAGATGGACAGTGTGAATGTTTATGATTTTTTTTCACTTGGCGTTCATAAATTTTACAATAGGCCTAAATCTAATAGACCTGTCACACAATGGATTGATTCGAACGAAATCACGAGCATTGAGTTTCTCAACCGATGGTGATTATTCTGTTGTCTTCTCCAAACTTTGATGTTTTCATGATTCGTTTGGTTTCAATATTTCATGCTTAAATGCTACGATGATTAGTATAAAAAACGTCTGGCTGAGTTAATCTTTAACAGAGGTAGTACCCTATTACATGATCTATTATTACGCACCACAACTTTGAACTGTATCGTACATACCACATGTTACTTATTATAAGTTAAAATGATATTGTGTGAGTATATATTAGCAATAACTATTTAATAGCTGCTCAGAATTCTCAAAATTAGAAGCATTTATCCGTTAAAAACATGTTACGTCCAAGGTCTTTACATCATCTGAGGAGCGCGTAAAAATTACCCGACTGTGTTCAGAACGTCAGGTAATTTTTACGCAGGGCTTTCCAGAAAGCTAGGCAAAGGTCATCAAAACAGCAACTTCACATATTAAACTTTATGTAATTATTATTAGTTTGCGCAAACAAAAAGCTAAAATTAACCGATGCGATGACAGTGGAGAGGAAATTTCACAGACTGGCCACAAAGTTCTTATCCTTGCAAATCTTACTGTTGCTTGGTTGCAAAGCCATAGATTGGCGTCAGAATGCCAGAAATAGATGATCAATACAGCAAAAGAAAGCTGAGAGAGTACTCTTTCCGATAGCAAGGCAAAGATTGTGTTTAGTGAAACGGTAGGGGAGAAAAGGGGGGTGCGTAAAAATTACCCGACACTCTGGAGTGCGTAACAATTACCCGACACTCTGGAGTGCGTAACAATTACCCGCCGTGACTATATATATACATCAAAATATAAACTACAAGTATCTATAATGCATAACATAGCTTCTAACACCAGGGGCTCTGGACATAAGTGACATGTTGATATCCCCCACAAACTAAATATACTGGTATATAGTTTGACATTTTATGCAACACTCCTACCTCATTTGGGATCGTTCTTTCAAGCCCTATCTTATGTAGACAGACAATTCCCTCAGTGCACCTTGTTCTTTCCCTTGCTAAATTGCAAATAGCTTCCTCTGCTACAAGACTTACACTCTCTGTGAATGATCCTGTCAAGAAACATGAAACAAAGAAGGTAGGAACATATCCCAAACTGAATCTGAGCTGAATCTTGATATTATCCATCTGTAATGCATCCCCAATGCTTCTAAAGACATCATTGCTGTGACTGTTATGGGAAGCAATGCTGCTCGGCAAACAAAACAATCGATTTCCACTCAAACCATCATCTCCGGCTTCTTCACAACTCAAACATGAACTATATTATAAGAATTGACTGATTCAAGTAGTGTACACAGGGAGCTGATATTCACATGTACAATTCTGTAGTGACCTGTAGTACTTTTGTTATGAGCATAGTAGTCCATGATCTAGAGCAGTGTCTCCCAAACTATGGGTCACAACCCAAAATGGGGCTGCACAAACATTTTGGGGGGTCACTTGATGTGTGTAAAATATTAAATTTTACATATATATGTAAGATTATGAAATGCAGGATTTTGATAGGATAATATTGAAGTCTTTCAAGAGGAAATGAAAAAGTATGCACCAGGATATCAATGGTGACATATATTTGTTTATTCCTGAAACTCTTTAAACTGAGGCCTAAGTACTATCATTTTGTAATGCCTTTCGTGACCTGTGATAAATATGGGAAGGCCTATGATCTCCAATAGTGACATATTTTCTATTTCTCTAATGTTCTCTGCAAAATTATCAAAGTTACAATTGGATACAAGTAAATATATATACCATCTGCAAATGCTGATCCTGGTAATGTTGATGGTGTATGTGTAGTTCCAGTGATTTGCTTGCTTAGTATGGTGTCCTGGAAAATAAAAGCAAGTATCAATGCAATTATAAATATTATACATGTAAAAATAAATACAAAAGTACCATAACCATATGACATTAATCACACATGAGATTCTATGCACTGTGTCTCCTTAGGGCACTACAAATTAGTTGTAATATATCCTTGGTAAATTATATGGTCAATTGATCGGTAGTGCAACACAAATTATATACACTGTTAACTTTTAGAGGTGGCCAATTGACAGCAAAAGTTTGACATGTTTGTAGGATTTCTTGAACAATCAGCTGATTTTGAAAGTTACCATAAATGTAATGTAATGCAGATTTGTTTAAAATTAAGTAAAAATGTTTAGAGTAGCCAAAATTTAGGTAAAAGTGTTGCCCCACTCTAAAATAATGTTGATTTTTTTGCTGTAAAGCAGAAGTCTCTATAGTGTACATCTTGTAAACCATCCATATGTAATTATTTGATTCAAACCACTCATAATCACTGTATGGGTATCCATTCCATCTGGGAGATATTCCTGCTGCAAGTATCCATCCAGGTGGCCACATAATCAAAAATGACGTAAGAAAACGTGCTAAAGTGGCACCTTAGTACTTAGTGGTATTTTACAAATTTTTTATCTGATATTATATAGGGCCTACATGTTAACAACCTTGGCCAAATACACTTTGAACTCTTCAAATCCAGGAACCTGAAAACATCTTCCGAATGTGCCAGGAAACTCATGATCAAGACATGTCTAGTCTAGGTCTATCATATATCATGATAATTCCAGATCATTACTATACTTGACTCCCTCTCTAAAAATAAAATAAAGCATTACTGATTAAGTAGAGGCCTACTTAAGATGTGAACTACTGCATACTGCTCGTACAGCACTTAATTTGTAAGCTACTAGACTGTACTAAACTTGGATGTATCGATACGATCGGGACTGAATGACTGTAAGTCTCGTCAGAACCCTGAAACTGATCAGTTAGAAATATGGATAGTGACATATGAAGACCTCCATCTACTATCAATATCTTACGCTGGTAAACCTACTAGGCCTATCTAGAACTCGTAATCTGTCCATGTAGCTATTTTACATTAGTCGGTCAGGCATACGCGCACAATGTACCATCACGGTAATTCCTTGTTTGTTAAAGATCGTTACAACTAGTTCTTATCTTGTAGTGGTAGATATACTATACTTCTACGTTACTTACTTGACTAGTGTTATTGTTTGTCGTATCCATTTCCATTTTTAACAAACGTCACCAACAAACATAAACAATCTCCATCATTACCGCCATTTTGTTCTCAAACATTCCCGCCAATCAGACACGTCTAGGACGCATGCGTTTAGAAAATCACAGCTGGACAGTTACGACCACTGACGACGCGCACAATGCAGGCCAAATAATCCAAAGCAACTGATTAGCGTGTATAATTTTAGTATTTTTCAAGTTATTTTCAAGTCGATTTTGACTAGTTTCTACCTGTTTACTTCTACTACTTTCACGTCCAATGCGAAAAAAAGCGGCTCCGTGAGGAGGTACGTGTCCCTACACTTGCCTCAAGGATCAAATCAACGCACCCAAATCTGATGAAGAAAGTGGAGTCTAGGCAATGACCCTCTGATATGTTTAACGTCGGTAGATTGGGATTGTTAATGAAACATTGAAGTTGACTCTCTGCCCCTGGCTTCTTCAGCCCTTTACACTCTCCCAATCATCCACATCTTCATTGTAATGGTCATTACTGAACATTTGAATCTGATCAACGTACCCATCACTCTATCTTAAGCAAGAATCCCAAAATTTATGGGACGTTCTAGATAGGGTGGCGTGGGAAGATCCTCCCTTGTGGATCCATAACTGTTCGCTGGAACCGGAGTTCTTGCTCTGCTGCTTCTCAAAAACTCAAGAATCCCCACTTTACACACACATACACACACGCACACCCACATAGGCCCTATAGAGCGAGTTCTTGTTACTTTTTTGACTATGAAAAGTTTTTCTTGATTTCTTGTTTGATACCTGAGAATTTTTCTCATATCCATTGCAGTCCTTCCCCGTGCTATCAATTCTTTAAGAAAATTTAAAATGACGAAAACGTTAGGGAATCATAGATTTGTAATTTGTTACTCAACGGAATTCAAAAGAGTTCTTTATGACTCTGATCAACATTCATAGTAGCATTAAATATGGCTTTGTGGTAAAGAATACGATTTGGGGCAAAGCTCATAAGGATTTTACTGCCATCCTTGTGACGTTGATGGGCCTATCCACTGCCTAAAGTATCCATTGTCTACATTTTACATGTCTATTAAAGTAACAATTATCCGTGCCTGTAAGGCCCCATGAAGTGGTCTAAAAAGTTGAGAGACGTTATGTAAGGCCCCGTGAAATGATCTAGAAAGTTGAGAGACGTTATACTTGAAAATACTGTCTACGTGAGTCTAAGCAGCTGAAATAGGAGGGAGGGGGTAGTTAATTGTAAGAAGGCTGATTCTATAACTATGCAAAAATCTTTGACAACAGCTATACAAAATTTAATTAATACTAGTATTTAATACTAACCTTTTAATGGTTACGAAATATCGAGGCACAAATCTTATTATATCAAAAATTGGAATCCTAATGAAATAAGGAGGCCCGTCGCCAATCGAAACTTTCATAGGTGGATATAATGTAATGCCTAGTTTTATCAACGTTTTACGATTCCTGAATTCTTTTGCTTGAAAGTTTCTAGAGTCACTTCTCATCGATATTCATGAAAACACTGGACTAGAAAAATGTTTTGAATGGTCGGTGTCCGGATGTTTGAGGTTCTACTATATCGCTTCTTTGATGTTCATACGTTCGTTCTCATCTGAGCTTGTGAAGCGGGTGAGACAGCTACCGTATTTCCTCTAATTATAGACCCGTCTATAATTAATTGAGGGTATCAAAAGGGGGGTCTATAACTAGAGAGGGTCTTTAATTTCCGGAACAAAGTTTTGAAAAAAGAGCATATAGAGTTTCAAGAAACACTACTAAAGTACATTTATACTTTTCATCATTACATTTACAGTTTACACCAATACCTTTTCACCACTGAATTGAAATCAAAACCAAAAAAGGTTTGCATACATTCAGTGGAAATTCAACAGACCTCGATCTGAGTCCGAATCATTGTCAATACGTAACTGTTCAGAAGAAACATACATTTCGCGTTCCGTTTCTGTGGTCACAAATGGATTTCCAAGAAAAGGCTCGTTCAGAGAGCCGGTTTGCTTCTTGAGGCGTTGCACACCCTTTTCGCACTTTTGACTTTTCTTAACACAATGTATTTTGTCATCATCAGAGCCGTCAACGGATAAAATGAGTGCACAGAGCTTGAATGACTCAACAATGATTTTCGTGGAGAGACTGTCCTAAGAAGACAAAATCTATATCTGCCGTTTTCATATAGATATAGAAGGGGCCTGTAATTAATTGAAGGCACCAAAAAAGGGGTCTTTAATTAGAGGGGGTCTATAATTAGAGGGGTCTATAATTAGAGGGGGTCTATAATTAGAGGGGGCCTATAATTAGAAGGGGTCTATAATTACTTGAATTGGAGGGGGTCTATAATTAGAGGGAATCTATAATTAGAGTAAATAAGGTATATTTCAAGTCCTTTGTGTTGTATACAATCTAGGATCTTAAACTAGGTTGAAGTTCTCCGATACGATGAAACTTGTGTTTTGAGTGGATGTCCGATTGGCTACCAGCACAATTTGGGGATAACTCTTTTACTCAACCCTTCATCTTTTAACAAATTTTTCACCTCTTTTGCAATTTTAGACATCCCTGCAAATCCCCATGTCGGCTAACAATGGTCTGAATTTGTTAGAACAATAAATGGGATTGGGAAAAATTAATCAATGAGAGATAAAGATGTTTCTTTTTTTTGTAACGCTTTTGGCTCGGATACAGTGAAATTGTAACATGGCCCGTCATCTTTTAAGACGTTTTTCACACTTTCTCTGTTTTCAGGTTTACCCATAACTTTTAGCTCCTAAGAAAAAACAACATATAGCAGTGGTGATGGGATTCAAACTTTCAGTACTTGAATCATGACTCCAACAACCGGTACCCGAACTGGACTCGAACCAACGACCATTAGTTCATCATGTTCATTAGTTCATCGCTGTCTTCGCCATTCGAACCTCTCTATAAAAAGAACATGTTGTGTAGATCTGTACAGGGGACCAATTTCTTTTCTTTCTTTCTAAAAGAGGGGAGTTGTTGCCTATACAAACCCATCGTGTGTCTGTACGCGTATTAGGAAATGGGCATATTAATACTTCAGTAAATGAATGAGGCTACTTTGAAATGAAGCTTGAGTTTGTACACAACTACACAGCAGAACTTTATTGCTCACTGTTAATCAAAGTTATGAGTACAAAAGAAGAGCAATTTGCAAATAACAGAGAGCAGCATAGACCCTGAAATCGTTGCTAAAAGAGGTATCTTATAGTTTACCTAAGAGTCATTTTAATTAATTAAAAGGTGGTTGGGGATAGATACATCTTCCCCAATCTCTAAGACAATTTATATTTAGCAGAAAGGAAGATGTTCTAGTAATTGTAAGCCCAAGGATAAGTCATGCTGTTATCGTAAAGTAATAACCAACCCAGCAACTCCCATGTGTGAGACTTCGTATCTACTTGCATACTTCAACACTAACAGTTGTGCAAAGGTCACATTAGGACCCAATGGCAGTTTCTTGTTTTAAGCAGAAGGTGTGTCGCCTAACGAAGAACACTGCAAGATTTTAGTAGGTAAGAAAGGAATTGCCGCAAGTCCAGTTTCTTCTATGGCATTATTATGTCGTAGGGTAAACATAAAGTAGCACACGAGTCTTAATCCCGTATTCCTACGTTGTATTTTCTTTCTTTGTTTTATTATTATTATTTCCCATAACATACCTCCCTATAAATTTTACCTGAATCATTATTCTCCATCATTATCATCGAGTCTTCATACTGATCAGTTTAGAAGAAACAGAGGGAAGCGTCATGGCTTTCATCACTTTTATGATCTCAGCATCTTTGCTGTGCATGTGTTTGGCATATAATTCAACAGACCCTAACAGTGATGAGGTATTGGAAGACAATGATTCAAGGCTTCAAGCCATAATGGTAAGAATATTTTGATTAATCTGAGATAAGACCAGCGTTGTTTTAAATTCTTTCAATTGCATTGACATGCTGCTCTTACAAAGCCATCTTAATTGAAGCACACAGTTTCTGAAATAAATTCTACGTAATTTGTTCATGATTCTATTAATAAGCAGACGTGTGACCTTTGAACACCCAGCCTATGGTCTTCTAATTTTTCATTCTTATTATTGATGTTGTTTAGTTACTTTCCTAGACAAATGTTGCACCATATAGCATTCTGTGACGCGACTCACAAAAGAGTTTTCGTGATCTTGCCATGGCTTCAGTCGAACCTGCCTGTATTAAACGAGTTTAATGCATCAATTAAAAAGGTTGTCACCAAAGTATGAGCGTGCCTGACTACGAGTACCTGTTACGGGGCAAGTGTGTATATATATATATATATATATATATATTATAAATATATAAGGCTCGATGGCTCAATGGTTAAGGCGTTGGTTTAGTAATCATGAGGTCGCGGTTCGAATCCGGTCAGCGCCGTTAATTTATTTTGACACCCGTAAAGCTGAAAGATACTTTTTTAAAGCGTCATGTTTTATGTCAGTGTAGGCCTGACTCATGCACCTACCCTCAGCTCCGGTCCTTCTTAGAAAAATGTAAGCAGCAGTGATGTCGCCTGGCTTTTGTTCCCTACCCTTAAAATAGCTCCTGTCTTCCCTAATTCTAGAGAGTGTAGACGCATTAATATCTGTATAAACGGGCTCGACTCTTAACTCGAATTTACGTGAATTTGTATCATACGTTATATACGTTACTGAACACATTTTGAAATTTTTTGAAAGAAGTGATTTTCTTAATATTTTCAACTTTTGCATTTATTTCCACGTCCTAATGCAAACTCTTATTCACTAAAATACTTTTGAAATTGACAATCTTCAATTTGCATTTCGTGTTTTTGATTTTATCAATTCAGTGTATACGTTCCTAAAAGAGCAGTGGAAAACAGCCTTGCTGCAAGCTGAGGACGTTTTGATAAACAAAACCCAAATCGCAATCCAATCTCCATTGTTTGCAACGGTTAATCAGGCCTGAAGCGACCTGGGCTACAGGGGGCGTAGCTTCCTAAATTTGCCAGCATCATTTAATTCTCCTGGCAGGATTCAAACATCCATAGGTCTCCCCAAGTCGTCGCAACGTCAGTCCCAAATTTTACCCCCCCCCCCCTATGGTTCAAAATAGCCTCTCTATAGTTCAAAGCGCCCTCCATAGTTTAAAATAGCCCCTTCAAATTTCTAATCCTGGCCACGAGTCTGAAGTTAAGTACGGAAAGATGAGTTTTATGAAATTAAGTATCAAATAACTGTGGTATTATATTACGTAAACTTCCTAAAACTAACAGCAAATGTTCCTATGATGCGAAAGTTGGCTTCTTGAATATGTTTGGATATAGTCTGGGTCTTGCTTGGCCAAGCCTGACATCTTGCTTGGAAGACGGTCGCCTCATCTTCACTTTTCTGTCTTTACACAATAGAGTAAGGTACCCTTGATAAAATACCTTAACCACCTTGGCAATGTGTTTATATGTATATAAGGTTAGAAAAGGTCGCAAAAAGAAGTGCTGTCTGAAACTTGATAAGTGCGTGTTTAACTTGAAACCAGGCAAGGGATCATACGCAGCAAAAATAGAAATATGAAATATGAGTCGTTCTTAAACACTTTGGCAATTAAATCAGGGATAGATTAGAGAGAATACTTTTTGAAAAGGTTTTGGCTAATCAACGCAACTATTATTTAACAATAATTCTGAGAGACAATGGAAGTTCGAATCCTCAAAGTGCTTGTTTATATTATTTGCCGAAGTCAGCAGAAACTAAAAGCTGCGCTGATAAGCAGATGATAACTCTGTCGTGAAATGCTGCATGTTTTGGTTAGGAATCGTTATGTTGTGTAACATTCGTTATGCTATGTAAACACTTGTTAGTTTATAAATACCATCTTAATACCATTTTAATTGCCTTTGTAAATTAGTCTTATTGTCACTTAAATACCCTTTATAGCACGTTCTTTTTATTCCATTTTGTGTCAATTTGAAAACCATTTATTCTTTAAAATCGTAAACCCTATCTTATTGTTTGTTTGTTATGTTTATTCAATGTATATAGACAATACAATTTCGAATAACGTTCTAGAGGTTTATGTAACTTGTACAAATCAACTTGCTTGATGACACCTTTGCAGTTTAATATCTTTCAAGATAATATATTTGGGGAACTGGAATCTCTGAGTTCTCAACTCCGAGGGGCAGGTCTCGCGCAGGTTTTTCTTCAGCAGTTAGAAAAAGGGACAGACAAATACGAAATTTTAAAAAATACTGCTCTTTGTGAACTGCGCTCGTTAGTATGGGAAAGAAAATCAGCACGTGTCCTAACCTCTAACGAAAAGCAATGAGTAGTTCTTAGCCATAATTGACAAATAATCCCCTTGAAGAGACAGAAAGATTATCCCTACGAAAGCGCCCTTAGAATTGGCAGGCCTGCCACTCGCAGCTGCAGCAAGACAAGCAGAGAGCAGATCATTATAGAAGGAGGAAGCTACTACAAAGGGCCAAGGAGGACCTAAAAGATTTTTTTCTGCGGAGGTCTACATATATAAAGAGAATGCCATAACGCCGAACAATCACCATATCGTTACCGATGTATCCATATCCGCATCACAACAAATGACCTCAATCACAATGCCACATCTTAAACATTTATAGGTTACGTGTATATGTGCTGTAACCTATGTATTTGACTTGTACCCGCAACGATAGCGACATGCTGTAATTATCCGGGCAGCGAAATTAGTGAGCACAAAAATCACTACCAACAGCTTGTTGTGTAAGTCGGAAAGTGTGTGTGCGTGTATTCAGAAATCTACAAATCAAGCATTGCGGAAGCCGCGATCCTGTGCAAATTTTATCACTGTTGTCAGCTTTCTTTAAGATGGGTAGATAATATAATACATGTCATTAGCAGTTAACTAAATCACAACACATTTTTGTCCCCTGGATTTGTTTCTTTTTCACGTTTTTGAGTAATAAAACATTGGCAAAAAGTAAAAATATCACATGAACAACAACTTTAAAGTACTGTTATTATGAGGCATTTATGAGGTCAAAGTTATCGAATCTCAATAAAATACTGTTTTTTTCTAATTTCGAAGTATAAGAAGATAAAATGAGTTTATTACCTTGTTTCGGAAGCATACACTAGCAAACCCCTGTAAATGGTAAAACAAAGCTAACATTAAACTTAAGAGTAAAGAATACGCGAGGGCTTTAGAAGGAAATTTGGAAAACATTTTCATAAAGCAGGAATTGATAGTACTAACAGGATAACCGTTGTTTACAAGAATGTCATATAGTTTACGAATCTCATCATTAAAGAACAAATACGTAAAACCCGTATAACAAACGTAAAATTTGACTTTTCATTTATTTTATATTCTTGTGTTATCTAAGAAATACTTTGTCAACATATGTTTTGTACAAGACCCACATAAAAGAAAGGGGGCGGACGTCGGGCCACCTCTTTATTCATGATGACAATGGACTTAAAGGCAAGGACGTGCTACAACCACCCTAGTGTCGACAATGCCCACCTTGCAATGAAAACAAGGAAATGAAAATATGTCAGAGCGAAGAAATGAGGGCGGGGTACCCTGTCCACTCTAGGTTATATTCAAAATGATATTAATGGTTTTGTTAGTGGTACACCAGTAAACCATGATCCGACACCGAGACCTGCCATAAATACTTATGGGTTTTCCCTTATATTTTGGCTGGAAACACCAGTGAGTACTGCAGTGTAAACTCGTTGCTAGTACATAGATCAACCATACTTATTAAATGCTTTGCGAATATATATCCGCTTAAGGGGTCCTGTTAACAGTGGGCTTGTGCTTTTCCATAAGTCGTAAAAATGTCTCTGGCTCCATAACCTCTCTTGAAGCTGCAAATCTACAGAACCTGTTCTGACGAGCTTATCCAAGAACGTTTTCATCATTAAATAATTAGTAAAATCTATTTAATTTAAGATTAGTATATGATTAATAAGATTGCAGCCACGTCCAAGCCAGACAACGAGTAAAAATCTATGATAAAATTGTGTTTTGCATTGGAGATGCGATCAGAGAGGTGATATACTACATTTTTCTTATTGATAGGCCTTATATAAACATCTACGCCTATAAATTATCTTTGTTAATCATATTATAAATAGAAAATGTTACGCGATTTTTCTTGTTAATTGAATTATGCAGCAGATGGGTGGTGTGGACTCAATCGCAGGACTCAAATCAACTGAATTCTTCCAAGAGAAAGGTTCGGATATTCTGGCCAGCTCAACAGGGCTTTGTTACTCTTTCACACCCCAGTGATAACCTGTTAAGTGCTTTTTTATTTCTCAGGCTTACAATTGAGGTTTCCTGGGTGATGTCGTACACCAAAATAATAACTCCGTAATTCTATAAAAAAGAGTGACAATAATTAAATTGTATGCTGCCCTTAAAATTCCTATAACTGTAGAGTTTAAACCGATTGCTCCAGACCAATACAAAACCACTTCTTATAGTGCAAGACGATTTTATCAATTTATGTAATACATGAATTCTGACTGCGATAAGGTTGTGCACATTTAATAAGGCTATATCTGAATAACGACTAACCACATCTCTTCGTTTACGAGAGGTATGAATGATAACAGTTATCAACATTCATGTAACATATATTACACAAATATCTGCCTGCCTCACGTTCCATTAAAGTATATAATTTAAAAGCTTAGTCAACACGGTCCAAGCATTGTCAGGATGTTTTGATGGCATCTCACTAAGAAATATTTTGCTTTTCTGGACCGTATCTTCAATGAAACTTTTAGCCACTCCTCCTTATCAATTTTAAAAATTATGTCCCTAAATAGGCTAAATATTTTTAATCGTGGTTTTTGCAACTTTTAAAAGAATAGTACACTAAACTAAAACAAGCAATGCAAGTAATTTTTATTACCTCGCTGGAAGAAAAAGAGCTAATTATGATGATATTGGGAAATGGCAGTAGTTAAGTAAGTTGTTGATTAATTGCCAGACCAATCTTCATAATGATGCATTTTGAGAGAAAAGGTTCCACAAAAGCTATATTGCGCTTGTTCTACATCTGATCTGTATTTGAACAAGATGGAAAGTATTCTTCGTAGTTCATGTTACCTCAAGGGGCATCACCCAGATGAATGTTTCTAGATCAAAAACTGAAAAAGCAATATCACAGAAAGGTAGTAAACTGGCAAAACTTCCAAATTGATATTCACACACAATTCCCATCCACCTATCCTCAATATTTACAAGCAAAAGAATGTTAGTAAAAGTCAAAGATAAGCCTTTCCATTCTTAAAATGTTTTTAAGTTTTACTACTTTAAAGAGTTATTCTAAATAGGTCTTTTGTTATGTTAATTTTTTTGTAGAACAGTAGACTGCTGAAGGTTGGTATGCAGCAAGAGAGACAGTACGAAGAAGCGACTTTTACAACCAGCAGTTTGCCACATATTGTACACAATGAAATCTGACTGGAAATTGTAAGGTTTTGTTGCTTGAAAATAAAGGTCGTTGACGACCAATAATATGTTTGGAACGTGTCTGGTTCACTTCCTTCTTAAGACAAGCCAACAAATTGGCTCTATAAGAAGGATAATTATTATACGAGGTCTTTACAAGTTACATCGTACTGTATAGTTTTTGATATCAGATAGATATCAGCCAATCTGATGCTGAATCTTCTGTGACTGAGTGTGTCTATAAGATATTGGAAAACGATTGGTACCAGATCCCTTTGCCGTTAATTTACGCTTAAGATTGCTAGAGTCTGGAGACAGTTCAATTGTTTTGCATTAGATTACCACAACAACGGAAATATATCATGCGTGGATTTTATCACGATTTCTTTCAGAGAACAAAAACTATATTCAGAGATGATAAACTTAGTTGAACTTCTCTGGTGCATGCGATCACCACAATTAAATTAATTTCAAAGGATCTGATACGGTTTTTACCACTATCATCAGGAGGGCAATTTCGGCCCCAGAAGGGTGCAAGACGTGCATCGGATAGCACTGGTATCGAGTAAATAAAAGGCCTATTAATCAATTATCAAAAAGTATCCAGTTTCTTGTAACAGGGGCCGTGGTTTGCTACCGTATCGGCGTAAATGTTCAGATTATTCTTATGCTAGATATGAAAGGCCTATCTGACAATGTTGGAATGTTCTAAAAGAATATATAATTCATTATGTTTGATCTACGCGCCATTTACCGTTGAAGTAATTTTATTGGGATTTTCGTTCCCCGCCTGGCATGTGCATTGCAGATAAGAGTTTCCAGTTTACATGAAGAATAAAACTTTTGAAAACTTCTGTATTCCACTTATTTCTCACAGTGGCTTATCGGCAACTTTGTTAGCCCAATGATATTAGCAGTCTTAACATCAAGGGCCCTAGATTGCTTACCATAATCATATAAAAATGTTCGAAACTTGTCAAATGGCCTTTCGACTTCGTCATAAATTATAAACAGTGTTAGGAAATAAATATATGAATCATTAGGAATACCTATTTTCGTACTTTCCTACCATTTCTTTTTTTTTTAAATGGTACACTTTGGTCGCCTGTGCCTCAACAACCGAAAGATGATGATGATGATGACACGGGAGGAAATGTAAATTCGGTTCATTGTTTTTGTTTTCAAATTCAAAATTACGGATTTTAATGAATTTGTTTTAAAAGTTACTAAAAGAAAGAATTTATTCCTCCACTAGGACTCGAACCCAGCTTTTGCAGTGTCTTGCTTTGTCACCTCAAGGATGACGAACTAAAGCGTGACACATTTATTTCCTTAGTTACCATTTCAGCCCTCATCCTTTAAAGTCGACATCAATGTAAAATCTTTTGTAGTTTACAATCAACAAATCTTGTTAACTTTCACAGGTTATTTTATTGTTGTTTTACAGAAATCCACCAAAAATCCCGTTGTCTTTACAAAAACCTTGTGCTGTTGCTTTGGTATGCGGCAGGTTACTCCGTTTCAGAAGAGTCATTGAGGGTGAAATTCTTTAACATGCTCGTAGATTTTAACAATTCTTACTAAATCGTACACTCTCAACGTGAACTATTTACAATGGATTCTGAGTCGATGATGTAGCTAGCAGGCTGTTCTTTCCAGATCAAGAAACATAGCACAGATAGGCTGACCGCTAAATTACCTAAAGCCGGATACCACTTTTTATTATTAAAAGATTGGAAGCTATTGGGGCAAATAGACAAAAGGAGTGTTTATAGTTTGATCACCATAGCTCAGTGGACAGAGCAAGAAGATCAGGACGCGTGGGATCTGGGTTCGAATTCCGTGGCGACATTCCTTCTTCTCGTTACTTTAGAAGACAATTTACTAGTTCATAGTTATCTCCACCCTTAAAAGCTCTCCCGGTCTGATTCCGGTCTCTTTTGCGTATAGCCATGACTTTTAACTCGTTGCCATCCGTTTAAGAAAATGTTTCCGCTTCTGTGTGCTATCTAAACACCAACAGGGCAACACGGTCATGACCTGGATATTCCTTATGATATTTAAAATGAAGGGCAAGTCTTTTCTGTTCAAATACAATTCACAATGAATAGAAGATAAGAAACAGGAAGGAAATGATTTGCTGAAACCGCCCATTTACTCCTAAAGGTTCATGTCTCATTTCATAAACTATTTGCTTTAATTTCCAGAATCACCTTCACAGGAAGGAACACGCTTAAAGAGCAATTGGAATAATACCTCCTGACAATTTCATACATGGAATTTTAGGTCATCCGTTTACCAAATCTCATTAAAACACCTCGCGACCCGGTCGATGACAATGAGGATAATTCCTCTTTGAGTGCGAGAACAAAGGAAAACAAACGTAGAAAAATATTCTTGGTTTTTCCTAAGAAAGACAATCCTTCATCTTAATTAAACCACTAATGTTGGTCTTTGTCCGACATCCCCTTGTGTCACATCTCCCTAAATCGCTGTTTCTGTTGTCTCCGTTTCTTGGCCACATTCTTCTAGATTCATGCAGATATCCTGTCATAGTTTCTCTTGATACAGCAGTGTAGTACCGTGTATAAGCCCTATCGTGTGTTTGTCCATTAGAGTTCTACGGAAGAAATGCATCCATTGAGGAACCTCCCGTGTATAAGCCCATGAGCTTACAGATGTTAGAACAAAGAAATGAAGAAAAGAAGAGTATTCTTTGTTGAAAACTATATACAAGATACATCCCTAACAGCACCCTTGTATTCCTTGACACCATAGAGTTTGTATTTACATGGGCTTTCAATACCACCTGCTTGTGTCTGTCATAAATATACTATATATACTATATATATACTATATAAACTATATATATACTATATATGTGTATATACATATGTATATGTTAGCAGCTGATTCTTTAATACTTGTTAAGTTCACATCGACTATTGCAAAAAATATTCAAACGGTTTGTATAATTTTCGTTATTAATTTGTGGTTTTTTTAATTTGATCGTAACAATATTTCCGAATTTGTCAATTTTGGATTATTGTAAATTGCAATTTTGGACGATGCAGAATAATTCTTTTTCACATATAAACTTCTAATTGTTTTAGTGATTATCCCGAAACTTATAAGTTTACCTTTTGGAAACGTATGTATGAACAAAAACATATACACATTTGTTATAGACACATACGTGCTCTCGATGGAAGCATGATTTTCGTGGGGTTGCTTAGCATCATTTCATAGATTTCCTGCATCGAAAACATTGACCAGACAATTGCGTGCTATAGTTGCAAAGAACAGGTTAGTACACATTCATAAATATCAATACAAGAAAAGGTGCAAACACAATATTCTGTCAAAATTCTTTGGTATGTCTGCCCGATTGAAACTAGATGGTTTATTTGAAATAATGAGTAAAAGTATATTCTAACTATTTAATAATTGCAATTTTTAAAGATATTAGAGGATAAAAACGTTAAACTGAAAGATGATTTAGCACCAAAGCAAATAGATATTAGTGTTGTAAGCCAATAGCAATATATTAAACTTTAGTGTTGGGATAGTTACGTAGATTTTCTCACATACTTGTTTACATATACAGTTATAATAGATTTCCAACATGTTTCATATTGATGCAATTATAAATTGAAAGCTGATGTATCTGCATTAAATCTCGAAGACAATGTACAATGAACGTTTTTGACATTACTCTGAGCCTAAAATCTGACACGATTACCAGATATTTCACTATTCAGAGACCCTGCTTAATTAAATCCACGATAAAGTGACTACTACTACTACTATAAGACAATCCACTCATCATAATTACTTATAATGCCTTGAGCTGAGCTGCAAGCTTTTAGTTAGAAACCTTTAACAAGTAAATTAACCATATTTATAAATTCATACCCAGTTTGCTGAGGAAGAAATTGTTGCTGTTAATTTTGCCTTTATTACCGTTGTTTATCAATGTTATGTTATGTTTTGTAGTATCAAGCACTTGTGTATGTGAGAGCTCTTTATGATAACACATTAAAAAGATTTGAATTAACATTATAAATATATATATATATATATTTGCTTACATATGAACGAAACCTACAAAATGCTTATTTTTTCGCTCACAGTTCAATATCGTCAGATTTAATGTGCCTGTTAACAACTTTACGCATTCAAAGTTACATCAGAATACATTGGTCACGTCTTTACATATCTGTATGTACGCTATTATTCTTTTAATTTTTGCTAAGTGCAGTCTTACTTCTTTATGCAACATAAGAAACAAATCTTCGTTACTCTTAGGCAATATAGTTCTGGCTATACTAACTCAATAAATGTAATTATAGGTACAGGTTGTATTTAATCATTATGCCAGGTCATTTTATTGTTTTAATTTTCTTCTTTTAATGTATCAGCTTCAGAAAATGTTTTTGTGCTTTTATCCAACTCTTTAAAGTCTAATAAGACTAAATACGAAAACTTACATATACATATATTCACATACATATAAATTGGAAAAAGAAAAGCACAAGTCAAAATTGAAACGGAAAACTTTGGTATCGACAAGCTAACGTTTTCGCAACATTGTATTGTTGTTCACTTTTCTGCTGAAGGAGTCCCTGGACAATCCAAATCCATATTGAAATTCACTGTATATTTCTTCTATCATTGGTATCCATTCACATGATTCCTGTATTCCGAGTCCATATCTTCAATATTTAGCAAAAAGTATGCTTAAAAAAGGTATCAAGTAGAAATAAAACATATTTTTGTGTCTTGTTCTTAAAGCTGTCATTATATGAAGTAATTTTACGAAGTAATTCTACCGTATGTGACTTTCTTGCAAGGATCATCAGTTTCGTTCGCTTTCACATAAACATGACAATATCTGATTGCTATTTTTATGCTGATAAACTCTTATGATAACAGCGATTATCGTGCTTGCTTGAGAAATATTGTCATTTACATAGACCTGTAAACATTTTCAGTTCTGCGGGTGCAAGCTGTCATGTTCATCATCATGACAGTAGGCCCACTACTAGCTTTATGTAAACATTGTGATGCAAGACAGTGTTTGGTTAGAGTCACCAGCAACCATGGTACAAGGGCATTAATACAAAACTTTATCCACAAGTAATATTCATTTCCTGTCAAATCATGCTATGGTAGCTGTGTTCGCTTCTTAGGTATACACTTCTCTAGCCTAAATAGAGAAGCAATATAATTTAAAATTCTAAAGTACAACACTCTTTAGCAGTAGCTAGAAGTCAAAAGATTCTTTATTCTCAACCATAATTTATGATTCCATGTCTGATGAAAGATGTCCAAAACTAATAAGTAGTCTGCCTCGCTGCTATGTTTTGGTTAGAATATCTTTGAAGCAAAATTATGATATTTTCTCACGACCTACCTCTGCTTCTTTGTCCAAATGTTAACTTTCCTGTATCTCCAGTAGAATTGCTTTTTCTCCAATAATAAAGTGATTCACTTTATGTTTGCTTTAACAAGTTTTTTCTTCCTACCTTGTAAGCTGGTTATAAGACCTACAATAATTGTTTCGTTGAGAAAGTATTCTTTGATCGAAGTAAATCCTTGATGCAACATCTCGAACTCATAATGCTACTCCGCTTTGCTGAAAGCAAATGTTTCCTTCAAAATATAGGAATACTGAGTTACTTCTTAAGTTTCGAAAGTCGTAAAGTCGAGAACAAAGTAGTGAATCTACTCAAAAGCTGAGAAATATCGAAATGAATCGAGTCTCGTGGTTTAGATCTAACACACGCAAAATCACCGGTTACAGTCGTGCTGGGTAATATAGGCAAATTAATCAATTATTCATATATCGGAAAAATTACCGACATACAATCCCCTAATCTACAGGTAAAGCACTTAACCAGTTCAACGGGTAGAGAAAGCATTCAAGAGATCAGTTGTCCGAATTTAAAATTTCAGGGCAAAAAAATTCAGTGTTGAAATTAAAATCTCCTCTTTTGCGCTGTCTATACAGCGTTTCTATAAATTTGTTGTAAAACCATCATCTGCTCTTTCAAATTGAACATCAAGTATGGTGGTAATCAATAATTTGTAAGATTTAGCGTTTGTTCGTAATTCATAGCAGCAATGCATTTTTAATGAAGGCACATATATTGGATATCTGTTATTCAGAAACATGAATTCGATAACGACTGTTTGATATACATCTCGAATAGCGCATCGTAACTACACGTTTATTTCAATGGAACCAGACAACAAAATAGGAGGACGAGGTGTTGGCTTAGAGAGATCAACAGAGGTTAAGAAGTAAATGTTTTTATCTTTCCACGCCACAATTCAAAGCTTAGGAAAACTTGACGCAATTTCTCCATAGCAAATTCTTTATTCACACCCAGCTGGTCTATCCAGTTAGATGCGAGCCAACGTGAATCATGGTTTTACAAACCCGTCTTGTATTTTGAAATTCTTTGAGACAAATAAATACCTAACGCCCAAAGTTGCTGAGGCAGTTTATTTACCTTTTAAGAATAGGGAAACGTAAAGCATAACCTCAGGATGAGTAGCACTTGTTTCATAGCAGATCCTGCACCAAAAAGATTTCTCTTCCGTATATTCTGCCTAGAATTCGTTGGTTTTAATGCTTTTTCTAAACGCTGCCGTCTTTCAAACTGATCTTTAATGCCTGGCTAGCAATGGCAATATCAGCCTCTTTTCGGGCAAGAAAAACACACAAAAGAGGCTCCATACTACATGCTATGCAAAGGATGCAATATTTATATGTAGACAGTCTGGAGTGAGTAGCATGATCTACTTTTTAAGGCTGTATTATCTGAGTCGGCTAACTCAGTCATTACGTTACATTAAGTAAAACAGCATACTTTCTCACGAACAACATTTAACCCATAATTATGGACTGTTCTTCATTTTATGTTATCTTATTTTACTCGTGAAGAATTACGCTCACATACATGGCGTATAAGAGGGAGTATTTTTTTGGTAGATCTAATTATTTGATTACCATGAGGCTGGATGCTAAATAATTCCTTCGCTACTATACATAAAACAGACCACCCCGAATTTGTTGAATGTCAACACAAAAATTTACTAGTGGCGGCCCCAGGGGATTTTGCCAGATCAATTTGAGGTAAAGGGGTACGCTGTCTTAACTGGGAATAGGATAATTTTCAAGAAAAAAGTTTTCGCGCCTGTAAGTAATGCTTTGAAAATTAGTAAGTTAAATATCAGAGGTACCGATTTCAATACTTACAAAATGCCGATACTAACCGGTATCTGGTATCTTCATAGGTATATCTCCCACCCAAGCCCTCCCATTATCTTTGTTGTACATTTTAATACTTTTCAAGGTATTTCCCCTGTCGTAACTAAAGCACTAGGGTGGTCGTAAACCTCTTAGTCTTAGAAACGTAAGACTGAGAAACAGCCATTCTCACCACTCGACCATCTTAGGTCATGTATCAATTACCATCTTAGTGGGTTCATGGCCAAACAGAACTTAAAGATTGTACCATTGTTAGCCAAAGGAAGGTCACGTCTACAGACAACATAAATGAGGGAGGTTACCAAGTGTGTACCCATGAAGGAAAACAAAAGAGGCCATTTATAAATACAGGTCAGTAGCATAGCTGATAATTGCTTTTTAGGGGCACTATCAATGTACTCGGTAATTAGAAATCCATTTTCACACAGCTTGAGAGCCTAGTTCCATTTGATCCAAATATTTGCAAGAGCATGTTAAAGGTTGTACCTACCCCAAATTTTCTTGAAACCACAAGAACGATGTAATAAATTGAAAAATCAATTGACAAACTGTTATTCAACATGTATCTACATCTGCTTTTGGACTTGGTGTTATGCTACTGACTTTGATGACTCTAGTGAATGGTCAACACTGTACTGAAGAAACAGTATACAGACAAAGGCGTATAGCATTGTTGTAAAGTAACAGCAAAATTGTCAATGGTATAGAATTTTTGTATATTTTGTAGATGCTACCTTGTTGCTACGTTTGATAATGGATTCACTATTTTGCTGCAATGTTAGTATCCAAGTGGTGTTACAATGTTGTTGAAAGCACTGCATTGGCAAATTGTAACTAGTGTCTCTGTGATTGCGTATCCTCTGCCACTGTCTTATTGCAATGCTGTTAATTTTATTGTGTTGTTACATAATTGCTGACTTGATCTAATTAATATCATTCCAACCTTCGTCACTCGTTATTTGCGGAATCTGTTAGCTTTAAAAGTGCTAAATTGGTGATATACACTTTACAAAACGACCCGCGAGCAAGTATTAGCTTGGATTCCCTTCTTCCAAAATGAAAATCTAACAGCCCCTGGAATAGAATAATTTTCAATTAATGAGACTCACAATCTACAAAATTGGTATAGTTATCATTTTAAAAACATACATTACGGAGTATGCAAATGGATCACTTACTTAGCTATTAAATTCAGAGTCTAATTCAACCAAACGATTTAAACACATGCACTCCTACAAGACATCAGTGTCCAAATTTGGGGCCATTTGATCTATGATTTAAATCCTTTTTGAACTGATGTCTTAGCCTTGATTGTTGGCTCCCCTATTAACACAGCCGTTCTGTTGCATACAAATGATGAATATGTTAATTAAAAACACAGCAAGATCTCGTGAGAGCCTTGTTCTACACTTCACAGTTGCAAAAAACTATTAAACGTTACGTTGTGATTGTATTGTTATCTTAAGTAATGATGATCCTTGCTGTCCAGAGACCTAAGTTCATTGAACCGCCAATATTCTCTGTTGTCAGGTCTCTGGCTAAGCTACAAAATAGGTACTTGTGCTACTAAGAGAATTTATTGACATTTAATTGAAATTGTAAGCCTCTTGCAAACAATAACAGTTGTATCTAGCAGGATACAATATGTATCTCTTTTAACATATATTTATTACATTTCTTGAAATATAAGGAAAAATAGCATTGACTCAGATGCTCGTAAATGACAACATTACCGGTCGGAAAATTAGGCACAACACTGCCCAATTGCAAGGGAAAAGGCAATTAAACTTATAGCTTTGTTGTCATGCAAGGTATTGATGCTTTGAAATCTGAAGAATGTTTCACTTATAATGTAGAAAACATTATTTTGGAATACTCAATATGTGCAAAGTCATGCATTTTATATTTCAACAACGTCCATTTATAAAGAAGTGGAAATATATTCACCTTTATCAATAAAACTTGCACTTGGTTGTTGTCTCAAAGATTGGAAGAAAGTGCACAAAGTCTCTGTGAAAACTTTCAGTATACCAACTTTGGCGGTTTAAATTGACTGTAACATCAAGATAAGAGGTACATCGATTCATTGGAAATATGGGTGGCAAGTCCGTTAACTATCCTCTATACCACATCGATGCTATAGATAGAGCGTAAACAAATAAACCAAGAGTTGCAATGGGGCTATCATCAATGTTGTCT
>JAAAKM020006971.1:67152943-67175028 GCA_010016025.2 Alatinidae sp. Z8VKAUB7J3 | reverse complement strand
CAGTTTCCCTCCTTGGCAACTCATCTTCGGCATCACTTTCGACTGTTCCCCCTTCAGCTGTTGGCAGTGACATCTCTGCAATAGTATGTGATGAACCTACGACAGAATATAAGAATTATCGACGCTTAGGTACGGTACGTAATTTCCAGAGCTGCAAGACTTAGTAAAGACGGGCATATCAATATCAACCTACGTAATCTTATTAAAACGTAATCTACTCAGACCTAGATGCACTCAAAGGTGACATTGTAGTTTCAGCAAGAGGACGAGTATGTTCATTAATGTATATAAGCATGATAGCATAACTTGTGATAAACCTGACAGATTTCTTACTATTGTTTAATTCGAAAACTTAGTTGAGTAACAGATTCTTATGGCTGAAGGTTTTCGCCAGACACTGGCCATGCCATAGCATACCTTGTGATAGCTCTACAGATTTTTTACTGTTGTTTAATCTAAAAGCTACGTTGAGTAATAGGTTCTTATGGCTGAACGTTTTCGTCATGCACTGTCACAACAACCGTCTGGAGTGAAGGCAGAAAGCTTTTAGAAAAATTTAAAGGGCTCGACAGAACTAAAACATGTCGTTGAAAACAAAAGAGTACGAGTTGTGATCAGTGCTTGTTGATAACGTTTAGCAATATTGATAATCAATTTAAAAAAAACAATTTTCAATTTTGTACCACGAACCACTTTTTCAGGTTTTGAGATGCATAAACTGCTAGAATTATGAGAAATGTGACAAATTAATAGAAAAGTAAAGTTTCTTTACGATTTGCATACTAATGGCTGCCAAACGCTATTTTTGTCCACAGCGTGTTGAAACTTTTGCACAACATCTTCACCGAGAACCAATATACAAGCCAATCAAGTGAAAGGTTCGATAGTTTATAATCATGATCTGTTCCAAAGATTAAATGAAGGGAATAAAAAAGGCAGCAAGAATAAATCTTCATTTTGCTAAAGCGTCTTGGCATGGAATGACTCAGTCATACACTTTTATGTTCCATGAGTATTTGCATAACTTGAAATTTTCCTTAAATTAAATAAATATAAAACCAAATTATGTACAGCATTTGTAGTAACCTTGTCATCCTGTTATCTCTCTTCCTTTCTATGTGTACCTGTAGAGAGGATGTGAAAACATCTAACATGCCTTCATGGCAGTACTCCTGTAAACCCTGCTGTGCTGTGGTTGATGACCAGCAGCATGGATTGCCTTGGCACAAAGAAAGTTATTAAAATTTTCTAGACTAGGCAATGCTCACGAAATAATCATGTTCTTATGCGAGGTTGCGCGCAATGCCAATGTCGAAGCGTATATGGTTGATAATGCCGAGCAATTGCAAGAGAAATGGTTTGTCGGTAAATCCAAAATCGGGATTACTGCCGGTGCGTCCGCACCTGAGATTCTGGTGCAGCAGGTGCTCACGCGAATCCAGCAGATCGGCGCTCAGCAGACCGGAGAGGATGTCGCGATTGAAGAACTCAGCGGTGTTGTCGAATCCGTGGTATTTCCGTTGCCCAAAGCCAATTAATTGACGTCGATTGGTGTTTAAAGGCATTGTGCGACGGGATAGCGTTAATGTGGCGGTGTGTTCAGATGATCGCAAGTAATCCAGTACGACTGCCGGGTTACCATCCTGATTGATAGGGACTGATGTCGATAGGTTGCGTCGCCTGAACGACTTCATTGACAAGAATTTCGGCGCTTGCAGGTGCCATGGTGACGCCATACCGAAAATGTCCGCTGTTCAGATATAAGTTGGACAATTCGGGGTGCTTTCCGATTGTCGGAATATTCAGCGGCGAGCCCGGCCGCAATCCCGACCAATGGCGTAGTACCGGCATATCGCGTAATTGCGGCAGGACGGCCTGCGCGAATGTTAACAGCCGTTGCCGCACTGTTGCCGTGATGCGTTTATCAAAACCGCTGTCTTCCAGCGAACTGCCGACCAATACATGACCGTCCCGGCGCGGTATCAGATAGAGTCCGTCGCGAACGATAATCGTTGAAAGCGGAGCTGTATCGAATTTGAATAACAATATTTGCCCTTTGACCGGGTGAATATCCAGTTTCAGGGCATATCTGCCGAGAACAGCTTTGCTCCATGCACCTGCGGCTACGATATAGTAGTCGGCTGTGATTGGTCCGCACGATGTATGTACCGAGCGAACGGTATCGTTGCTGACGGCCCAATCGTGCGCGCTGCAGTTTTCGATGATTTGTCCACCGAGCTGAATAACGCGGCGTTGTAATGCCTGCAGCAATCGCGGATTGCGAATTTGTGCAATATCGGGTAAAAAAACAGCCTCAGTCTGATTTTCGTCTTGTGCGGTATTGCGGGCGCGGTTTGCGGTTTTGCCGCTGCCGTTCAATTCGCTGATGGAAAACGGCAGTCGCCGTGCAACAACGTTATGCCGCGCACGCCATTGGATAACCCGTGCAATGTCAATCGGTGGCAGGATATGCATGCCGGATCGATGGTATTCGGAATCGATTCCCGTCGTCTGCTGTAATGCCTGCACCCATTGCGGAAACTGTTTGGCGCTGTATTGTGTTAGGCGCGTTACCGCCTCACTATAATCCCACGGGCAAATAGGCGACAGAATGCCGGCACCCGCCCAGGATGACTCGCAACCGACACGTCCGCGTTCGAGAAGGGTAACCCGGGTGCCTTTTTCAAGTAGCTTCAGTGCCGTGGACAGACCGATGACACCTGCGCCGATGATGACGGCTTCCGGTTTGGCATTTGTCCATGTTTTCATGCGGCGGCGATTGATTGAAACCAGAGAGTGGAAAAGGACATTGTGGTGCCGGAGCGGATGGCTGCTGCATTAACTCGTCGGGAAGCGATCGGGCTGATAGCTGCTGCCCGGTCGAATAGCGGCCATCAGCCTGAAAGGGTATGACAGGATCGTGGTAATCCTGTTACGTCTGTTGTTTAGAACTGATTGTCGCGGATATACGGTTGTGACCATAAAATGACTTGCAGCAATACGGATTTGCGCCATGCGTCCTGCATTTTGTCGACATCTTCGCTTGAATGGCCGCATTTTTCCAGAAATGGCCGCAATGTGGCGGTGATCGGTACCTGAAGCGCTAGGATATAACGCAAATTAATGATTGGTACGGCATCAACATCGTCGGTTTTGTTTTTTTTGCTGCTGTGGTGACGCAGCCCGATTTCGTACTGATAGTTGAGCCAGTTTTGATCGTAATCGGCGTTGGCGGTATCCAGTATCCACTGACCGAAACGTTTGCGCACCGCGCCCAGATAATCCATGTTCGGCTGACCGTCGGAAGACTTGGTGAAATAATGCAGCAAAAACGGCGTTGAACCAACAAAGCCGTACCAAACGTCGAGAATCGCTTCAACCTGGTCCTTCAGAATGTCGTGTGACATTTTCAGGTAACGTATGTCGTCGTCACCGAAAAGTGCGGCCTGCTTCATCTTGGCAAAATCATCCGTTGAAATAGGCGATTGCGCAGCTTCTGCGGTGCCGTAGGTATATCCTGGAATATTAGTGGCCATTAAAAGTTCCTTTTTTCTAAACGATTATCGAAGTAGAGCGTAGAACGATCTGATATGGAACGGCGCTAAATCCTCATTCCGGGTCCAGATCAAGTTAGCTAGTCATGCGAATGGTTATGCGACATTTTTCCCCTTTAAAGGAGAATCGTTTCGCAATCAGCATGAATGCAGATCGCAATTTTACCGCATTGATTCACGAATGAATATGGCTTCGAGTTCGTTGTGACCGGGAACGAACAAAAACGGGCGAGCTTCTTTTTTCTTTGCCGTACGCGTGTCACACCGAACCGAAATTCAAATCCGCGGTCGATGGAATTTCCTGATTCTGCCGCTTGGCTGCAATACGCAGTTTGTTTAATAGCGCACTGAGTTGCAGGTTGAAACTGTCGGCGGCGATGAGTCGATGCCATTCATCACCATCCGGGTCGGTTTCGTCCAGGTTTCTCCAAAAGAAACCGCAAAAATCCAGAAAAGGAACGGGGCGTGCGGCAATCAAATCAGCTTTGTTTTTTGGGTTGATCCAGGGCTGCCTTCTTTTGATCAATTCTTCAGCGCCTCGATGAACGGTGACGGTCAGGTAGCAATGCAGGTCCGCTGTGCTGCGGATTTTCTCGAATGCCGGCAGGACTTGTCCATTATTGTCTCTGGCTATCAGTCGTTTCAGTTTCTCCGTGGAGACTTTCAGGGTTACACCTGTTTGTAAAGAGTAAATTTTATCAAGCGTCATAAAGCTGTCGATTCAATCGGTAACAATATGGAAAAACATTAGATGATGAATGCGCTTTAAGGTTCATTGTCTGCTTGTCGTGACGGTTATGTCTTTGTTATTGGCGTCGTACGGTTATTCTGGCGAATTTACGTTTTCCGACTTGCACGACAATGGTGTTGTCGCACGCAATTTTCAGTGCCTTGTCGTCTATTTTCTCACCGTTCACTTTTACTGCGCCTTGTCCGATCATGCGCTGCGCTTCGCTGGTGCTGGCGGTCAGGCCGGCTTGTTTGAGCAATTGCGTGAGAAAAACAGATTCATCGGCGATTTGTAGGCATTGTTCGGGCATATCCTCCGGTAGCGCGCCGCGTTTAAACCGCATTTCGAAGTCGGCGAGCGCCGCTTCGGCTTCTTGTTTGCCGTGAAACCGGGTCACAATTTCCTGCGCGAACTGTACTTTGATGTCTCTCGGGTTGCGACCGTCGTTCACTTCCTGACGCCATGTGCGTAGGGTTTCAATGGGCTCGGAAGACAGCAGGTCGATGTAGCGCCACATCAATTCATCGGATACCGACATCAGTTTGCCGAAAATCTCCTTTGCGCTTTCGGTGATGCCCACATAATTGTTGAGCGACTTGGACATCTTGTTTACGCCATCCAGCCCCTCCAGTAACGGCATGGTTAGTATGCATTGCTGCGGTTGTTGAAAATGGCGCTGCAGCTCGCGTCCCATCAGGAGATTGAATTTCTGATCGGTGCCACCTAATTCCAAATCTGCTTTCAGTGCAACCGAATCGTAACCCTGCACCAGCGGATATAAAAATTCATGTACGGCAATGGACTGATTGTTTCGGTAGCGTTTCTCGAAATCGTCACGTTCCAGCATGCGCGCAACGGTATACGTGGCGGCAAGCCGGATCAAGTCGGCTGCGTTGAATGCGTCCATCCAGGTTGAATTGAATACAATTTCGGTTTTTTCCGGATGCAGGATTTTAAACACTTGAGTGGTATACGATTTCGCGTTTTCAGCGACTTGCTCGCGCGTTAATGGCGGACGCGTCGCATTTTTACCGCTCGGATCGCCGATCATTCCGGTAAAATCTCCGATCAGAAAAAGAATGTGATGCCCGAGGTCCTGCAGTTGGCGCATTTTATTCAGTAATACCGCGTGACCCAGGTGCAAGTCGGGGGCCGTTGGGTCGAAACCGGCTTTAATACGTAACGGTTTTCCGGAGTTAAGTTTGGTCTCCAGCTCTTTTTCGATTAATAACTCATGGCAACCGTATTTAATAATTTCTAAATGTTGACTAATTGGGATGTTCACAATATAAAAAATTCTCAGTAATCGTTCATCGGGGTCAACCCGATGGTAAGTGTTTTATTAAATAAAGTTATTCTTTAATTGTACGGAAGTACATTTTTCGTTAATTTTCATGCTAGAATCGCAACAATTTCAAGCATGACATGAATCTAACAAAGCAAAGGAGACTAGCCTATATGCGATTTATGCCGATACGCAGCAAATCAAGAATTCTAGCTCAAAAATCATCTCGATTGACCAAAAAAAAGCTACGCTGGTTAATTGTCTTATCAACCATTCCACTATTTGGCTTCGTAACCGCATTTGGCATAGCGCCACAATCGCCATCCTACCAGCAAATTCCCATTGAAGAAGTTGTGCGGGATTTGTATCTGCCTGACGTTATGCCCGATGTACACGTCGACACCGATCAGCCGTTCTGGCAGCAGGAAAGCATTCGTCGTGGCGATACGGTTTCCGCGATTCTCGACCGGTTGAACGTCAATCCGCAGGATAAGGTGGAATTTATGCGTGCCGCACGCGACAGCCGGGCAATGCGTCAACTGGTGCCTGGAAAAACGATACAGGCGCAGACTACCGCAAGCGGTGAACTGTTCATGCTGCGTTATTTTTTCGGTAAAGAAGAACTGTTTTTGATGGAGAAAACAGACCAGGTCTTCAAGATGTCCGAACAAAAAATCGAGCTCGAGTCTCAGATACAGATGAAATCGGGTGTTGTGAACAGCTCTTTGTTTGCCGCCACGGACGGTGCGGGAATTCCCAATCCGGTTGCCTCGCAAATGATTGAAATACTTGCGTCAAATATCGATTTTCACCGCGATTTGCGCAAAGGCGATCGTTTCACCGTGGTGTATGAAACCTTAATCGATCACAGCGGCGAGCATGCTAAATCCGGTAAAGTGCTGGCTGTCGAGTTTGTCAACAAAGACAAGCCTTATCAAGCGGTTCATTTTCAATCGTCGAACGGCGATTACGGTTACTATACTCCTGAAGGTAAAAGTCTGCGCAAGGCTTTTTTGAAAGCACCGCTTGATTTTTCACGTATTAGTTCCGGTTTTACGCACGCGCGTTTTCATCCGGTGCTTAAGGAATGGCGTGCACACCGTGGAATCGATTATGCGGCGCCGACCGGCACACCGGTCAAGGCAACGGCGAACGGTACGGTAAATTTTGCCGGTACGCAGCGCGGTTACGGTAAGTTGATTATTCTCAAACATAACGGACCTTATGAAACGGCGTATGGCCATTTGTCTCGTTTTGCCAAGGGACTGAAAAACGGCTCGCGTGTCAAACAAGGTGACGTGATCGGCTATGTCGGCATGACAGGTATGGCAACCGGGCCGCACCTGCACTATGAACTGCGTGTTGATGGTGTGCAGCGCGACCCCGCAAAAGTGATTCTGCCGACCGCGCAGCCGATTGCCAAGAAAGATATGCCGGCTTTTCAACGTGAATCCGAGTCGCTCATTTCCCGATTGGAAATCATGCGTAACATTCATTTTGCTTCTCTAACTGTTGAAACTCCTTAGAATACTTCTTATATACCCTAGAATTCTGGCAATTCCACTTTGAAGTCTTCTTATTATATCGGCATCATGTCAGGCACCAGCCTGGATGGTGTCGATGTTGTATTAGCTGAATTCGGGGAGCGCCAGCGCAAACTGATCAAGACGTATTTTTTACCTTATGACGATGCTTTGAAAGCCAGACTACTGGCTTTGCATTTCAAGGGGGGAGATGAGTTGAATCAGGCGGCGCTGTTGGGGAATCATTTGGCGCGTGTCTATGCTGAAGCGATTGCGGGTTTGGTGGACGACGATCTCGACGTATTGCGCGATGTTGCCGCAATCGGTTGTCACGGTCAAACCGTTCGACATTGCCCGGAGCATGACAAGCGTTACACGATTCAACTGGTCAACGCCGCATTGCTTGCCGAGTTAACGCAGACCACGGTGGTCGCGGATTTCCGCAGTAGAGACATGGCGGCAGGTGGACAGGGCGCGCCGCTGGTGCCTGCTTTTCATCACGCCATGTTTATGCATCCCGAACACCGACGGGTAATTGTCAATCTTGGCGGAATTGCCAATCTAACCTACCTTGATTCGGAAAAGCCCGTGACGGGTTTTGACTGCGGCCCCGGGAATCTGTTAATGGATGCCTGGTGTTCGCTGCATTTGCAACAGCCGTATGACAAAGATGGGCAGTGGGCGGCGACAGGAAAAGTTTTGCCTGAATTGTTGGAAAAATTTTTTACAACCGATTATTTTTCCATGCTGCCGCCGAAAAGCACCGGAAGGGATTTATTCAACTTCAAATGGTTGCAAAGTTGTCTTCAGAATAACGAATCGCCGGAGGATGTGCAGCGTACCCTATTAGAACTGACGGTTTGTGCCGTTACACAGGCAATCCGTCAATATTTTCCTGCGTCCGATGAAGTCTATTTATGCGGTGGTGGCGCGCGCAATGGTATTCTGGTCAACAATCTCGAACAACAATTGCCTGACCGTCCGGTCGCTTTGACAGATATGCTTGGCGTGCCGGTTGACTGGGTAGAGGCCTTTGCTTTTGCCTGGTTGGCACAGCAGGGTATGCAAGGACGGCCGGGTAATATGCCCTCAGTGACCGGTGCAAAAGGGGTGCGTATTCTGGGTGCAATTTATCCCGCATAAAACAGGTGTACCATATGTATTTGACGCTTTGCAGCGTTTTTTCGTTCATGTGGCGTGATTTCCATCCTGCAGCTGACTACAAATTGTTAACCCTCCCTTTACTGACAGTTCAACTTGACTGTTTCTTTTGCATGGGCAAGTTCTTGTGCAGCGACCGTATTTGATTCATGATGCGTGTTGTTGTGTTAACAAAATGAATAAATTAGAGAAATGAATAATTCTAGAGAATCATCGGACCAAATAGATTTTGATTTTGATGAATGGTCGCAGATTGCCGAAACGGACCCGGAAAAGTTTGAAAAAATGCGTCGGCAATTAATCGAGAGCGCGTTAGAGCAGGCGCCTGAACATATGAGGCTGCAATTAGAACGACAGCAGTGGCACATTGACCAAGTGCGCAAGCACTCTGCTACGCCACTGGCTGCCTGCAAACAGATTTTCAATATAATGTGGAGCAGCGTGCATGGTGATCGTGGACTGTTGACGGCTTTGCAATCACCTCAAAAGCTGAATCAATTGACTAACGGAAAGCGTAAGACAGAGATAATCAGCTTGTGGGACTTCAGGTCAACAAAAAAATGACGGCCGTCATCTGCGACGGGATTTGTCATTTTATTTTGCGTTAGGTTGAAATTTTTTCAGTTAATAGGCGGAGACTGGAAGCACGATCCGATTTGTTTTTAATATTTACATTTTACCATAAAATCTATATTAAACAATATGTTATTATTTTCTTGATTACATAAAGTCGTTTCGATATATGCCGATAGATAATCAACTGACTTTTGGGGTTTGTTTGATTAATTAAGTTGAAGCGCTTATGAACGAAATATTAGATTGCCATAACGGTATAAAAGACGCAACGCGGGAGTACGAATTTACTACTCAGGATTTTAACCGGGTTAAAAAAATGATTTATGATGTGTGTGTGTATATATGTTTGCGTGTCTGTGTATGATTGTGGGTGTGTCTTTGATTGTTTGTGTGTGTGTGAGAGAGAGTGTGTGTATGAGGGTGTGTGTGTGAGAGTGTGTATGGGTGAGAGTGTGTATGTGTGTGAGTGTGTGTGGGTGTGAGTGTATGAGTGTGTGAGTGTGCGTGAGTGTGTGAGTGTGTGTGGGTGTGAGTGTGAGCGTGTGAGTGTGTGTGAGTGTGTGTGGGTGTGAGTGTGAGCGCGTGAGTGTGTGTGAGTGTGTGAGTGTGTGAGTGTGTGAGTGTGTGTGTATGTTTGAGTGTATGTGATTGTGTATGTGTGAGTTTTTGTATGTGTGTGTGTAAGAGAGTGTGTGTGTGTGTCTAAGAGATTATGTCTGTATGTGTGAGAGAGAGAGAGAGAGAGAGTGTGTGTGTGTGTGTGTGTGTGTGTGTGTGAGGGAGTGTGTGTGTGAGTGTATGTTTCTGTGTGTGTCTATGTGTGCCGTACTAATATGTGTACATGGCTCTTATGAAGGGACACAGCTAATACTTATGCATAGTAACAATACAACTAATAAATTGCCTGGCACGGTTCAAATTAGAGGTTTAAACACTTTTAAAGGTCTCCCTACATGGTTTCTGGTGCTCTTCAGCCTGATGGTCCCTGAACTGTCTCAG
The DNA here is from genome assembly GCA_010016025.2 of Alatinidae sp. Z8VKAUB7J3. Classification (NCBI taxonomy): domain Eukaryota; kingdom Metazoa; phylum Cnidaria; class Cubozoa; order Carybdeida; family Alatinidae; species Alatinidae sp. Z8VKAUB7J3. Next base: position 67,165,200 of record JAAAKM020006971.1, on the reverse strand, counting down.
GTGTGGCACGATTCAAATGCCTTAGTGGAAATGCTTAGAATGGCCTGGCACAGGTGTAATTGCCCTACTGTATGCGCTTTTGCAACTTCACTACAGCGAGCAAAATATTACAATATTCTTGCTCCCAGTGTTTATCTTTCAACAGCAAGATTTCTCTCAAAACCTCATAAAAGAAAATATCTACTTCATGTAACAAAAGAAGCATTGGAGCGGATGGATGAATGAAACGATGGACAAATGAAGCAATGGACGGATGAATTGATGGACGTATGAAGAGAAGCAAGCTGTTATTGTCTGCTAAGGACATATTAAGTGCCAACTTTAAGGGGCGTATCACAACAAGCAAATATATAAAAGGTTCACCGTTGAACGTCTGGGTTTGGGGTACGAAAGAAGAACCGGCGAACTAAAGATCTCTAAAGGAATTTCCTTCCATCTACTGTAAAGGCAATAATTCTGGAGCTGGTAGGACATCATGAATTCTACATGGATTACATGGACTTTATGCTACTCCAAGCTAGAGGACGATGTAAAGACCATCCTCTCGACTGGAGATCTTTACAATTCATTTTCTACATTTTCGGATAAAAATAGTCTGGAACATCTGATATTGACTATGAAAAAAACGACAATGGTAGAAGTAACGGGGTCAGTGGCCATCTTGTGTAGCAAATTTGCAATTGTACTGGATCATCGCATGTTCGTGAGGATTGTGGCTCAGTTTCTTGGACGGTACTGAGCTGACTATAGCACTGACGGGTACTTTAGTCAGAGTAATGGGACGTAAGGTTCTCACTCTTTGAAAACAACTTTAAAGGGAAGGAAAATGTTGCTCCTGCCTCCTCTTGCAGAATCAAGGGCATAAGAATAAACCTCTGGTCTATTGCATAACACTATTGGACCTAAGGTATTGTTGGGTGACTTCTCATCACACGACGATTCATCACGCGACAATTCATCGTCCGACAATTCATCATGTGACAATTCATCACACAGACTATTCATCACCTGAAGATGACACCAAGGTGTTTTCGCTAACTTTGGTGAAACTGACATTTTAACATATTGAAAAGCAGTGCAGTATTTAGCCTGGAAGTAGATTTAGCTATAGTCTGGTGGATTGATAAATAAATTAAGGTAATGAATAGTCGCGTGATGACTTGTCTTTGTGATGAATTGTTGCATGATGGATTATTGCATGATGGATTGTTGCATGATGGATTGTCGAAGTGATGAATCGTCGCGTAATGAATAGTCGCGTGATGAAAAGTCGTAGAACTGTACCAGATATAGATAGCTTGCGAGACTACTTGAAGGGTGCCTTAATGATGATGTCGGCATGATGGGTGGCCGATTGAAGTTGTAGACACGTTCTGTTATCTTTGTGACACCATCTATTCAGTGGAAGGTTGCCTCTCCAGTATTATCCATGTAGAACAGCATGGTTTACTTTGAGGGAGATTTTAGCTGTGCTGCAATATGCAAAATAAATAAACAGTAAATGCTTCAATGTATCTTACAGTTGCTCAAAAACAATAATGTACGTTCAACGTAATTTCTGAACATACAAACTTTGAACATTAGCATGTTTCTAGAAATATATTTGTTCTCGATAGTGTGTTCCGTACATCTAGAATTTAAACAGTTACCTGTACAAATTAAAGACAATATCTCGATATCTATACACTATATCTATATCTCTCTTCTATAATTGTAAAGGTATAACACTATTGTCCAAAATGTTATTATTGTGATTTACTATCCGACTCATTGTTTATTGGCCATGCATTAACTTGCTTTTTACCGTACCTTCCAACAGAATGTGCGTCATTGCAATCCAACAAGACAAACCATAAAATTATTTCCAACGTGAAGACCATAACCTTACACTGTGATACGTTTGTTTAAGAGTAAACTGGAACAAAAGAGAGGATGAAGGAGTATATATCTTCTATCTTCACCTTGACTTATTTCCTACCATTTTTTCTTTGCAAGCGCGTCAGCCCACTTTTTGACCAAAGATTCATTACATTCCACTTCCTTTTGCATTTGTGGTCTAGTCAGTCCTACTACTATTTCCATATCATTTAACCATCTATGTAATTGTCTGCACAGGGATGCCGTGTAGGGGGGCTTCGGGGTGTCTGAGTCCCCTTCTTAAAACATTAAAAAAATATTGGGTGTCTGAGCCCCCTTTCCGCATTTAGTTTTCGGTTGGTGTTACTAGAAATTTTATTCAATTTGTGAATTGCTTGATGAAAGTTATTATAATATTTGGTTGGACATTTTCAGCAGTATGAATATTTGCACTTAATTCAAAATTATATCTTGCGTAGCAGCGTAGAGGGGAATAATAGTGGGCGTGACATTTGCTGCTCATCACACAGCCTCCCTCACCCTCTTAACTTTGCATCCGCCTGTTTTCCATTTATAGTATCCACTAAGTGCCTATACACAGTGTGATACGCCATTTTACTAAAGCCAGGAACAGAATTTTTTAAACTCAAATAATATTAGCTTTTTCCCCATTGTTAAAATGCTTTCAAAATGACTAAATGTTCTCCATCTTTGTGTAAACCACCGTTTTAAAAATAATTGTTTAACTAATATTATGATCAGAATGTAATTGTTAAAAAATCTGTTTGTTGCTATATTTCCTTTTTTAAATCTTTGAGGTAGTTATTGATAATTTTAAATATCCGGTATTTTCAAGAGATGTCCATGGTTTCGTTATATTACCTCTTTTCTTCAGTTTTCTTTGTCACTATGTCACTGCTATTCCCTTTATCCTACTATTTTAATTGCTTTACTTGTTAAGACATTTATCGTAGATTCTTAAGATGTGTATATGCTTCTTTGATACAAACATTTCTGTACCTAGACTGTACATTATTAAGCACTCTTATTGAACATTTTGCCAACTTTTTATTCTTGTGTATCTTAGAGTTGTTGGTCCTTCTCATATAACACAGTATACCATGATTGCAGCATCTAACGTACAACCTTTCAATGCATTTAGACCATGTTTTCATCTCGGTCTTTGGTATAAAAGCATGTACTTCTCCTTAGATAAGTAAAGGTGATAGATGGAACAGAGCTAGGAGAGAGTTAATCTCAGCCTAACAGGAAAACCCAAACAAACGTTTTGTGTCAATTATCAAATGTTTTACATGTTCCAATATCATAAAGTTTTGTGAAGGTATCATTTTGTATAAGAATATTTGGGAGATAAATGGTTGAACTCAGCTACAGACGCTGCCATTTCACACTTTGGCATGACATATGGATCTGCAAAGCACGTTTAGTGCACAAATGATTGTGGTGATCTTTGATATTTTTATCGTAACTCAATGAGAAAGTTTTTCATTCGAATCATTAATTTCCATTAAACTGCAATTCATCATTTAGCAATCACAGTAGCAACTTATTCTGATTCTTATGAATGATCGAAGGGCTAACAGATTTGTAGTAAGATGCTTGATTGTTTGGCATACCAAGAAAGTTCATTTGCATTAAAATACGTGCTACTTTCTTTCTATGCCGATCTACAAATGTCACCAAAATAATCGACGTCTTTTAACTTAGACTAGCAACGTAGTAAGGTAACCAAAGATATGATATAATAGTTACGACCGATAAAATTCGAAATCTTGTTCCTTTCATGATTGTGTCTTTTGAGAGAATAGACAATCTTTCGGAGACTGGGCAAATGGCAAGGACAACGTGGTAGTTGCAGTAAAAAGTCAACTTCTCAGCAGACATCAATTCAGGTCACAAAAGTGTTTCCAGAATATGTCGCAAACCTTCAGCATTTAAACTGGTAAGCGCACTGGAACGCTGTGATTTCTTAAACCAAGGTAGAACAGAGCACTTCAAACAAAGGCCGTCAAATATTCTGCAACCTCAGTTATATGCGGAGAATAAAATGATAACCATTTGGGGTTTGATGAAAGCAAAGGCTGTACTGGTAAAGATGATGTAGTTGTTTTATGGATGAGTCCATCTTGAATAAAACACTTCTTTCTAAAAGAGATTTATGTTTTGATACAAACACGAATTTAGTCTAGTAGCTGTATTAATAGTACTTGTAGTATCAAGTTTGCCTTCGTTGGATCCGTAAAATATCAGCTTTAAAAACATCTCACCTGTCGAAATTAAGACTTATCAACAACAGGTGCAAGACCAATAGAGTTCTATTCAAAAGCAAAGTTGTCGATTCCTAACGATTTGATTAATAGGTGTATTTTCTTTTTGTCATGATCATTCAAAAGTAGAGAATGCAATTATCTTGTGTTTAGGAAATTGATGTTGAGGATATTTCCAATAATTGAACAATCTCTGAGAAACTCGTAGCTTCTAAATGTTTCTAATTGCTTCTATCAAGAAAAATCATTATCCATTAATATAAAAGTTTGTGAAAACCAAGGGAAAGGAAATGCCTAATTTGAAGGACTGCCAACTGTGCTTTTCATCGACTGTGTTTAGTAAATAGTCGATGTGAACAGCAATGCTGGCTGTTAAATGTGAGAAAGGAAGAGGCAAGAATATATTGGCAAGGATTAAGTTCAATTATCGCTTTAGGCCGGCTTTAATCAACCGGCTTGAGATGTGCATTCATAAAGAAGTATGATCTCACTCCAGCAGAGTGCTTGTCCAGTTTTCTATCATCATTTTCCTTATTAAAAAACGACATTGTTTTGCCTTGAGAATGGATTATTCCTTAAACTTGATTCCACAATTAGTATGTATCGAGTTTGCGTCCTTACTAAATTCACGCTCAAATCATGGTGCCATGATGATCAGTCACCCTCGGCGCGACAATCCATCCCGCGCTTCTTGTACTGGAACGGTAATCCGTTCGAATGAAATAACAGCTTGTTCGGCGATCATCTTTGCAATATTCACTGATCTTCTTACGCGCAATTGATCTGATATTCGACAATGTCATATGTAGAGGAAAATTGGTGATGTATTAAGGATATGATGATCAAAACATGGGGAGTAGTTAAACCATCCAAATGCGATACTTCTATCCATGATGAATCCGGATTTGATGAGACAGAAAAATAGTTTCAAAACTCCCGCGTTTTAGCGATAGCGCTCATGAGAACTTTCAAATGTTCCACGTTGACATGCCAACGAGAGCTTCATGGAGAAAAGAGGCAAAATGTATGTATTCCTTTGGTGTTAAATAAGTTATATGTTACTTAAACGCGCTTAAGTTCTCGATTAATGGATTATAAGACGTAGGATTTCATTTGATAAACAAAAAATACGAAGGGTAAAAATTTCTCATATTTGGCTATTCCTTTTACATAAGCTACCTAAATTTAGTACAATTGTACCTTTTTTAGAGGGAGACATCCCGTGTTTGTAACGAAATTCAGTGAAGCGTTTTAGAAGCTTATCGGCCATGTACTGTGGCCTAAAGTCGACGTAAGTACACTTTGGCTACGGCTAATGTTTATGTACGCATTTTCATGCACTCATCTTACACCTAGTTTTTTCCAGACACTTTTGAAGACCAAGTGGTAAAACTACCCGTATGGTTTTCTTACCAATATTTGTACATTTGGAACCTAATAGTTTGTTGACGGAAGAGAACGTCACTGTTGTATACAATTGTATCTTCATCAAAATTAAGTCCGAAAGTGTTCTTTGGAGGGAAGCGCGAACTCCAATGAATGTAGTGACTTAGAGCAGGGCTCCTTAACGTCAGACAGTAAATGATCCCCCCTCGAGCTACCAAAACTTTCAAGTACCCCCCTGGGTTCAAGGAAACTCGGCATTGTTTCACTTCATCGATGTTAAAGGAGTACACCATGAAATAAGCAATCAATGAAAGAGTCGTAACTTACAGTACTTAATAGAATTTGAACAAAAATATGTAAAACAAGAGAGTAAACAGGGACAATATTTATCTACCCCTTTCTTCGGTTTTACCATTTTACATAAAAAGCAATGAAACATGCTATTAGCTGGTCGACCCCCTAGTACCCCTTGTCTCAATTTTACCCTCTTTAAAATCTAAAATACCACCTAAGGGGTCCCGGGACCCCCCTTGAGAATCACTAAGCAAGAGTATCCCATATACACGCAACGTGCTTGACTTTCGGTAACTAGATCTATCAATGGCCTTTTGATACGTTTATTTTGGCAGCTTAAAACCCCTCAGATTTCGGGGGTGGGGGAGGGGGGCGCTTCAACTTTACTTCGAAGTGGCAAAGTGACAAGCATCTATGGCCTTAGGATTTAATAGGGGAAAGTAAAACTGGACATTTTAGTAGGGAGGCAACGCTGTCCCGTACTCACTCTATGATTACGTTTCTACTGTGTTCCCTTTCCGATTGACACCACCTACGTATCATTCATTCTAAAAAAGTAATTTCCTAGTTAAAAATAGCAATACTACTCTTTATCTGGTTTTATTAACAAGATCTCCTTATTTCATTTCAAAGATTTAGGGCTTGGATAAGTTTCTGTTGTATGTGAAAATAGTTGAGGTCGAAACTTGTCTAACAGAAATCATGGCCAAGTCAATTGGCGGGGCTGTTAGGGATCTGAGTACGTCCGCAAAACTGACTGGATTTTTGATGGCTGAGAATTTCTACTCAATCAAGATTTCTTCCCGGTATTTAAGGAACATGAATTCATATTTGTGTGATAAGGGAAGTTTCAGAAGTACCTTTAGCATTTTCGAATGATAATGAATAATGATAAATGACGACATTTATTTATAATAGTTTATTTTCTCAGTAAAAGTATAAGCATTAAGTGTCCTCTTTTAAAACTTTGTAAAAACACGAAAACAATGATAAACAAAAACCTAGGTGTAAAGTATTAGAAAAGTACTGAAATATTTTACTTTTTACTTTTTTAAAATTGTTTTCTATCTAGGAAAGAAGCAATATAGTTGATAAAAGTAGTAGGTGTTTAGCTGAAGAATACTTCTTTGGGATGGATACCTGTAAATTTTGAGACTTAACTTTGCATAAAGTCGACTTTTGGAAGCAAAGGAAATCCCCTCCCCCCCAAGTTTATATAACGTTTTACTTCTTCTATCACACAGACGCGCAGACGCACTTTCACACGTACATACATGCATGCATAAATTAGTACGTAAACATATACACATATACACATATACACATATACACATATACACATATACACATATACACATATACACATATACACATAATCTTCCAGCTGCTTCTTGTGTCCCCATAAATGAAATCTGTTGGAAATAACAATCATCGACCCAACCATAATTTCACCTGACTGCATCTGGGATAGCAGTCCCACAAGCTATTATGAATTCTCACTTCAATCAGTTGCTCGCTGTAATCACTAAACTCTGACACCATTTTCTCAAGTTTGCTGCTCAGCAAGAATTTTGTGTTTGATTTTTTCAACACGGAGAAGCTTGCTGTGCAGCAATAATCCTGATGTACCAGAACTTAAATTTTGCTCTATAGATGACATCATCCAGTAAGGTGGGGAATGACCAAAGTTGCTGCATGTGGTAAAACCATGCTTCACAGCAGGACTATAAACCATCCTGAATACAACAAACGGTAATGTGCTCATAAATACACTACTACTTAATTGTACAGAGTGACTTTAAATTGATTTATATACTGTCTATAATTGCAGCACCTAAAAGGTTGCACAAAAAACCATTTGCAACTTCTTTGAAATGAAGGGTAGATGGATGACAAGTATACACGCTCACAGGATAAAAACATATTAAAACATAGTAAATATGCATCATAGGCAGCCTAAACTAACAAAGAACAAGTGTACCTCCAAATATGATATCTATTGTGTATATTAGGACTTTCCAAAATGTTTTCCCAGTGCCATTTTGGTAAAGTCTGTTAGAAGTTCTCCAATTTCATCAATCTAGGAAAGACAAATAAAATATATAAAGTTATATATACTGACTAGTATATACTATACTGACCAATGCACAAGTGCTCAATTCAGCATGGTGGAGCCTTACAACTAAAAAGCAAAGATAATTAAAGGAAAAATCAAATTACTGCAGTTACCTTAGGTTTCATATCCCTAACACACTTCATCAGTCTGCAAGAAAACTCTTTCAATAATGGTTACATTTTTATGCACTAACTTACTATGGATTTGCAAGGCTATTTTTTTATTTATCTTTGTATTTACTGATAATGAAAGGATTCCTACTCCAGAATTTTCAAATGAGTTCAACTTTGTATTTTTGGCATTTTGAAAAAGCAGTGAGGCCTTATATCAATTCATACTTATATTTATTATATATCAACTAGTTCTATTGTGGCTCAGTTACGTGTTGGCATGATTGTTACTAAACATCTAAACATATTAAATAACATGCACTACCTTGCTTAATCTTGATTTTAAAAGAACACAGGGCTAATGAAATGCTATTTGGCCTGTGCATAACAAATTTTCTCTATTCATAGAAATAATAGTTTTTATGGCACCAATTGGTAAACCTTTAACCCTACCTAGCACAGGCTTATGATGACTTAAGCCAGCACAGTAGGCCCATGGCTGTTTTCAGATGTATAACTTCTATAAAACGTGGTTTTCTGCTTTGATATTAAGGTTGTAAATACTTCCAGATCTTTGATGTTGAATTTAAGCATTTTTATAGCGAAATTATTAGAAAAATATGTGTTTTTATTAGTATCATAAGGTAAGGTAGTTAAGTCAAAAAATGTTTATTGGGTGGAAGCCTGATTGAAATGGAATGAAAGTTGCTATGCTTTATTTCATGAGGACAAGCAACAGTTACTGCAAAAGCTGTTTTGAGCAATAGAATAATTTTCGATTTTATATATCTGAGAAACACAAGTATTCATGACAAATATCAGGACCAACAGTGAAGATGAGAAGTCTCAACAATCGCAGCTAAACCACTTGAAAGAAAATATGTTGATTATGCATCACAATATGCATTCTTTGAACAGTAATATGTGGTTATACTTGTTTTAAATGCCATTTAGCCCTATTTATATATTTGGGACCGTTCTCTATGTTTTCTAGATACAAATTTGTCAAAAAGTTAGAAGTGGAAATATGACATCATCAAAATCGATAATTACCCACTAATTAATGCTAATAGCATTGATGAGTTTGAAATGTTTTAAGAACTTAATTTTAGATCAGTCTACAAAATACCCTCCCCACCTGCTAGATAGGCTTAACTTTACATAGATATGAACAGGAGCATACATGTTTCTACATCAATAATTTTTGCCCTTCCACAAATAAAGAATAGTGGCATCAATAGGCCATGTCCAGAAAGACACATCCCCATTTACATACATACCTATGAGTGAAATGAACATATTATAGTTATCAGTGAGCTAGCAGTGTAGGCGAGACAAATAGACATAAAGAACAATCCAATTTGTTTAGCATCAAGGTCATTTTATAAAGACCATTTTAAAATAAGGGTATTTTAAAGAGATGTCTTCTAAATGAGATAAATCCTCAGCAGCCCAGAAACAAAGATGGAAGGAACTAAGGTCTAAGATATGAAAGGTCATGTAATTGTTAGTTTCCCTAGTTGGTCTACCATGATATAAATACATATATAAGTTAAATACCCCAAATAATGTTTACAACCCCCCCCCCCCAAAAAAAAACCCCACACCAACAAACCAAACAAACAAACCCAACAACAACAAACAAACCAAACAACATAAAGATTGCATCGTCAGGATGCTCCTGGCAATGTTGATACCAGTACAGACAAGGACAGAGAATGAACCTGAAAACATAAAAGCAAAAATGACTTGATTAATTTTAAGTACTATATGTACTTAAATGCTGTGACCAGTGTATGGTGAAAACTGAATCTTATACTAACATTTGAATCAATATTCAAATTTTGTACCCAGATCTTTAAATTGTGAAACATTTGAGCAGGTCTGTTTGTTTTACACATAGAACAACACAGTACTGTGTTTTACCTTACCTCACTGTTTGTTTTGGTATTTGCCAGCTTTTCAAGCATTGCTTTAACATGCTCCTTTTCATCTTCTCTGCCTTTTTGAATTAAATACTCTTGAAGAAGTGATGCAATTTCCCTAACTTCTATTTTCCGTTTTGTTACTGTTCGATGATTCCCTTCCTCCTGGGTACGAAACATTTCCAAATGTGACAGAGCCAGATGAAATGGCGTTTTGCCTGTCTGATCTAATGCCGTGGCATCTCCTCCAAAATGTAACAGTAGAGTGACAACGCGTATGTGACTCGTACATGCTGCAAGGTGGAGAGGGGTGTTGCCATTCATATCTTTTACGTTGGGATTAGCTCCATTCCTTAACAACACTTGTACGATGTCGTCAGCCCCTTTTGCTGCACTAAAATGTAAAGCAGTCCTTTTCTTTTCATCCGCCGCATCAAGATTAAGATCAGGGCTCGCGGATATTATCAAATTGACATCATTTATATTTCCTGTACTGGCAGCTTTTCTGAGTTTATTCTCGTGGTGAACGCCTAGTACAGTAGGTACCTTTCTTCGATGTTGTCGATGACGCCTATTTACGACTTTTCCTACTCTTGTACAACGTAATCTGTCCGTTAAAAAACACTTCTGCTCAGATGCATCTTGCCAGTAATGAAGCGATTTCGAATCAAAATACGTACTTCCAAAATCTGATTCCGATATAAGAGGTTTAAAGTTCATCAATGGGTCATCATTGGTTAGAACTTCGCTTACTTCTTGTAATTCGCGCTCGCCATGTGCCGCCTTCACGACTTCATCTCTTTCCCCTTCAGATGGGATCTGGGGTACATCTACATCCATAACAAACTGAGGTTTGTTATCAAAATGACCACTGTGTAAACTGTCGATTACTCCACTTCTTGATATTCAACCTACATGCTCACATCCACCGCTCTCGAGCTCGTGATGCATTACGCATGGTAACGGCATCGAACCTCGTAGCCCTGCTATCACCACCACAAGATAGGACTAGTGAAGCATGATCTACGTGTATCATAAATACTGTGCCACAGAAAAGGCATCCATTTTGTTACCAATGTATCTAATGGGCCGTCATTAACTGTGAGTGTCTATCAGATATTGAAAATAATTGTACATTTATTTAATAACTCCAGTTTAACAGGAACGTTGGTCATACGATTAAAACCCAATAATTCGCTGTTCTGCACGCCTTCATGATCGAGCCTCGTATCAGTTTCAAAACAACAGTATTCCGTTTCGAGGCTGACTTTTGACACTTCACCTGCAAAAGGGACTTAATGAAAGCGAAAAGTAAAAACATCTTAATGAAAAAAAGAAAGAAATTACGGCAGTGTGCAGAATTTTAAAGGCTGAGAAGGGAACACCAACTATCTCAACACCTTTTCTGTGAAAAGAGAAAGTTCGTAACTCAATTTGTGAGACAACGTCGTGTACCTACACGTTTGGTTATTTGAAAATATTTCTAGAAGCAATGACATCGTACACTTCCTTGGAGTTAATCTAGAGAGCCGTATTAACGACTGCCATCATACTTTGGGGTATTACTTAATGGAATGATGTATGACTAGCCACTGCTCACATGTATTCAACTTGATACGTTACAATTGTCCAAAGGAATAGCAAAATTCTGTAACTAACAAAATGTACCTATCGAGCTGATGGAGACACAACCTAGAGGAAAATCGGAAATGTGCATGTCCACAATCCCTCCCCCTTCGCTTTCCTCAATCCTTCAGTCCTGATGTATCATGTATTACTACTACATAGAACTATGCTTGTTAAATTAGAATTTCAGCCATCTCATGCATGGAACCATACGAATGATAAGATATCACAAGTAAAGATGATGATAAGATGATGGTTTTATTGCAAATTCTACCTATCGGACTGGCACAGCCCCACCATTACCCCCTCCCCCTTTGCAGCGTGCCCTACTCATGCACTTGTTACAGTAACAGACTCACGTCTTTGTGTGGCAACATCTTTGTCGTCTGATGTGTCATACTTCTTAAAAAACAACATACTTGGTATCAGTATAAAGCACAGCCTCCTTTTCTCTTCCCCTTTTTCTACGTAATAGAACTTGAGTGTTTATTGCTTATTCTTCTTGATATCTTGTGAGGGCTTTCCTCCCTAATAATGCAACAGATTAAAAAGTCTATGAAACTATTTTTTTGTAAATGAGGTGTTCAGCTGTTAGCTCAGTACTGGTTTGAATTAAGCTGTACTTCAAAAACATCTTTCAGGTGCGATATTTTCA
>JAAAKM020006971.1:67092790-67143348 GCA_010016025.2 Alatinidae sp. Z8VKAUB7J3 | reverse complement strand
ACTCTCTTCTAACCAATTTCTGTCTATCTCGCCTTGCTTGCCATAATAACGATCACATCACAAATACAATTTTAGTGCATGTTTAACGCAGCTTGTACCACAATCTCTTGAAATTCGAACCTCAGCATCACCGTATCAATAGATAGAAACAAGTCACGATACAGTAAGCATGGTCCTACAGTGACAACTTCATTACGGACACTATATATACAGACATCTCTTCCTTATAAAAATGACAACTTATCAAGGCCGTTTTTTCCGATGAAGATGAACTGTCGGACTCAAATGGTAACTACCCTACGTATTACCCTGTAAAGCCATTGACATTCTAGCACCTAGCAGCTCGCTTCATACCATGTAGCACTTCCACCTGCAACAATTGATAGGGACAAAAGTTTCCCTTCTTCTGATCACATGGTACGAGATTGACTTCCTGAAATCCTGAAAACTATTTCTTTTCTTTTCATCTTTTCTGCCCTCCATTCCAATAAAGCATGTGTGAAGCACGAGATCGCACAGAGTTATTGAAATCGATGCATTTAGAGAAAACCGAAAAGATTATTAGTATTATTAAAAGTATTATTGACGTCTCGCCTACTTAAAAGACTGCTTCTGGTCCACTGGAAATTGGCTCATTGTGAAAAATAAATTTTCCTTTTGAGAGTTTTCTCTTGAGCAATTTGTAGATCGACTGCTTACCTTGTTGTTAACTTCCTTGCACAAGCTATTTACAGGGGGGAACAATCAAAGTTGTTGACTGCTTAAGTTGGCGCTGAGTATCTGAGCTAAGAGAAAGTTGTAAAATTTGACCAAAACGTTACTGGTACCAGGAGGCACATGGTTAAGTACCTGCTACGGCTCTTACAAAATGAGCGAGCCCTTGACCGTGTCAATGAGTTCACAAATTAAAAGACGAAAGAATGACTCGCTGGATGAATCAACGAAAAAGAATGAATTAATGGGTGTCCATACCACATGTTCAGAGTCTTCAAAATACGATCTCGGGGGTTGGGCAATAACAGCAAACGGGGAGAGGTTAATAACAATATTTGTTGTGGAAGAAAACTATCAAGTAGATAATCCATCGAATAAAAATCATCATCATCATCATCATCATTATCATCATCATCATCATCATCATTATCATCATCATCATCATCATCATCATCATAAACACCTTACTTACAACAATAATAGGCAAATAATAGTGAGAATGGTCCGGTCCATAACTACCTTGTGCACATAAAATTTTAATTATAATAAAAATTTCATCTATAGTTATGTAGAATAATTATTTGCTACCAAGTTTGAATTGATAAAAACTCTAATCCCAACATAGACGCGGTGAAGGACAAGTCAATCGGAAATCTCCATCGGTTCCTCTCAATGCATAATGATGGCGGCACTTCATAAATTTCCCCTACGTACAAACAACTTGGCAACGGAATCAGGAGGCAGTATGTTCATCCCCCCTCGCCCCGCTTTAAACAAAAGACATAAAGTTTACGCCCCCTGTTGATGTTTTGTTTAGTATGTTTCTACAACCTTTATGTGTAATTCGTTGCAATGCACTTTGCACACTAATTACCTGTGTTATTTGCATTGCAGTACGAATATATTTTAACAAATTTGTCTCCATACAGTATAAAGATTCACAAAATATCAAAAAGCTTTATCAATCAAAATTTAACATTTATGCTTATAAATGCTTGTAATTCCTTCCAAACTATTTACAAAGACACTATATAATAATAGGCAGTCTTACTATTCCGTATTGAACAATTTCACTCAAATGGTTTTGAAAGTACAAATATTGGAGGTTATTAAGATTTTTAGATCGAGGGTAATTGCTTAAAAGTCTAGCGCGTTATTCAACTATGTCCTGGTTAAGTCTTTAATTATTTTATCCATATTTTTGGCAGAAAGATGAAACTTACTACAAATGGTTGCTAGTAAAATATTAGAAATGAGCTGCAGAATGAGAATATCAACTTTGTATAGAAAATTCTACGACGTCGTTCTTCCTCGGTCCTATCACACCAACACTTACAACCCACACTTTCTAAAAATACTGCCTACTAGCTGTAGTCGCCCTCACACGTGCCTGTAGTTTTCCTTGCCTGTTGTCACCACTCACGAAGGTAAGGGGGGCAAGGGCGGCGCCGCCCCCTGAGAGAATTCACTAGAGTATCCCCCCCTCACATTCTGATCGGCATATATATTTTCACTTTAGTATTTCATAATGCATCGGAAACAAAAAATGTCGGACCTATGGGATGACTATTGGGTGACTGTTGCCCCTATGTCCATGGGTATTTGCGTTGAAAATTCCTTGAATGCCTTCCATGACAAATAACTTCAGAACTGCACAAAAATTGTGTCTTTTGGCCTTAATGAGCAAACTTTTCTCACGACAATGGCTTAGCTTGTCCCTGGTAGAGTTTAGACTACACAATTCCACTTTCAATTGAATTTACCCATCTCAGACATTTTTATATCGATGTCACCAAATGTAATATAAAATTAAATGGATGCTATTTTTAGGATCATTTTCAGAGAATGATGAAACTTATGACCGCCCCCTTTTCATATTTTGGAAATTCCAACAGCCACACTTCTCTTAGAGGGCCACCTTCGTGAGCGGTTGTCACTATTTCACATACAAACTACAAGCTCTTACACTGATTCTGCACTATCAACATCTTTCTATACATCAACAGATGTTTCAAGGGCATTCTTTTGCTCGTTTCGTTTGAAGATTGCCAAGGAAAGATAGCATAGGGGAATAATTTATCTTATGATTTTATTTCTTAAGAGAAAAAAGGAAAACGTATCAACATTTTACTCTTATTCAAAGAAGGACGCACAATGTTTCACCGTTTACCTTCCACGACTTTACATGGGCGCACGGCCAAAGAAGCTGAGGGGGGCTGCAGTCCCCCCAGTTTGTTAAAATGTCTGTTAGTTAAACAAAATTTCGTTCATTGTGTGTGTCTTTCTTTGCCGTAGCATCAAAAAAAAATTTTCCAATTCAAAGTGGCGGTAGTGTACCCTATCCCCCTTTGATTCAACCGTCTGCAGAACCGTCGATTCATGCCTTTATAATTTTCGAGCAAAAGAGAATTTTTTCGGGAAAATAATCAACAGCCCACCCAATATTTTTTGTCTGTTGAGCCTATGCGACTTTCTTAACAGCTCTGTTAAATGATAGATTATAAGAAAGAGATTTCTTCTTACATGTACAATCCAAGACTAAAAATCTTTATCACTGACGACACAGTTCGTTTTTTTCTGAAATTGTAAATTTCACATCGTTTCTCATGCCAAATAAAGTTTGAGTATTCAGAAACCATAATATTTTTGTCATTGTGTTCAGATATACTGAAGAATTGCGCCAACAAGTGTCTTACAACAGCGGTATGTTATCGTTTACCTTGCCTATTTTGCGATAGTAATCCTCATTTTGCAAATACGGTCACTCCTAACAAGACCATTTATCTTTAAGTATAGTATAAGTTACAAAAAGTTATTTAAGTTTATTAAATTGAAGAGGAAGATAAAATAAACGGAACTTCTCATAGTTTTATCTTCATATCGTAATGTAATATACAGATTGACCTCTTCGAGTTATCATATTTTACAAACCACAAAGTCAGGTTTTGCAATGCTAGATAAAGAAGGAGGTGCTAATATCTTGCAGAGAATCACTGTAATCATAGCTCTAACAGTTTGTGGCAGATAATCGCAGTCTTTGGGGAGCTGTGTATCTCCGTTTCCATTGGCAACACTCCTTGAAATAAATAGTATGGAGCGCAAATGTAATGCTTAGATGCAGCATATGACTGAGGGATCTTGTTGAACCAAAATAATGAGTTGGTTTCTCATTTAAAATATATTTATCATCAAATTATTGTTTTGTACTAGCAGCAACTTGCCTTGGTCAGTTGGATAATTACGCAAACTATCACAAAGACATTGAAAAGGATATTAAGACGAAATTGTCTAGGAGCATCGTCTCTAAATTTTGAAAGAGAACTCTACAAAATCGCGTACTTACTATGAAATTTAATGAATGCGATAGAGTTATAAATGATACTTTGTGAATGATTTGGATATAATTGTTAAATATAACCACTATTTCCCCTATTTCTTTAAACATAGATAAAGTAGAAGGGGATTCTACATTACACATTTGAGAAATAATAAAACAAACTTAGCAAATATTTTCTAGATTGGATACTGATGAAGATTACATGTATATGGTAATGAAAAACTTAAAACCAAATTATTTGTAACCTTATACGGGTTTTCTTGAGGATACTTTCATCCTATTTATAAAATCTGATTATAGCTCTTTTTGCCAACAAATCTAATCAATGGTTTCTGTTTGATCCATTACGAAATCTCTTTTCAAAGAACGAGAGAGCCAAACAAGACTTTCATTGCCATTTAAACCAAATACCTTATTTCAGGAAATTAACCCGTTTTTAAAAATCTGCGTTAATAAAATACCCGTTAATTACAAGTCAAGTAAATTTCCAAGCCGTTATATAGGCTCTGGGTAGAAAATAATTGTAATGAATTTAAACTTGTTTTGTTTCTGTGTTCATTAGATGCATCATCTATCCTAGTTTGACTAAACCGCCTTGATTTAATTCTTATTTGCGTCTTTGACAAACTGCGTCTATTTGATTCTCGTTAATTAAAGTATCTATTTTATTTCCTACAATAAGGTCGTTGACACGTGTAAGAGTGGACACTTGGAGGATGGATGCCCTTTTTCAGAAAAAAGGGCTCAATAAAAATTTTCTTCGGTCTTAGTTCATGCCATCGACTCACCTGGGATGTCTTCCCTTCAAAAATTAATTTATATGTTTTATCCAGCTTACGACTGTCGCAGTGACGTTCGTGTTACCAATAGAACATTTGAGGCACTAGCTGTGGACACCCTAAATTATTTTATCAAGTCATGATTGCATAAGAAGATATGAACAAAATAAAAAGGAAAGAGTAGTGTAAAACGAGCTACATTGAATTTACTACAAGTAAAATTTTGAGCAAGGTTAGGTTAAAAATATTACAAACTTCCCATTTTCAACACCGTTGCCGCTACAATTACCTTGCAGTCTGTTGGTAGCAGTAACTTCGTGTTTATTGACACCTCCACCGTTCTTTTCAATTTGCTCTTTCTCGTTCTTATCACTGAGACTACAAACACTCCGTAATTTTAAGAGTCCTTTGAAGTGTTTACATTGATCAAAAACAATCCAGATTAAGTCTCTCGCTAAAATTGATAATGGCTTTCTCGGCTGACAATATAGAATTACAAAGAATTTTTCTTTTATATTAAGTTTTATAACTCGTAATTGTTCATAAGAATTCAACCACCAAACCTTTATTTAATACATCTATGTAGTTTTTATTTTAAATTCCAAACAGTTTGCGTTTTTATTTTGGAACTAACAAGATGAAACAATACCACACCTTCCTTTAACATTAGACTGCACGACAAGGTTTAATTTATCAAATTTGAAATAAAAACATACCAAACGGAGGAGAAATTTAGCGACGAGCGTGGACGAGTACACTTCATGAATTTGAACTAGGGAAATATCAATCGCGGTTCTACCAAGATAGAACATATCTCGGAAGTGTTACTTTGATAAATGCGATTAAAAAGACCGAGAACGGAATGTTGTAAAACTATTTCAGACTTTTTAATATTACAAAATGCAATAAAGATATGGCCTGGCAACATTAAAATCTCGAATGATTAATCCATGGTACAAAAAACTCTAAAAACACGCCGTATGGTCTCTTAAAAGTCTTATCACAGTTCTTGTGTTTCTAGCTCCTTCAAGGATGAAGGTTATTGATTTAATATTTATAGAAACGATTAATTATGGATTTGCTTCTACATTACATTTATCGCCACTCGTTCAGTATGTTAGTATTCAAAGTGTTGTAATCGTCCCTAACACGGTATCTACAATGCAGAGAAAACTTTTATCCACCAAACTCAACTTCTCCTTGAAAGATAAGATTCTGAGAACCATGCTAGGGAGAACTACCCCTTCTAAAAGCACTTAGTTTGATACGACATAATTTATATTATTTTCAAAATTTTACGTTCCGAAGCTACTTTTATATTGGAATGAAAATTTTGCATCGTACAAAATTGTGAAGGTCTGTTACGACATTTTAAAGCACTATGTTACGAACTCTGGGAAAAATATTAAAGATTAGGAAAAGGTTAAAGAAATTGAATTTTCAAATAATTGTAGAGCTCAAAACTGCTTGCTAATTTACTTTTGAAGTTGGAATAAAGTAAATATTTCTGATGGGCCTTTTCAAGTTAGAAGTAAAACAAGTAGGAATACACATGAATAAAAGCATAGTTTTACTATTTTCTATTTCGAAAAGGCACCTTCATGTAGTTCTATTCGTTAACTACCTTCTCTCTTACCTTCCTTGTTTAAAATAATCAACTATTGTCTGAAACAGGGGATATTTTGTGAGTATCAGAATAGTTGAATTATTATGCCGCTGTGATTCTTTTGCAAACAATGCTTAAAAAACAGGCGTAGATTAAAACCACCGTGCAGACCCCACCTCTTAACCACTAAACACTATTTCGAACCGAAAAACTATATAGAAAATTAGGTTTACACAGTGATAGTCACTTTCTTTAGTATAATAAATTATTCGAGTTTGGTCTACAACATTCGGAGTAAACAAACTGATGAGATATCTAACTTTCAAATGTCGTCGTACACTTTGATTTAAAGAAGCCGTATGGCTTATCTAAACCGTTGCCAATGCAAAGAATAAATCATCAAGGAATTATCTGACTAGACGCATCGCTTGTTACTGGCGTAATTCTTATAATTGCGGCACGACACCGATATAGTTATACTCGTTAATTACACAAAATACACAGATGATACCAAAACAGAAGCGATATTCCTGTCGAATTAGAAGGAGTATTTGTTTAACTGATAATGCTGTATGGAGTGCAAACGCCACATCGTTGAAAGTGTCTTCCCTTCTTTTAACATCTTTACGACTATCATAAAATTTGTACCATTTTTACAACAGAAGGTCGACGCATCAATAACAAGTATGCCTCATGGTCTTTCAAAAAGACATTTCTTTACAGTTAATTCCTTGAACAGCATCGATAAATCTCCATAAAAACTCTGTTTCACAGATGAACCACGACACGTCAAATTTTTATTACGGTCACAGTCCTTTATCTCCTTTAAGATAAGAGTTAAAGTAATTACTTAATGGTTTATGTAGAGTAGCAGATTGATATTATTGTCTCAAGAGCACCTTTATCTCTAGAAAATGTTCAGCTGACGTGACGGTTCTGCAACGTTAAAAAAAATACCAAACTCTTACAACAGAAAGTCAATAATCAATCTGAAGCATTCCCAGATTTTTAAACTGCAAGTTTGTTCTTGATGTTTGATTTTTCATGAAAGTAAAACAATTAACAGCTTGAAAATCAGTGCTAATATGACCTAGATGTTAATGCAGGGAACGTTACCTCTTGTGTTAAGCAATCAGTATCAAAATTACCCAACTGTAAATTGAATCTTAATCTCAAGCTTTTTCCTTGACACGTTTGCTCTTTAAGTCAATATATCATTAATTATGCTAGTTTTAAGGTAGTGATTCTTTAATATGCAAAGCCAAGGTTCTTACTTTAATAATTGTGAGAAAATACTTGCTGATCTGTAACTGAGAATGATTCAATTTCCTGAAATAATAAAACGTAAACAGTTATCATCGATGTTTCACGTTGTGATGATACAGAAACAGTACATTGATAGATATTATATACAATAATCGGGTGTCTAAATAAGATAGTATCCCATCTATATGATAGTTTAATTGGTCCTTGAGATACTATCACGTAATTTTATCACACATTTACATTCTAAGATGAAAGCAGTTAAAAATTTTGCGTTTAAGAGTTGATAGTGCTTAAGATATCTGAAATGCGATCATGACTACCTTTTAGTTAAGTTAACAAAATACAATATCATACCTGTAATCAGTCTGTTTTCTCGTAAATAATCTCTTCCTACTTCCGACGATTCTGTGAGGGTCTTCGGAGTTGATGCTTTGCTAGGTGGAGCAAATTAGAACGTCTGGCCGCCGATGTTGCTCTCTTATGCTATAATGGTGAGAGTCACACCTGCCTGCTAGTATTCTCATTCGCCTGCTTTGATACGTCACAATCACAAGAGCGGGTAAGTACTAAATATACGAACAGATGTTTTGAGATAGAAATTAACTTACTTTAGAGTTCCTTGAATATGATTTTCAACTCAAAAATGGCAAAAGACCAATTTAAAGAAATCAGACATGAGTATCGAGACGATGATCACGTGTTTGTACTAAATTCTTTATAAAACTACTGCACGTTTATTCTTGGTAATAGCAAACTAATGGTAGACAATTTTATCACGACTATAATTGAAATTAATATCTGGCGAGGCATATTAACCCAAGATTTTAATCTTGTTTCTCCAGAGCATCTCGTTGCGTCTTACATAAAGGTTACGTCTTTTAACGGTAAGTAGATCTAGTAGAATACTCAGATCAATGAATTATAAATGAGACAGAATCCGATGACTTGGTGGCATGAAATATATTCGGAATCAGCAGCAACAGTGGCGGCTGGTGGTCAACTTTAATACGTGTGCAGGCCCGACACAAAGCCAAGCGCGATGACGGCTCTTGAGCTACTCCCATTAAAGCACCCCCTAGGTAAACTCATAATATCTTAAGACTTACATACAGATTGGACATAAAAAGCAAGCGAGTTTTCGCGAGGCAAGTAAGAGTATCCTCGTCTTCGGTAAAACCATAAAGCCTGCTTCACATAGGAGTAAAATCCGTCGCCAGACAAGCGTCTGGCATGTTAAAGGTAGGTTTTCTTGCATGCGAACGCTACAGGGGGAACCGACGCCGCAATAGCAGTATTTTATATATTATATATATATATATAAAATATATATATATATATATATATTTATCACGAGTGGAGCATTACCACAATAGCTTGTGCTTTTTTACTAACGCAGCTAAGGGGAGTCGAACCCACAACCCACTGGTTGGAAAACACAAACCTTCCTTAGTGAAAAAAGAAAGCAAGCTATTGTCGTAATGCTCCACTCGTGATAAATATATATATATATATATATATAATTGCTATGTGTCTGCTGAGTACTTACATATCTCTGGCACTGACGACGGCTCAAAGCCGAAACACAATAAATAATTATAATTAAAGAATTTCCCCTTGCCCACTGAGTGGCGGGGAAAACACGGCAAAATTGTTTTCGGTACTACTCTTTGGTAGGGAATTACATGATAACGGGGTTTTATAGCCTCCAGGCAAATATGCAAATATTTACAGGCAATAGTGTAATGTTAGATAATTCAAAACCACGAAGTACAGTTGCATCATATTTCTAACAAAGTACGCATAGATGTTCTGCAGGCTTGACTGGCTGCCTTTAAATATCGTCCGAAAGTTAAACCACCCGCCATGACTCTCGCACAATTTTGCCTGTTACTCAATCGTTTAAACATGAAACTGTAAGAAATCCTATTGTTTTATCGGAAATGTTTTACTTTCAATGACAACTGATTGACTCCTCAGATTCGTCAAAGGTATTTTAGTGCTTAAAGATAATCGTCATTTTAGCTAGAAATAGGGGCATAGAACAACATGTTTCTATGGAGATTAAAAGTAGGATGCACGAATAGGTATGCCCCTCACGGGAAGCTGGGTGACAAAGCTTCTCCTTAGAAAGACCTGTAAGGTAAAGTACAATATCGATATACTTACTCTCCAAATGGCCGCAACTCTTTCATTCTTGTACCCCCTAAAAATAGGGCCCATATATTAGCAGCGAATTCCCTTGCTTTACCAGGAGAGGGTAATGTTCCATCGGCGGTTGCACCTCCAATAGATAGCAAGACTTTGATTCCGTTTTTCTGACATTCTTTTATTCCATTCTCGATTTTGGGGCAACGGAGCAGAGATGGGTAGTTAGGGTCGACTGCTTCTTTACAGTGACTAGCAAAGTCAAGGCCTGGCAGATTGTCTGGAGAAATATGATAAAAAGACGTACACAGTATCCAGAAGGGGGGGGGGGGGGCAACACTACTACCTTACATTTACAGTAATAGTCGCCATGAGTGCATGGTAGTAACAATAATAGCAGATTGCAACGTTTTTTAGTATGCATCAATCTCTCAATGAAAGACCCCTAATGAGTAGTGGGCAATGTTTAGCACCTCCCTTATCAAAGAAAGGTGACACACTTGATTTTCAGTAACTTCAAGTGCATCACTACAAATACGATACTTACTTGCCTGCAATAGTAGCATTACCCACTTAAGTCACGCATACCTCGACGTCCACAAGTGTCCTTTATATTGTCCTACACTGAAGCGTGCCCCCTACGCAAATATCATAAAATATGTCAAAAATAAATATGCCTTGGCACTTGGACAGCATCAAAGCTCAAGCATGGCTATCTTACTTTGCCGCTGATTATCGGATTGGACAAGGGCACCGTTGGGTGTGACCCAACCCGCCCTGAGTTTTCGTCCCCTTTTATTGTTACATTCAAAGCTAGTACACAAGCATGGGTTGTTAATGTCACCTTGTCACTTTACACAGTATGTTCCCCCGTTACCCTTCGCGTTACCCCTTTTGACGTAGCTTTAGCTTACTCTATAACTTTGCGTATCTATTCCGCTCACGTCACACTACCGTTTGTTGTTGACGTCCAGTTTGTTTCGTGTCTGAAGTTTAGGCATCGTTCTGCGTCTGTTAACTTGTTTGTGTGCAGTATATATCCGTTTTCGTTGTACTATATTGCCATACGAGTGCAAGTAACTTGTTTACTAGTAATTCTATGCCCCCTGTTGACGTATTATTTACAACTTTAGCTACTGCCTACACAGTATTATAAGTAACTTTATCCAACATTGTATTATTGTAACTTGGTATATATAAGTGTGTTTAGCCAAGATCCAGTCAGTTGAATACGCTGATTATCATCAGATACTCTACTTTGCTTGCGTATGATTCGCCCGTTTTTCTTCGTCACTGTTTGCTGGAATGAATTCGTGCTCCTTGTCAATGACTGTAAACAAAGGGTGTTCCATCAATTCAAGTCTGTGTAGGGCCCTCCTGCCGCAAGCCACCTCTTATATTACTAATGTATTAAAGCCTATGTACAGTATATATTGAAATGGTCATTTTTCATTTCAGAAAATGCTTTGGAAAATATTTTAATGGTTGATAAATGAATGAAATAACACTCTTAACAGGGCCATAGCAGGCGAAGGGCCTGGGACACGAATAATTTTCTACCCAAAATGCTTTGGGTCTCAACATAAAGATGAATTGTACTTCATTGAAAAAACCCTAATAAATTTGAACTGACGTATCTGTTTTGCATTTTCATTGTTGCTAGAACAATAGCTTTCCTAGCCATGCCACATTGCACTGCCACAGAACTAACTTTGCAACTTAGTCCCTAATACCTTTATTGCTAGTATGGTATTCTGAATTGTTTCTTGCTCTTTACGCAAAATTGGAAATCTCAAGAAAATAATATCTTGGGTCCGGATGGTAGTACTTTATTACCTAACTTATTTGGTTTTACTCGATTCAAAATTGCACATTCTATTTTCGACCCCTCCCCTAAAATATCTACCCTACGTACCTATTAGTAGCACCAACTTACGCTTAGTACACTGCAAATATGCATTTTCAAAGGCACTTTACAACCGACCTTTACTTCTCAGCCCAGACTTTCTGTCAATGGCTTTTTCCTGATCCACTCCGTTCGGAGTGTAGACACATGAAAGGCACATACGAAAGTTATGTGGTGATTTTTCCATTATAACCACGTCTCAGTTAACACTTCTTCACCCTGCGTGACGTAAATATTTCGTTCAAGGATATCAAAAGTGGAGTGCGATTTGAATCTCTACATCTAAAAATCCTTAGATCTTGATTCAGCTGCTCTAACTAATAGACTACGTTAACTACACAAGATAAACTACTCTATATATAATTTGTTAAGATCATTATTACATCAGTTAACCTAATGCGGTATTTTAAAATTGCTAATGATGATCCTACCTTTGTTTCTGTTGTCGAAAATATCGTTATTGAAAGCCAAGAGGACAACATTGTACTTGTAATCTTTGCAAATAGTATCAAGTTCGGGTTCTTTTCCTCCGCTACTCGGAAAAGCAGAGTCCTGGCCCCAATACACTGCAATCTTGTACGCGCCGAGACCTAAACGGGGTGAAAACTGATATCATTTTACTATATGATTTAAATGAAGCTCAAGACATTCCAGTTTAGAGCCCCCTAATGCACTTACGGCCTCGCTTATTGTTACGTATTCTCAACGAGGCCCACATATCTTACGCATTTCTGTTTTAACAATTAACCATGTTTCTTTCGTTGTATGTTATCATACTATTATATTGTACGTTCCTATCTTCCAATTTGAAAACATTTCATAGATTTCCGGTGATAGTTTAGTCATACTCTCATAAAGTTGTTTGAAGCGGCAACAATAGATTGGTAAAATAATCTCATATATCATCAGTTTGTTCTGTAATGAAATGCTTTCTCAACACCTGTAAGCTGGGCTCTGTGTGTATACTAAGACGTGTGTACTTCAAACCCCGAAAAGTCCATTTATCAGATAAGGCTGTGAGAACTCACATTTTCCACGCTTGATACTAAGGAACTCTGGAGCTATGTTTTTATGTATGCAACACAATCGAAAGGACTGGGTTCCACTCCCTGTTGTTTAGCTTTTTCTTCACCTGAAAGACTTCTTTAGGGAGGAGACAGAAGCCTTCCAACCAAAACGTTATTGCTTTTTGCCTGTTAAGAGGTTTTACAAGGCGGTTAAGTTTCCTTGTATTTACTTAGTAAGAGGTAGGCTTTCTGTTGATCAGTAAATTGATGCCAAAATACAAGTATGCGTCTTAAATGTTCTTGATGTGTTACACGATCCCATGTGTTGTTTGCGCATTCACACGTGATTGTACTTACTACGTACTAGCGAATTAAAGGAAAAGTTGTTGACCTTTCTTTTCAAAACCTGCAATCCAACATACCATTTTCTAATCTTGCGAGTTTACACAGCATCATAGCTACTGTCCACTAAAACTGGGAAACAAATGTCTAGTTGAGAAATGGCCAACCTTTGTTGCCCTGTGGCCAGATTATGATCAGTGGAGGCAAGCGGAGCCGCTGCAAATGTTTTCACTAATATCATTCAAGCCTCAGATTTCCTTCAATTTTTGGGGCCATTGACAATTAATGTGTGAATTTAAGTTCCAACAAAACGTAATTAAAGTAATTCATTGTTCATGTAAATATTTGCGTCATTTTACTGACATTTTCAGACTGAAATGAAAAAAAAAGTTATTGTTAATAATAATAATCAGTCAGCATTGTTCACACAATTCCCAAGGGCACAAAATTAATGTTTGTGATCAGTGGAGTGACTACCATCGAATTGACAATTGATTATCCATTTTTGATAAAGTTAGAACTTGAGAACTCAAAAATAATTTTTTTTATTGGGTTACAACATTATCTGTATAGGTTGAAAATGCTCCATGTCGGGGACCTAAGGAGACTGAAAGATACGCCAGTTGAAAGTTTCAACTTCCAGGGTGTTTTCAAAAAGATATGGAAAATGTGAGCTATTAAGTATCATACACCACTTTAATGACTAAGCTCAAAATTTCCTTCCTCCTAGTACTCTTTGTGAGCACTTTCAAATATGCCTATAATTTAGGTATTATAAGATTGCTTGGAGAGATTACGAGTGCGTTGAAAATGGAGAAAAGTAGAAAATCTGCTATAAAAGTAGGATTTTTTAAAACTTTGATTTGAAAATAATTCTTTAGACATAAAGGAAAAAATATAGCAAACTATCAATGTCCTGAGACAACATCTGGACCAGAGTTTAAAGCTAGAAATTTTCACTGAGATTAACTGATTTACACAACCTAAAATTTGGACAAAAAAGGGTTGCAGATGACAGTAACTCTCCTTTTTAGCGTTTTTAAACTAGTTTGGTATCAAAAATGATTGATTCAACTTTGACCTTTGTTACTAGTCCACCATTTTTGTTTCGGACAACTTAGCGTCGAAGGGTTTTCAAAAATCCTATCACCAAATAAATTGCTATATGAACTGCATGGTAATCGGCGATAATCCGTAAAGAAATTGTCCCTACGGAAAAAAATCCCTAAGGAAATAATCTCTATTGGAAAATATCCATAAGAAAAAGTTTCCCGATGGAAAATATCCCATTAACATAAAACCCCTAAGGAAGAACATACCTAACGAAAAGATCCACAACCGTTGCTGCTAGCTAAAGTAGGCCTATACTCATGCTGCAACCAATACACATGTCAGATTTAAAAACAGAATCAAGTATCTGCAAGTAGCAGTACTGCACCGAGTATTTATATATACGGCGTAAACTATTACTTTTCAACCTTACATAAAAATCAGATTGTAAATATGGGCCTTATTGCAGCTATGTCACCGTGGAGGATCGTACACGATAGTAAAAGATAACAATGTCATGAAAAAATATGTTCATCTGAGGTAGGTACATCCAATTGATTACTAGCATGTCGTTTTCAGCCGAACGGTAATAATAGTGAAATGTAAAACGCGATTTTTATGGCAAGTTGCTGTAAATAAGAAATCTTTTGAATAAGAGGGTATTTTTACCCGGGTTGGAATACTACCTAGAAACGTTAATTTCTTCCTTAGGGTTGTTTTCCATGGTGGATTTCTTCTTTACGGATTGTTTCCTTGGCAGCCTTTTTCGTTAGAAACATTTTCATAGGTGGCTTTTTTGCATTAGAAAGTTTTTGCGTAGGGATTTATTCTGGAGGGACTTTTTCTTTAGGGATTTTCATTAGCATATGGTTTTCAACCGAAAGAGTAAATGAGTAAGAAGATGATATTCAAGTGCTTTAAACTGTGAGCAAACTATTGTTGGATTGATACATGATATGGGTATAAAATTTATAAAAATTGAGCGTTGCTCAAGGCAACACTGGAGGAAGCAATCGATCGTATCACGATAGAAGAGACGTGACAGTCGAGGTTTCGCAATGGACAAGATTTAACAATAGACTTTAGGCAACAGTTCGCCTGATGACAAGAGCAGCATCACATGAGTACATATACTCACTGACACCTGTATCGCAAATCGAAATCCTGCAATAATAAGGTGAAAGTCGCTCAGACAGATAAACAAAACGATGGAAAAGATGCAAAGGCTGT
This sequence comes from Alatinidae sp. Z8VKAUB7J3, assembly GCA_010016025.2. Taxonomy (NCBI): domain Eukaryota; kingdom Metazoa; phylum Cnidaria; class Cubozoa; order Carybdeida; family Alatinidae; species Alatinidae sp. Z8VKAUB7J3. The sequence continues at coordinate 67,127,966 of JAAAKM020006971.1, read as the reverse complement.
CTGGTTTTGTTTGACTGGGCCAAAACACAATGAATTTTATAAATGTTAAGTGCCGCACTAAAAGACACTGTAGGTCGCATATTAGCCGGTACTGGTGTGGTTAGTAAATACGCTAAGATAATTTAGCTTTAAAAACCTTTCAGTCTCAATTACAACGAATGTTTATGGATTCTCTGCACCTAAATCCTAATTTAAAGCTTACAGTATCCCTAAAAGCGAAAGTTGTCCTTAATTCCATGCCTCTAACCCTTTTTACACCCTCTTTAGTAGATCTTCTACAACCCTAAACCGCGCCTAAATATAAGCATCATGCTCACATCTTTAATAACATAGACACAGAGTCTGCTTGGAATGGATTCGTTAGAGTTAAGTACTTGAGAAGGACTTTGTCAAAACTAACCTCAAGGATCACGTACACGTTTAAACGAAGCAAAATGTTGGCCGCGCATGGGAGAGGCAAATTAGACTTCAAAGTGACAAATCTCTTCTTTAGTCCAGCCTTGATTCCGCATCTGATAGCACTTATATTAAAATGTGTTCATTACGCGTGGGGCTGAAATCCATTAAAACATATGTTCTTACCAGAAGCAGCGGTGATGACAAGGAGGAGTGAAAGGAGAGCCTTCATTCTTTATATTCAGCTTTCTCTGTAAACCAAACAATGTTCTATTCCTGTAATGAATGACAAATTAATTAATTTTATTTAATAGAAAAAAATTTGCTCACTGTAATCATATACATCGTTGGCTTAGAAATTATAGATTTTTTATATATCTATTACGGAACTAGCCTGCATTTTGCATACCAGTAGAAGAAAGATTTCAAAAAACTAGTGATTGAAGAATTGGTATTATCTAAAATAGGGGCTCTCGACATGGGCGATAATGACCCCCCTTTTTTTTGTAGGCGTTGGAAACACTCAAGGGAAATGATAAGCTTTAGATTTTAGACAAGAAGTAAGTCACTAACTTTGTGTGGTTAGATTTCAATTGAGGCACATACTACAGCTCATAGTGTTACATTCTGTTTTGTCTTTAACTTGAAGTTCCCAAATACCAAGCTTAAGCCCTACGATCGTTTTATCTTAAGGGATATGGGAAATTCCCCACTTATTTAGGGAAGGTCCTTTTCCTTCAGTTATTCTTATGAGCGAAAGCTGCGTTATATATATTAAGGAAACATTTGTATTCATTTTGATTCACTCGTAATATTTATCGAAACTATCATGTAGAGCTTTAAGAAATGTGTAAACTACGCATGTCCGTCATTAGAAAGTAATTAGGGTAGAGTATAGAAAACATAAACAATGGGCTTAGATTGTCCACTTATATAAATGAAAGGCTTTTCACTCCTATTGTTGTTAATTAACTCTCATGACGTTCATGCAGAGAAAGGACCAAAGAATGTAAGTGTTAATTGTTAAGTGATATTGTCAAAGCTGTCAAATTGTAAGCGTTAGTGACCAGTCTGATTTGGCTACCTGTAGTCCCTTTAGTCATCAGTTACCACTGCACACATGCTTATACTTATAATTATAAGCAGATTGATAAACCTTATGATATCTGCTAGTTCCAAGGTCTCCATGTCTTCGGAGCGGGACAAGGATTGATTCTGTGCCTCTATCCTAGCCTCCATTTCATTAGTTGTAGGAGCATATTTGGTCGTTCGGCCGTAGTAGGACTGCATCATTTGTAACTTCGTCCCTTATAGGACTGCACCATTTGTAACTTTGTCCTTGGCGGGACTTATTCATTTGTAACTTTGTCCTTTATAGGACTGCAACATTTGTAACTTTGCCCTTTATAGGACTGCATCATTTTTAACTTTGCCCTTTAAAGGACTGCATCATTGGTAACTTTGTCCTTTATAGGACAGCAACATTTGTAACTTTGTCCTTTATAGGACTGCACCATTTGTAACTTTGTCCTTTGTAGGACCGCATCATTTGTAACTTTGTCCTTGGTAGGACTTCTTCATTTGTACCTTTGTCCTTGGTAGGACTGCTTCATTTGTAACTTTATCTTTTGCAGGACTGCGCCATTTGTAACTTTGTCCTTTACGGGACTGCACCATTTGTAACTTCGTTCCTTATAGGACCGCACCATTTGTATTTTTGCCCTTTGTTGGACTGCTTCATTTGTAACTTTGTTCTTTATTGGAGTGCACCATTTGTAACTTTGTTCTTTACAGGACTGCAACATTTGTATTTTTGCCCTTTGTTGGACTGCTTCATTTGTAGCTTTGTTCTTTATAGGAGTGCACCATTTGTAACTTTGTTCTTTACAGGACTGCACCATTTGTAACTTTGTCCTTTGTAGGACTGCGTCATTTGTAACTTTGTCCTCTGTAGGACTGCGTCATTTGTAACTGTGCCCTTTATAGGACTGCACGTTTTTTAACTTTGTCCTTTAAAGGACTGCATCATTTGTAATTTTGTCCTTTATAGGACTGCAACATTTATGGCTTTGTCCTTTGTTGGACTGTATCAGTTGTAACTTTGTTCTTCTATGATACGTTTACAATTCAGTGGTAGAGCTGAGATAGCTTATGCCTCGTAAATAACCATCTTGGTACTAGCTGCTGTTTACATTTAATCCTGCTAAATGCAAGATAATCTCCTCAGATTAAAATGACATTCAAATTGATGGAAAAACTGTGGAAAAAGTGATGATGAGGACTTCATCTTCCTTGGCTCCGTTGTTCCGGGAACCTCAGCTGATGCTAACAGAAGGATTAGACTTGCACTATCTGTTTTGGGGCGTCTCAGGACAAGGTTCGTGAGCAGGGATCTCACTTTGAGTTGAAAGTTCGCATGTATCGTTCCTTGATGGAGCTATTGCTATTGCAATATACGCCAATGAGACATGGACTCTTCGCGCAGATGATGAGCGCAGGTTACTCGGCTTTAAAATGAAATGTCTGAGGAGCATTCTTGGTGTTTCCCTTCGAGATCAATATAGAAATGAGCGAATTATGCAACTGCTGAATATCGATAAAAACCATAATAGATGTGATCAGAAAAAGGAGGCTGCAATGGTTTTGCCATGTAAACCGATCAGATGACAAAGGTTATGTGAAAATTGCATACAAAAATGATTTCACCCAAAGGCATGCAAAAGGAAGACCTCCCAAACAATGGACAGATATATTCAGGGCAGACACTGGATTGCCTTAGTTGATACCCGAGCAAAACTGCCAGGATCGAGTAAAGTGGAGGGAATCAATGTAGAGGAATGTGACAAGGCTCTCTGGAGTGTGCAACTAAGTAAGTAAGTAAGTTGTTGTTATTTCTAACTCCATTTGTGGGCTGGAAATGATTGATAAAGGTCAGGTGAATATTGAAGTGATTTATAAGAATAATTTCGTTTTCTTTCCAGATGTTCACTCGAATTCCTTTTTAAATAAAGCTTAGCAAACTCTTATTTACCAGAGTAGTTCAACACAATTGATGCTGAAGCGCCAAAATATGAAGAATTGGCTGGCAACATCCAAAAACTTTATGGTGGTCTTGGTGTTGATCATATATGATATTACATATGATCAAATATGTCGTTCCCAAGGTTGAATGCATAGCCGATGCAGAGACATATGGTGCAGCCATTGAAATTCTTTAAGGACTATATGTGAAACGGAAGAATGAGACCTTCGCTAAGGCATGTCCTTGCAACTAGAAGGCAGAATGCTGGTGAAACTTCCAATCAGTATCTGCAGCAACAGAAACCTGCTTGCCAAAGAATGCAACTTTCCGAATGTAAGGACTAACGAAAACCGAGATGATTACACACGGGATGCCTTCATAAATGGTTTGCCGTCGTCCCATATAGGACGATGATTACTTGAAAAACAGACATAAAACCTGCAAAGTGCGTTCAACAAGGCTCATAAATTAAAGATGGTTCAAAAGCATTCTGACTCGTTCACTCGACCTGCCAGTGTTAATGCAAGTATGTCAGATGCTAAAGAAGCAGACAAAGACCAATTTGATGGGGCTACCTCAGAATCAATGCCTGCATCGACTGTTGTTACCATGTTTCCCAAGTGTTTCTTTCTTGTATCAAACAAACATCCCTGTTCCAAATGTCCAGCAAGAGAGGTGAACTGTAACAAATGTGGGCAAAAGAGGCACCTTGCTAAGGTGTGTCGCTCGAGTAGCCAACCAACATCTGTATCAGTCTCAACATTGGCTTCTATTTCCATTGCATTGCCCCAGGGCTTTCAAAACTGTAATGAACAATGAAATGCAAGGAGTAAAAACAGAAGCTTTGATTGATATTGGCAACTTAGACAGCTTTGTAAACAATGACTTAGCTTGTCAGCAGAATGAAAATTGTTACAAACACATCGAGAAGTTTCGATGGCTGCCATATCTCATACTTTTGAAGTTCTAAGTTTCAGCACAAAATTGAAACTTTGTGATACTAAGTAAAACAGTACCAAGCTCTCCATTCTCGGCAATCTGTCCTGAGATATTATCCTTGGACAAGACTTTTAAAACAACACTCTACTGTCAAAATTCCATTTGGAGGACATATGCCACCCCTAGACGTACATCAGAGATCCATAATCTATTTCTTAATTCTTCTGATAATTTTCTGTTTTGAAGGCTAGCACTGCATATCCATCTAATTGTCTGCATATCTGCTCTGTAAATCCTGGTAATATCCTCCCACTTTTAGTGGCCAAGCCTCACTACCATATAACAATACACTTCTAACACAAGCTTGATACAAATTTTCCTTTCATCCTGTGTGTGAACACTCAAGATGTTAATACAGGTAGGAGCTCCCTAAATTTCTTCCAACTAGATCATACACGAGATATAGAACTTGCTTCTGCACCACCGCCTGCACTTAACATATCACCTAGATAGCAAAAATGGTCAACCACATCATATTCGACATTGTCCAGTTTGACTTTACTTCCTTTCACAGCCTTTACTGGTGGATTCAAACATGCTCAGCATTTAAAATTCTACACATTGCTTAATCTATTCAATCCACTGTAGCGCTTATGCACCCAATGATTACAGTGCATATAAAATAAAAATATAGATATAAATTATAAATATCCATTGTGAGTCCAAACGTTTTTCATACATAAGACAAGCAACAGATTAGATTCTCTATTTTGTTCTCTCATGTATATAATGCAGCATTATAAGGCAGGAGGAGCTCAAGTATCAGGACTGATCAAATGTATTGGCCACCTGGTCTAGTGTGCATGTAGACACCTTCTCACAAATCTTTAAATCCAAATTTAAGCAGACAGGAAAGTATTTCAAAGATGTTGGTGGTTAAAGCAACCCTGTTTTACTCCACTGTTACCCTCAAAAGCGCTGCAACTTGTCACCATCTACAAGAATTGAACAGTGCTGATCCTTGAAGAAAATTAAAATAATGCTCAGTACATTAGTTGGGAAACCTATTCTTTTTAGTAACTTAAACAACCCATCTTTACTCACAAGGTTGAATGCCTTGGTAGGTTGAGGAAGGCCGTTTCAGGAGCGTCCGCATTTCCCTGCATGTCTCCTGCAGTTGACATAGGAATCTCAAATCTACTGTACAGTGATATTCTCTTAATCCATATTGTGACTCAGAGTGAACTCAATCACCAACTATTTGCAACTGAAAGTACCACTTCCCCAATTCTAAAACTGTGGTACCTAATGTCTCTTCTCTTTCTCAATGCAGATCTCTTAAGTACCTCTATTTTAAGAGCAAATCTCTGTTATTCTTGCCGCTCATTATATCTCGCAAATTATGCTTTGAACTGCCCAAAAACTGGTCTTCTCCATCACTCTGATAGCCCTTGCCCTGCTAAATAAACAGTACCCTGGGCCTCTACGACTTACAATACTCTACTCTCTATATATCCTTAAACTTCTCCATGAGCTACTCAAAGCACAAAATTGCATCAATAAGATTTCAAGACACGGTATTGGGCAGCCCAAATTTCGTCTTATCTGTATGTATATATTGTAGTAGATATTGCAGTATATTTAAACTACACTAATATGTAATGTATAGTGATTAAATCAAATTAGATCAGTTATCTTAGGTTTTACATTCCACATTGTTTGTCAGACTGCCATTCATATACATATATTATATATACATGTAGGAAGTATCAGTAATTTTGGTTCAGATTTGGAGGTACTTTGATGTGATAAGATGGGGAAGAAGGCCAAATGGGGGCAATGTGTGACTGATGGGGGTACCAAACCGGGAGGATGCCATGCCTTTGGTATCTACCCTATTGAACGTCATTACCATCTTGGACCATTCACTGACTCTTATCATCCAGTCAATTTTCATCATCTGTGTTCTTATGTAAGTGTTATACCAGAATCTTCACCAAAATTAAACAGTCAACACTATTGAGACATTATTAAAATCCATAATTATTGACAAGTCATCAACAGTTTCTGTTTCCAGCAGCACATATGTGGTTTCATTTAGAATCCAAAACTGATTGCTAATTTAATATATTTTATCTCCATGTCCTATAATACAGTCCATCTGTCCATCCACGGGTGTCAAGTTAGTATCTCGGATCCATTTGCCTCTTTTCTTCGATGCATCTCTATTACTCATAATACAGTGATCCACATTAAACTGCTAAAGTATTTTTTAGCAATATAGCACGTAATAGATTTTTATAAGGCAGAATATCTTACCTGAAAGTGCAAACTTCACAAGCAAAAGGTCTTTCTTGTGAGTGGCGGAATCTTATGTGGTCTCTTAATGATGAGGGATTTGGGCATGTCATATCACACTGAGGGCATTTAAGATGATTTACTGCAAGAGATATTAAAATAGTAAGAAATCATTGAATGCCATTCAGAAAAAACTAAAAATTATGCTCACATTGTTCAGAAATGTTTATTCTCATGTTACTGGTATTCATATTGCACTTACATACATACATTACATACATAAAAACATTTCATTCACTGAATACTGTGGTTTCCTGTGCCAATATTTTGAATATTTTTCTCCTTTGTAAATAGATATGTATTGACTGTATAAACATCAACTACAAACAAGATGCTAGTGTAACATAATCTTCCCTGGGTATGCCATACTTTTTGGCAATATCAGTAGAAAAAGCATTAAAAAACTGCACCAAAAATAACATTTTTATGATTTTTGTTGGGTTTTTGTCTAAAAAGCAGTTCTTACTTACAGCTAAACAACAACAGTGTCTCATAATTCCCATTACAAAGATAAGCATTTATCTCCCGTGCCTGGAATTCATGGGAGTAAACCCTTGCCTCCATTTAATGTTATAGGACCTCAACCAAAAAGATATTATCTCAAGTTAAACGATTCTCAAATTTTATACCCAAATTTGAATACAAGGCAAATTAACATGCTATTGGTTATGTCTCACTATTTTTTCCTAACAATAATTGCTTATAAACACTATATGTAGTCATGGCAAGTAATTATTACCCACATTTAAAAAACTTTCCATTCGGAAAGAGCTGGAAAGTTAAATTAAAAAGTCAGTAGTTTAGGTAATGACTGCCTCATATAGCGACTATACCCATACAGGCTTTTGTCTCTTACTACTATAGCAAAAGCAATGAAAAACATTTTACATGTGTGGGATTAACTGACATCCTGGGGTAAAGTGAAAGGTAATTATTACACACCCACATGTAAAGTCGGCAAATACTTTAAATATATGTCTAATTGATATTTGTTGCTATCTTTATCAATCATAATTGAATACAATGAGGTTTGTATGTGTTTAGAATTAAATTGAATACCTGCAAAAATAAAATATACCACATCATCCTTATGCATGACACCTACTGTTGGTATTGTGTAAACATCATAGAGGGTGCTGAAAAACCTGTATCATTGGGTTCCATAAGATTGTAATTGACAGTAAAGAGTCTTTATGAAACAAAAACGCTTAGTGACATCTAGTCCATTTTTGCTTTTATCCACTTTAATGAACATCATTCTGTCCTTAATGACTTTCATTTAGATTCTTAATCAATCTAATTTCCATGTCACAGATCTTGGACAAGGTGAAAATAACTCATTATTAGTAGAAAATGCAAGCAAAAATTTAAATCACTAGTTTCCCTGGATAGTCATGCAAAATATCGACAGACTGTGCAGGAGAGCTACCAAACAATGAGTTGATTCAAATTAAATTGCAGGTAACCAGTTTCTCAGTGGACAATAATTATTCCACAATACCAGAAATAGATGTTCAATAAACCAATTGAAAACCTGGAAGAATCCTCTTTTCAATAGGGGGCAATAGTCATGTTTTGCAAAACGGTAGGGGAAAAAGGGGGGTGCATAAAAATTACCAGATACTTTGGAGTGTGTAACAATTACCAGCCATGACTATACTGCTTTTGCAGCTCTCAATATCCTACCATTTAAGATCTGCATTTGATTCTACTTTGACTGATAACTAATTAGTTTAAAGCTAACTATTTTGAAATTGTGAAGCATTTAACAGATCAGCTTCAAAATAACTAAATATACCCTATCTGTAATGATCCACAATACAAAGAGACATTAATAAAGATAATTCACAACTTACCATGGTGTCTCATGTGGTCTCTAAGTAGTCTTTCAGATGCACACCTCCGTAAACAATGTGAGCACTGAAAATTTTCATCTATATTTAAAAGAAGATGTTCCAAAAAAACTAGTAAGGTACTTCATATGTTCCAGATGATAATACAGATAAATGCTACAAGGGAAGCAGAAGACGAGGACAGTGATCTTTACAACATAAGATAAAAGCACTTCTGAAAATTGCAATAGGAAAACTGAAGTCTCACTTAGACAGGAATCCATGGTTTAAGATAAAGTAAAACACCAACAACACGTATTACTTACATGAATCTGAGTCCTGTCTAGACAGATGATCTATAAATTTCGTTCTGTTAGCAAAGAACCCACCACAAACAGGGCAAGCGATCAGCTTTTCATGTGTGTGAACTCGACAGTGTTCCTTCAGCTTGTATACAGTCTTGAAAGTACAGTTGCAATCTATGGAATAACATTTCCTAAACTTTATTATCACTATTGCTGAAAGAATTATATAAATTATAAATTAAAAACCTGTTTGAAGATTATAAAATATGATAATCAATTAGTCAACGTTCCTCTTAGGAAATGAAACAAGTGATAAAATCACGTGAATAGAAAAGTATATTGGATAAAAATATACGGACCAATTGGCATACATCACACTATAATGTATAGCGAAAAATAAATATTTCGCTTGCTAAATAGTCGCAATTTACGCTAAATGAGAATTTGTAGCAACGAGGGATGAAACATATATTGGACCTGATAATTTCAGTTATGTATGAGAATTCAACAAGCTTTGTACAAACAACGGATGGCCCAACTGAAGAGTTCTTAACCACAAGTGGTATACTCCAAGGTGACACACTTGCACCTTACATATTTGTCACTTTAGTCGATTACATTCTTCGCCAATCGCTTGAGCTCCAGAACACCAAAGGTCTCGACTTTAAACGTAATCCACAACAAATTCCTAATCGACCTTGACTAAGCAGATGATATAGCCATTACTACAGCTTCAATAGAGAATGCTCAAGAGCTACTGTTACAGTAGGAAACTGCCTCTGAAAAATTTGGGTTGACTCTGAACTCCAAGAAGACCGAATACATGACCATCAATGTGGACCCAATTCGTTCTCCTATCCGATCAAAAAATAACACTGAATTATCTCGGGTTATTAACCTCAGATATCTGGGTTCTTATATATCTGATTGTAAGAAAGACTTCGTATCCTGAAAGGGCCAAGCGTGGAATGCTTGCAATAAGCTACATCACGTGTGGCAGTCTACCATCTCTCTAAAGACAAAAATGAACTTCTTCAAAGCAGTTGTTGAAAGTATACTGCTATATGGCTCTAAAACATGGACTATGACAAAAGATCTACAGAAACGTCTGGACGGCACATAAACACGCTTTCTCATGAGGGTTCAAAATATCTCATGGAAACAACACAAAACCAAAGAAGAAATCCATAGCAACATCCCCCCAATTTCCTCCGTCGTAGCCAAAAGAAGAATGCGTTTTGCAGGGCATTGCTACAGATCTAAAGACTAAATCGTTTCTGATGTTATCTGCATGCACCTTCAACGTCCGTGCAGAGGGAGAAGACCACCCACCTACCTTGACTACATAGACAAAGACACGATCACTGATGTGGAAGATCTACTCAGATTTATGGAAGACAGAGGCACAATATTGTGAAGGCATGCGCGATTGCACTCGCGTAAAGTAAAGTAAAGTAAGTGGGTCCCAAAGGCGAACCCATGACAACACCGTTAACTTGGTCGCACAAGACACTATCAAAAAGGAAATTAATATACTTAACAAAAAGCTCTAGTAACATAAAAATTTTATAAGGGGAAAAACCTTTAATAATCGATTAATTGTTGAAAATAGAGGACTGGCAAATTTTAAGATTTCATCCAACGAATATTGGTAAACAACGAAGTAATGTCAAAGCTAGCCATGTAAATATTGGACTTTGCACTAACGCCTAAAGCACTGAATTTCTCTAAGTTCTTAAACCTTTTGAGATTCTTGTTTGTAGTATTGAAGATGAGTCTGTTTAAAGTAAGGCCTAAATGGATAAACCTTTTCTTAAGTCCAAGTTTAAATCTTTAGCTTCAACAGTCTTCAGGAGCTATTCATCATCTCTTAGCATGCTATCTGACATCAAAAAAGAATGCCTGGTAGGACTTAAGAACAAGAGGGACTAGCTGATTCTCAAGCCAGATAAAGGAAATGGTGTCACCGAATGGTCACTTTCCACTCTTCTTTTGTCGAGGGATGCGTGCCAACGAAGATTATTATATCCTTTAATGGATGGGTTTTGATTAAATGAGGAATAGTATGCTTGTAGCATTGGCACATTGGAACATGGCAAACAGATGTTTTCTGCGTTACCATTCGTCTGCAATCAAATCATCCTGATGCTTCCTTTACTTTACGTTTTGTCTAACAGCCATAAGCTCATGCATAGGGGGCGCCACTAATTCGAAAGTGGAGGACTGAAAGAGAACCAAGGATTTCGTCTGATTTATTTCATTCAATCTTTAGAGACGACTTGGCATCTTTTGACAATCCAAATTTAACGGCTCATTTGTCCTCTTTCCTTTTTTATTTCTGTTTTTTATTCATTTGCTCTCTTTGCCGGAGGAGGACATAATTTGGCAAAAATTGGGAGCGCCCTTAGGCCCTGTGGTACACCAAATACCATATCTATGCCTATAAGATAGAAATACTTGCCTGAATTGATCAGTGTATTTTAAATTGTAATGTAGCTGCCAAGTCTCCAATACACGTTTAAATGGTTGAGATTCGTTTAGTCATTCAGAATACCTATGTAATTTATAGTATTTCTGATACACTGTATACGCAGCATTATTTTGGATATAATAAAATCTTCTGTCTAAGATACGTATAGGTGTTCAAAAGCGACAACTTGACAGACATGATACGCAAACTAAACCTTTAAGATTGGACTATTTTATCAACTGTCTCTAGTGTGTGTGAGAGCGAATCAAATGCGTGTTTCAAGGAAGGGTTGACACATTTGTCCATCGAACTGCAGACATTAGCGTACATGTAAATACAGTGATTTGCAGCATATCCTGGGCGAAGAAGATGCTCTGGATCATCCAAAACTGATGTAAGTTGAAAGCAATGTATTTGCCACCACATGGCCATCTTCGTGAGTGCAGGGCCAATTGGAAAAGATAACCGAAGCCGCCAAATGACTTAAAAGAAAGGAGAGCGAATCTGAACCAGCACTTGTAGGTAGATGTGTGAGACAGGGGTTCACAATCTCTTCGTTGCTGCATAAAATCTACACTGCAGCAGTGTAGGGTTCGTATTAATAAAGAGAAGGCAGTAATATTTCCTTTAGATGTGTATTCAAGGATTACTTACACACGACTGTCTTGACTAACGTGACACAATACTTAATATTTGCAGAATGAATGAAAGGAAGAAAGTAGGTCCCAGACTACTTTACTACAAGCAGTTGCGAGGAAAGGACTCAAAAGTATAAAATGATCTTGTCAAATTTAAAGGTCAAAAGGTCGCTGACTTAAGATTTTAAGCAACAATTGCAAAGACGGTATTTTCAGAGAATACTAATGATAAGAGGAATATGAAGGGATCTCGGGCAAACGATTGGTAAATCCTTATTCTGGAATATTTTGGTAAACGTTGCTGAAATGTTGGCGCTCTAAAAAGCCGGAATGCAGAGTGTGGAAAGTTGTTAGGTTTGATTCCGTGTGAGAATATGAGGAATAAGTTGAAATGAGCATAAAAGCAATGAAGAGATGCTACAGCTTGTAAGTAAGAAAAGATGAATGTCACATGTCGTACAGAATAACATGAGTGTGTCTTTTGGGACATGAGTAAAGGCAGAAATGAATGAAAGGTCTTACCCCCAAGGAACGGGAAAGGATTTTACTACTCTGCAACAAAGAATAAGGGCTTTTAAGGTAGATCTGAAAAACTGTGCAACACATGTATATGTGTACTTCAATTTGACGTGATATTGAGGGTCTCGCTGGAATGGAAAACGACAGATGGGGCAAGAAAACAACTGAGTGGCGGCCAAGAGAAGGAAACAGAGCCCAAGAAAGACCAAAGAGGAGATGGCGAGATGAGATCGAAGAGAAGACTGGTAGCACGTGGATGCAGAGAGCACAAGATCGGAAGGCGTGGAGGAAACTGGGGAGGCTACCCACCAGGAGTGGCGTGAACAGCTGACATGATTGATTGATTAATTGATTGATTGAGGGCCTTGATGCACCTGCAGACATCACCGTGTTGTGGTCATAATCTTTATTTGTGTCCGTACGATAAAGTGTGAATCTTCTTGGCTTGAGTGAGAACTATTTCTTTTCTCTTTTTCGTACCCTCAGACGACCAAGGAAGTACGTTTTTATCCGCATTAATTAAATGATTACCCAAGGCTACCAATAAACAACATGGATGGCAATCAATAACTCACCACGGCCGGAGCACTGGAAACATTGAATGTCCTCCAACTTGGCGACTGAGTAAAAACATGCGATTGTGAAGTTACATAGGAACAGCCAACATTCTCTTTACCATTACGTTTAAAGCAAGAGGGAAATATTTTCTTTATGCTGGTAATTTTGCCTATTCGCAAATTAATTAATGCAATCTCTGATCAGTCATTTGTCAAAGTACAGAGAGAACAGCGAGTCTTTATTCTTGTTACATGATTTCTTATAAATTTTTTGTCAAATATGTTGAGGCTACAGGCACAATTACCTTCGTGAAGCTTCAGCAAGTAAATACTTCTTAAGTCCATAGAAAGTTGCGAGAGTTTAGTTTTTTGCGTGTTACTATGGCGCCTCAAATAAAATTGAATAATAGCAAATACTGAGAGATAGAAGAGAGTTAAGAAGTCGGTGCTGACTTGGAAAGCGTTTACTACGTATTTTCTGGAACCGGAAAGGAGGCACCACGGCATTCAAACTGTAAAGGAAAAGGAGCCAAATCTGGATATGATTCTTCCTAACGATGTTCGTGTCGTACTGAATGAAAGGACAGAACTATTTGTCGTATCTCAAACTGTAGTTGTAAATTCTTCTTCAATTCTTTAAATAGATGCTAAATATATGCCAAGAGGATTGACAAAGACCTGAAAAGAGGCCGAAATTACGCTGGAGAAATTAACTAGAAAGAGACGTTAGGTTTTTATGAGCAGGCGAGACACAGGAAAGACGTAAATGGTCTCAGAAGGTCATTGGAATGCAGTGGAGAAAACAACGGCTGATCATGAAGATGATGATGAAGATGATGATGAAGATGATGATGATCAAATCGAATATATTTGATAACCTGATATACTTTTTTTCATGTTGCACAGGTTAGGGATCATACATCAATCAAAGCAAGCTAAATATCTCATATTGTGAGTACGCAAAATTAAACTGCACGCACTGAAGGCTAATCAAAAACAAATCCTACTCCAGTTCTCATATAACTAAAGCATGAGGTTTGTTCATGGCATTTACGCATGTAATTATAGCATAATTTTCGCCTTACTTAAATAGAAGCTAATGTTTAACCTTGGTTGGATGCAAGTGCTTTCCATTTTGGGACAAAAAATGTGAATGTCAAAGATTCCGTAAAAATCCAAGAGTCGCTAAATTGTTTGTAAAGTACACGTCATGTAAACATCAGATACACAGAAAGCATGTTTTCTTACTCTCATTGTGAAGTCTACTTTGCTTACATTGAAAAGCACCAAAATGCGACAAACCTATTGCGTAAATCCGATTTTGATTTGCTAGAAAGTCAAAGATTTCATAGTAGGCATAAACAAGGCTTTGCTCAGTGACATTACACAGCGGACACAGAGAGGATTGATACGAAAATTATAAGGAAACTTACTCAAAGTCTTGATAATCGTTCTCGTACTTATAACAGCGAAGAACAGCTGAAGAAGAGAATTGATAAACATCAGTATCCTGCAAGCTGTGGAAAAGCTTAAAACAGAACAATCAATCCTAAATTTTGAGGAAAGCTTTATAGACAGATGCAAAAAGAGCACCGCAATGTGTAATTTACAAACAAAGTTCACCGAAATAGGATTTGTTACTAACGAAACAACGGATTTGCTACCAGGGGTGCTGAAACGGAGCAAACACTCCTAGGTTGAAGAGTTTATATCTATATACAGGCTCTTGCCTTGAGTCGATATCGACTTTAGGGAACTGCGACGCCGACTAGACATCATTACGGCAAGTTGCTTCATGAAGCTGCCTTATTAGAAGGACGCATACTGTATTGCATGGAGATCTAACCCCTGCAGGGACCTGGTGCAGCTTAAAACATATTGAGGTTGCCATTATACATGGACGCTTATTCAAGTGCCTAAATGTAATCACTGATTTACGGCAGAGGCGCTTATACAAGCCACTGGAATTGAATACAGATAGTTAAATTTAGTGGCAGGGGCATTACTTTATCCTAGCATAACTAACAAAGGAAAGAAATAACACCGGGTACATTGTGCGCAGGGCGAAAGCATAACGTTGATAATGAAGTCATGATTGTAAACAAGAATCTATAAAGGTAGAAAATGTCGGCAATTGCAACTAACTGGACTTTGCTGAAACACGCTTAGATACGCAAAGTTCTAATATAGGAATACTGGTAAAGATGTGGTAAATACTATGTTAGACTGAGGTACCACTAAAGTGGCATATGCAACCATTGAACTTTGCACGCTCAGCTACTTCTTAGTCGCCATTTTCTTAGCCTAAGAATGTTAATTATTTTGAATTAAATTGCATTGTCATAATCAATGAGAGGAAAAGGGGTTAATTACGGTCATGGATAGATGAAATGATTGGTATACAGAATTCGAGGGTTAGTTTCCTATTGATACTTTCGAAATAGTCAAATAGAAGGCCAGAATAGGCAGACGAAAAGAGACTTCCCTTGTGTAGCATACTTATAAGATTCTTCTTTGAAACAAAACCAATGATTTCGGGAAAGTCCACTGGAGCTTTAATTACTGTAACAAAAACTAATTTAAGGGAATAAGCTTAAAGAGTTAAAATTCTGGTGATTTGTTCGAACCAACACAATCTGTACTGTAAAGCAACAACTATGAATCATCATTGTGCAAGTGAGATCAAAACGAAAGATCACAATATCATTTTGAACTTACAATGTAGTATAAACTTCTTGATTCATTTTCAAGCTTGCACTTCTCAGCATGCATATATGTTCGTTATTTTAAGCCAGACTTGGTATCAAGGCCGGAGCAAGGCAGATAAGAACCAAACTATGAGATAGAAGTATGGTCAGGGACGGAGGAACCGAGGGGCAGAGGGGGCCATGGCCCCCAAAGATTTGCCAAATCTTAATTTTTTTCCGTGACAACTTTTCAGCTTTATCAAAATTGAAATTGATTGCGACAGACATTGTGTCACATTCACAGCAAGCTATGCATATCGACACGAAACGCTCCTTTTCAAACAATGACCAAAGGTACCTTAGTGGCATGTGAAAAACTAAATTTGAACCCAGCTTACTTGCCTCCACCATCCATCTTACCTTCCGCCACCCCTGATTGTATTACTTTGTAGTTGAGTTCATCAATATTCATGAATATGTGTCTTTGATAAGCAATTGAGGCTCTGTAGCAGTCAACTTATAACTAAAATGTTGCCTGGCCAGCTTATGTTCACATCCACAAACTTTACAGACGTAATGTAGTAAGACATGAGAGATTTATGAAGTATACCCCCCAAATCATTGCCTTCTCTAAGGGCCTGGGCCACTCTTGGTGTTTAGAGGTAAACAGTGCCGGTTTTTGGCAAGAGGGGGCCCTGTGCCATTAAGTGATATAGGGGCCCTTCACTGTCATTGAATGTACTTAAAGAGCTGTGCGGGCCCGCCCCAGTTTCCAACTTATGTGTGGGGCCCTGTGCCGTGGCACAGTCGGCATCCCCTGAAACCGGCACTGTTGATAAGCATCGGGCTCATTACAATAATAGTTTCTTGGCATTGAAGAAGCAACAAATAGCTCCATTGTGCATCTACAGCTGTAAATAAACTTTGCCTTAACATTGGAGAATGGTGTCAGATTTACGTCAAACTCATTTACAAAGGAATTTTGTACAGGGTCTTCGTTCTTCAATTTGAGTCCGTCGAGAAGTTGGCAATCTCCACGAGGCAGAAAACTCTTTTATTTGCTCTTATGTTAGTAGATTTATGCTGTGGCACTGTCATCCGATTTCCAATTTAAATAAGGGAGTGTCAAGGCCAGGATTCGTGATCTTTATTGTTCAACTTATTCTTAAAAGTATCATAACAAGGCGGTTGATTTATAGGTTACGTGGTTGATGTGTCGTGCATAACCTATAGGACTTCGATACGCAATGGTAGCGGCAAGACTGTTATATCCGCGGCAACGAAACTAGCGTATACAGCTAAAATCATTGCCAACAGCTTTGTTGAAGTCGAAGTGAAAGTGTGTATTGATAAATTTACAGATCTGCTATTTATATATGTGGAATAAAATAGAATTACATCAGGGGAAGGGAGGTACTTTTGGTCAATACCTGGGCAAAAAAAAGTGGGTACTTTTGGTCTTGAGGACAAATTTGACCAGAAGGACTGAGGTCGTAGGCCCCATCTCCTACGCCACTCCCTGGCGAGGCTTCAACCAGCTAGGCATCTCCACAACAACCACCAGAGTTCAACTTTCAAATCCATTCAACAACCAGCCTACTTCCTCTTTTGCAAATGGTGGTGGGAGGACCTTTGGATTTAATAGGTTATTTTCTAATGAGACATCATCTACGTTTGAAAAATATTTAAATCTTTCAAAAAACATCGCAAGAGGAGTCAAGTCCCTATTTACAGGGGTGCACACAGCTATCGGATATGGCGGGACATATTATTATTCGGGAGGTTGTGCCTTAATTACTAATTCCAGTGAGTGCAAAACAATATTTAGTATTGCTAACAATGATTCTGCTAGAATAGCCAATGTGATTTACGACTATATTAATGACCCAATAATTCAAAAAGAGTCGAATGAAGCACTTGACAAAATCTTACAAAAAGTTGGTGAAAATGATGAAGCCAACCTATCAATAGGGGGATATTTAGCGGGAAGAATTGGTGGGGCTAGTGTATTAGGGAAAATCCGTTATATAGGTCCTTTAATATATCTTGCGCCTTTTGGAGGTGCTCTTGGAGTTTCTCAAATCTATGGAGATGATTTAACTTTCGAAAAAATTATTGAGGGAGCTATATTGGGTTCAGACCAAAAAGCTAAAGAGTTTTTGGAGAATAATTAATTGATGAAATGCGGAAAATGTAGCGCGGCTATTGGGATAAAAGCCATTTTTGCATCTTGGAATTTTCCCGTTAGTTGCAAACAATGTGGGTCAATTAACTATAGAGATCATGAATTATCTCGAAGCGTATTTCATTCATTAATTACAATATGGTTATTTCTCTTTCCACTTATTTGGATTTTTTTAGGGGCATCTAATTTAATTACTTTGTTAGCTGTAACAGTTGTTTTGTGGACAATAATCTATTTTTGGGAAGTAAAACACAATAGCCTTCAAACTATCACAAGGATTGAACGAGAAGAGAAGCTTGAGAAACAGCAGTTCAAAGGATTAATCCTGAGTTTAATTTTTCTTATTTTGATTTATTTAATAGGACGATAAATCCGACAAAAAGAAATCGTTTTAAAGCACAGCCTCTTATAGATCAAGCCTATGCTTGACTACAATTAATAAACTCTCTCATCTCTCCTTTCTCCTTCTCAATTTAATATTTTGAAGCCATCACGCCGCCTGAAATCGTTGCGCCTATTTCCTACGTGGCTCCGTGGCGAGGATTTAACCAGCTAGGCATCTCCACCACGACCACCCGATTTTCACTTTCCGCACCGTACGTCCCCCAAACCGGATTTGTTGGAGGAGAAGCCACCCGCGGTTTCGCAAGGCTTGTGCGAGGTGCCGCTAATCTGAGCGGTTATGGCCCAGACGTTTCTGACGAAGAAAGAATTTTCACCTTCCTTGCAGACAGTGTCTCTATCTCTCTCGCAGCTACTGGTATTGGTATCGCCGCTGCTGGTGCCGTGCAAGCCCTAAAATACTCCGTCAGAGGCCTCGTCCTTCTTACCAAATCTACGGCGAGGTTATTCAAGAGGCTTAGGAGACCTCAAAGTGTTGGTGCCGCTAGAACTTTAAAATTTGAATCTTCTCCAAAACATAGTATTTTTAATAGAATCGGAAATAAAGGGAAAATTAGTCGAGCGCCAACCGATGGCCAAGGAGCTTTAAACACTTCTGTACAGGTTAGTAGAAATTCAACACGAAGGGTGGGGGTCGATTATAAAAACAATCAGTTTGTAGTTTTTGATGAAACGATTGAAGGAATATTTCATGGTCATGTGCGGACATGGAAAGACCTTAATCGAGCTATGCAAAACGCTCTTACAAATTCAGGAATGGTTGGTCGTACTGGAAAAATATTAGGAGGAAATTAATGGAAAAATTTTATCAAGAACCTTCTAGTATTACTAAGGCTGATTTTTTAACCACGATTAATGAAAACGATGAAGAGGCAATTTGTTTTGCAATCGTAAATGCAGTTCACTTTATTGATGACTATGATTGGTTGGTGGAGCAATTTTCGTCCTTACTAGAAAAAAAACAAAATACTATAAAAGAAGTGGCCATTTGTTGTGTGGGACATTTGGCTAGATTGCATGAAAATGCAGACAAAAGCCAACTTATAAACTTGATTACCCCATATTCAAACGATATTAGATTAAAAGGACGGGTGGAGGATGCGATTAGCGATATAAATATTTTTGGGAAAGACAAATGAGCGAATTAGTCAAAGGCTTTTTTTATTCAGATGACATTAAAGCAAACAACATTGTCAAATACTTCTTGTGCAAATGAAATCTGGGAACTCGGGAATGACATTTGAAGAAGAATTTTTGGCTGAATTGAAAACCTCCATTGACGCTGGAAATATTTTAGTGGAAAGCTCTAGTCGAGATTTCTGTGATGTGATTTCATCTTCTTTTCCTTTTGCTGGATCGGCAATAGATTGGGAAAAAATTCCCAACTCAGTTTCTATTGATACAGATGGAGATGAGAATGAATTAGAAACCTAGTTTAAGTTTTATAATAGAATTTGCCTAGAAAACAATATAAAAGGAAACTGTATATGGGTGTCTGAGAGCACACTGGATTGTGCTTTAGTCGCCTCAATTGAAATATTCAATGAATATTTTAAAGTAATTTTGTCTTACCGATTCGACCATTACATTCTCAACAAAACTCTGGCATGGTGCTTCGTATTTCGAACTGGGAAAGACATGTCTTTTGGTTTTATGCCAAAAGTCAAATAAACAACCTCCGCTTCTTCTTCCCCCTCTACTGTTAGAGAGGTAATTGGAAAATAATGGGAGCTGAATTGTGAAAAATAAATCTGGCTGGGAGCAATTGCTCTGTGATTACTTTTTTACGGTTTGCTTAAGAATACTTGGCCCATATTTCTCTTCACTTGGATTCATAGAGGAGAAGTCTAATATTAACGGAGTCATTTTTAAAAAAAATGACCTTTTTGTTGAGGTCAGTTACCTACCAGAATTTGCTCCAAATTATTGCCCTTCTCTGGTGGTTGGGATAGGTGATTCCAAATACGATGATGCAGGCAAACCAGCGGTGGTACCTGCGTGGAGTATTTTGTCAGAAAATGATCAAGCTAGAAACTATTCGTTCTGGAAATTTAGCAATGCAGAAGAACTTGAGACTGTACTAAATAAGTTAAAAACAGAAATAATTGAACGTCATATGAAGCCACTTTGGGATGATAGAGAAAAACTGGAGAATGCAATAAAAATTTTTAGTTAATTATTAAATTTAAACGTACTGAAATAAGAAAGAAAGTTAGTCGAACAAAATCTATATCAGGAGATATTTGCCCCTTGCTTGATCCATCCTCTCGGTAGACGATGGTCAGGGGAACGTTACGACGTATGGTTACGATGCGAACGGCAACATGGTGAGCGACAGTTCGGGCCGTTTGATCGAATATTCTCCGTTCAACAAGCCGACTTCGATTTCACAAGGGTCCACGACGATAGGCTTCACCTGCGGTGCCGACCGGGCACGCACCATCCAAACCAAGTCCGGCAACACGACACACTACGTCGGTGGCCTGTACGAGAAGCACACAAGTTCCGGCGGTACTGTCACCCACACGCATTACATCCGCGCTGGCCAGGAAACGGTTGCCATCTTCAAATCCGAAGACAACGGGCCTTCCACCACCCGCTACCTGCACCGTGACCACTCCTCGCCGGAGGGGCGACGGGCCGACCGTTGAATTGGTAAAGAAAAGTTTTCGAGCACATCGTAAAACGTTCCTGTTGGCCGTGCGCCTAGCACATCGGTTCGGTGATCGCTGTTACGGAGGAGACTGGCAACCTGGTAGAACAGCAGTCCTACGATCCGCACGGCCGCAGGCGCAATAACGTGGGTTGGGTCGATTATGCGGTCGTCGTATCGGGAGGCGAGACGGATCGCGGATTCACCGGTCACGAGCATCTCGATGATGTTGGCCTCATTCATATGAACGGTCGTATCCAGGACCCGAGACTGGGCCGTTTCCTATCGCCCGATCCGTTCGTACCCGACCCGACCGACAGCCAGAGTTTTAATCGTTACTCCTACGTTCGCAACAACCCCCTCTCCAGAGTCGATCCCAGCGGGTTTTACGATGGGCACATCACTTTGGAAAGAGCACCGAATGGCAGCATCGTGGTGGGTGCAGGCGGCACCTCAATCAACGTTGGTTTTGGTCCCCAGCGATGGGAGTTCAGGGATTACGCGCTGTATGTTCATGCCCGGGAATGGTGGCTTGAGGGAGTCAGGAACAGGGCTCGCAGGCTGGAGACGGAACGGCTGGCGAGAGAAGCCGCCGTCACGCCGCCTGAAATCGTTGCGCCTATTTCCTATGTCGCTCCGTGGAGAGGTTTCAACCAAATCGGTATCTCCACCACGACCACCCGATTTTCACTTTCCGCACCGTACGTCCCCCAAACCGGATTTGTTGGAGGAGAAGCTACCCGCGGTTTCGCAAGGCTAGGTCGAGAGATTTTGAATCTCACGGGATACGGCCCTGATGTTCCAACAGGGGAGCTTATTATTAATGGAACACTGGATGCCCTATCATTTTTTCCCGGTGCCGCCGCTGTAATGCAGCCCATCAAATGGGGTAGAATTGCAAAAAGATTAAAGAAAGCTTTTACCCTTGAAGATACTGGAAAGCCTGTTAAGGAGGGAATCTATGAATTTGTAGATACCACGGGGAAAAAATACTGTGGTCAATCTTGTAATATTCCCGAGCGTCTCAAACAACACGTCAAATCGGGCAAGCTTGACCCTGAACAAAATGTTATAACAACAGAAGTATTAGGTGGAAAAACTGCTAGGGAAGTAGCAGAACACAAGCGTATCCAAGAAATAACAGGAGGTGTCCCCGCCCGTTTCTCCACCAAAGTTTCGAATAAGGTCGATCCTATTGGCCCCAAAAGAAGGCATTTGCTCGATGAATAACGATTGTTACTCTGTCACAGAGGCCGAAAATAATTTTGGACCTTGCCTTGTGCTAAAGGAACCTTGGTCAGATGATTATATTGATGTAATCAAAGAAAATGATATCTCTGTGCTAAGGCTTACAGAATCTATGGGGTGGAAAGAAAAAGAAATCTCGTTTCTTGAAAAACTCAAAGATATTAATCTGCGGGGTGTAGAGATTTATTCATGGGATGTAAAAGATATTACACCCTTGCATTATTTGCCTGGCCTTGAGTATATCGGGCTTCAATGTGCTTTTACTAAAGCACCAAGTTTTTCCTTTTTTAAAAGCTTAAGACATTTTTTCTTGTATTGGCGACCGAAAGCTAAAACTATTTTTGATTGCCCAAGTTTGAAAACTCTAAACATTGTGAATTACCCAGCTGAAGACTTGCAGGAAGCCAAAAACTTTCTCGTACTTGAACAACTGCAATTAACATCGAGAAAACTAAGATCTTTGTTAGGCATTGAGTCGTTGAAGTCCTTGAGAATATTGGATTTAGCAGAGTGTCCAAAATTAGAGTCTTTAGATGGAGTTGACAAATGCCAACAGATTAAAATAGTTGAGATCGAAAATTGCAAAAAAGTTAACGATATTTCTTGTCTTGGTGAAAACCAAAATTTGGAGAACCTGGCGCTCATTGACTGCGCCAAGATTAAGTCATTACGCCAACTTACCAAGTGTCGATTGCTAAAAAACCTAAGCTTTACTGGGGATACCAATGTAGAAGATGGTGACTTGACTCCTTTGCTCGATATTCCTGAATTAAAAAAAATGTGGTTTGCTGACAGGAATCACTACTCACACAAACGTGATGAGATAGCAGCAAAATTATCTTAATTTTTTTACGATAAGATACTGCTTTCAGGGAAAATCCCTAATGATTTCCGTTTAAATAAATTTTTTTCACTTACTCGGGCTTGGTCTACAAAGCCCAGTATGAATACAGAAAAAATTTAATCGCTAACCTGCCTTGATTCGAAGGCCACAGTACAAACGGCCGTCACGCCGCCTGAAATCGTTGCGCCTATTTCCTACGTGGCTCCGTGGCGAGGATTTAACCAGCTAGGCATCTCCACCACGACCACCCGGGTCGAACAATTCCATCGGTTTACCTTTCAACCCAATTTTCTGGAGGCAGAAAAAACCTTTAGCTATAAAAGCTTGTTTGATGGAGTTTTACAAAAAGCTGAAAACAAGCTTTATCAACTTACCAGTAATGTTGGGCCCTTCCCGAACTTTCTGGCAAATTATGTGGCGGGGGTTGGTGATGCGCTAACTTTTGGTATTACCAGAGACAACAGGGAATTTGAGGGTATTGACGTAGTGGATACGGGTACCTTCAGTTATAATGCAGGAGAGTTCACACCCCTGGCTGTGGGGGCTTTAAGGTTAGGGTACATTGCCGTTGCGAAAACGGGTTCGGTATTGGCACCTACAGCCGAAGTAGCTTGGCTCATCCGGGACAGGGCAAAAGTATTTTTTAGATTCGGTCTATTTCGAAAATCAGGAAGAAAATCATTTGAAGAATTGTTGGAGGAAAAATCTAAGCAAAAGATAAAAAAATCATCCGGCAAAACAAATCGAAAAATAAATACGTTTGGTCTGTATCTTTTTGGAAGTGGAGAAACCTCAAGTAACCGAGATTAGAATAGAGCCACAAATTTATGAAAACTACTATTCAAAAAAACAAATGGGGTGAAAATACTTGGCTGGAAATCAGTGGAGATGGCAATTTTTCGAACGCCGAGATTGCCAAGATATTAGCCTCCAGTCAAAATATAAAGATCACGAAAGTGACCCATGATTTAGAAGATACCCCTCACGAGGTTGAATTTGAGTGTTTTGGGAAAGAGTTTGTGTACACCCAGTTTTTTTCTGATTACAGCATAGAGCGTAAACCCGATGACGAAAAAGACTTAAAGTTTGACCTCGACCCTGCTAAATGGATGGAGCGCACAGATGAATACCTGGACAGCCTTATAAAGTATGAAGATTTCGATCATGAAAATATTGACAAACATTTAAAAGAAATTCAGAGCGTTTTTGATAATTACAATACTTTGGGAACCCGGTTTTGGGACTGGTACAATTCATTCTCCATATTCGATTATTTATGGAATAAAATTTTCACCAGAAAGAGCGAATCAAATAATTCCTGAAGAAAACTAGATAAAGCCGCCGTCACATCGCCTCAAGCAGCCGACTCCCGGTTCCAGCGTGTCAAACCTGACAGAAAAGTTTTTGTACGATTCCCTTAACCGCATGACCGAATCCAGGGTGATGGGTTCTGCTCCGGACGATGTCAAGACTTATGAATATGATACAGACGGATTAGGAAACCTTAAAACCAAGACGGGTGTTGGCACTTATCACTATAACGGTCCGCGTCCTCACGCTGTCACCTCTGTAGACGACGGTCAGGGTACGGTCACGACTTATCAATACGACCTGAACGGGAATATGAAGTCCGACAGTTCCGGCCGTTTGATCGAATATTCTCCGTTCAACAAGCCGACTTCGATTTCGCAAGGGTCCACAACGGTAGACTTCACCTACGGTGCCGACCGGGCCCGCATCATCCAGACCAAGTCCAACAATACAACACACTACGTCGGCGGACTGTACGAGAAACACACAAGTTCCGGCGGCACCACCACCCACACGCATTACATCCGCGCTGGCCAGGAAACGGTTGCCATCTTCAAATCCGAAGACAACGGCCTCTCCACCACCCGCTACCTGCACCGTGATCACATCGGTTCGGTGATCGCTGTTACGGAGGAGACCGGCAACCTGGTAGAACAGCAGTCCTACGATCCGCACGGCCGCAGGCGCAATAACGTGGGTTGGGTCGATTATGCGGTCAGACGCGGTTCTTCGAGCGTGCGGTCGCCGAGCTCAAGCTGGAGACCATCGCGTTCGAAGGCTCGGACAGTCTGGACAACCCACAGGCCGTCTTCCAGTAGGACTGCGAGGTACATGCTTGGACCTCTGGCGACCGTCGCCGCCGCGCTGCTCCTGCTTCTCACCGAGGGGCAGGAGGCGCGCGCCGAAACGGCAGCGGCGCAGGCCGAGCGTGTCGCCGCGGTGGTTCGCCCGGCAAGCGATTTCAGCAAGCCCGAGCCCTTCGAGGCTCTCTCCGCCGGCGCGGCGACATCGGCCAAGCTGGCCAACCGGGATGCCTTCTCCCAGCCATCGGCCAACATGTCCTTCGCGCGGCAGCTCGACTTCCGGGTCGGCAACGGAATTTTCCGCAAGGTCTGGGTCTCGGCACCGTCCTCGACCACCGCCTCCGACGGCCTGGGGCCGCTGTTCAACGCGCGCTCCTGCCAGCGCTGCCACTTGAAGGACGGGCGCGGCCATCCTCCGTCCGGCAACTGGCCCGAGGACAACGCAACCTCCATGTTTCTGCGTCTGAGCGTTCCCCCGCAGACCGAGGCGGAGCGGGCGCTTCTGGCGTCCGGACGCCTGAATGTGATCCCCGATCCGGTCTATGGCGGGCAACTGCAGGACCTGGCGATTCAGGGGCACCAGGGCGAGGGCAGGATGCATATCAGCTACCGCGAGGTGCCGGTCGAGCTTGCCGGCGGCAAAGTTGTACTGCTGCGCGCGCCGGACTACGCCGTGACTCAGTTGGGCTATGGCCCGCTGCACCCCGAGGTCATGCTTTCGCCAAGGGTTGCGCCACCGATGATCGGGCTGGGGCTGCTCGAGGCCATCGGCGAAAAAGACATTCTGGCGACCGCGGATCCCGAGGACAGTGATGGCGATGGAATCTCGGGGCGGGCCAACAGGGTTTGGAGCGACGAGCGAGGCCTGCCGGTACTTGGCCGCTTCGGTTGGAAGGCCGGCAACCCGGATGTGCGTCAGCAAAGCGCCCACGCCTTCGGCGGCGATATCGGCATCTCCAATGCCATCGCGACGGCGCCCTGGGGTGACTGCAGCGCCGCGCAGGCACTCTGCCGCAACGCGCCCGACGGCAACAGCGAGGCGCAGGACGGCCTGGAGGCGTCCAACGCCATGCTCGACCTGGTGGTGTTCTACAGCCGGAACCTGGCGGTCCCGGCGCGCCGCGACGTGGGCGACCCGCAGGTCTTGGCCGGCAAGCGCCTCTTCTATCAAGCCGGTTGCATCGCCTGCCACAGGCCCAAGTTCGTCACCAAACGTGATCCAAAAAATCCGGAGCAGTCGTTCCAGCTGATCTGGCCCTACAGCGACCTGCTGCTGCACGACATGGGACCGGGACTGGCGGACGAGCGTCCGGAGGGCCGCGCCGATGGTCAGGAATGGCGCACGCCGCCGCTGTGGGGCATCGGCTTGACCGAAACCGTCAATGGCCACAGCTTCTTTCTGCACGATGGGCGGGCGCGGAACCTGTTGGAGGCGATCCTCTGGCATGGCGGGGAGGCGGAATCCGCCAAGCAGATGGTGGTGGCCATGAGCGCGGAGGAGCGCCGTCAGCTCCTGCGCTTCTTGAAGTCGCTCTAAGATCCAAAGCGATGCTGCCCAGTCTCGACCTCCGCGCCTGGCTCCTAGTAGGGGGGCTTCTCGTCTCTGCCTGCCCGGCCGCCGCGCAGGCCGACAGAATGGTGGCCTATGCTCGCCTAAACGACGCTCTGGTGACACAGCATGTCCTGCCGCGCTATTCGATCCTTGCCGAGGCCACGGCGGCCCTGGCGCAGCGCGCAAGGACCTTCTGCACCGCCCTCGATGCGGATGGCCTGGCTGCGCTGCGGGCCGACTTCCACCCTGCCATGAGCGCCTGGATGGGCGTTCAGCACCTGCGATTCGGGCCGGTCACATTCCTGCTTCGCTACGAACGCTTCGCCTATTGGCCCGACAAGCGCAACAGCGGTGGCCGTCATCTCACGGCCCTGCTGGATGCTCGCGATCAAGTGGACTTGGCACCGGAAGCCTTTGCCCGCGCGAGCGTTGCGGTCCAGGGCTTCTCCGCCCTGGAGCGGCTGCTCTTCGGCGAGACCGCAGCTGCCGGGCTGCTGCCCGGGACGGATCAGGAGTCTGCCTTCGCCTGCCAGGTGATCGTTGCGATCACGGACAACTTGAACCGCATGGCCGTAGAGACCCTCGAGTCCTGGCGAAACGGTGAGCCGAGCTATCATGACGTTATCGGGACCCCCGGCGGCGACAATCCCTACTACCGGGACGCCAAGGAGGTGACGCTGGAGTTCTTCAAGGCCTTCAATGGTGGGCTCCAAATGATCGCCGATCTCAAGCTGGCGCGTCCGCTCGGCGCCGACTTGGCCGCGGCAAGGCCCCGATGCGCGGAATCTTGGCGGAGCGGTCGCTCGCTCGAAAACCTCGGCGCAAATCTCGAGGCGTTTCGAGACCTTTACGCCGGACCGGGCGGCTTCTCGGGCTTCGTTGTGGAGAAGAGCGGCGATCGGGACCTGGACCGGGACCTAAGGGCTGGCTTGGCAAAGGCCATAGCCTCGGCCCAGGTCATAGATCCGCCTTTGTCCGAGGCCTTCGGTGCGGCTGGTCAGCGGCCCGCGGTGGAGCGCCTACTCGCCGAGGTCAGGGCGCTTCAGGAGCTCGTCAGGGGCCGCCTGGCGGCGGCATTGGGCCTTCAGGTCGGGTTCAATGCCTTCGACGGCGATTGATCGTCGACGCGGGCTCGCCTGGCTGTTGTCCGGCCTGACCCTGCCCCTTCTGATGGGCGGCAAGCCCCGACCCGCGGCGGCGGGGCTGCCGTTGTTCGTGTCGGCGCGGGGCGACCGTGACGGCTACACATTCGTGACCGGTTTCGATGCGGGGGGAACGCTTCGATTCGACATCGCGCTGCCCGGGCGCGGCCACGCGGCCATCCACCGGCCTGGCAGCGATGAACTCGTTATCCTGGCGCGACGACCGGGCACCTTTGCCCTGGTGATCGATCTCTCCCGAGGTGTCGTGACGGGTCGGCTGCGGAGCGGCGAGGGGCGCCATTTCTATGGTCATGGCGCCTTCTCGCCCGACGGTCGCCGCTTCTTTACCACCGAGAACGAATACGATCGCGGCCGCGGCGTGATCGGCGTACGCGATGCGACGCTGGCCTATGCGCAGGTCGGCGAGTTTCCATCCTACGAGGTTGGGCCGCACGACCTACGGCTGCTCTCGGACGGCAGCACGCTGGCCGTGGCCAACGGTGGAATTCTGACCCATCCGGATAGCGGCCGGGCCAAGCTCAACCTCGCGGAGATGTCGCCGGCGCTGACCTACGTCGACAGCCGCGACGGAGTCCTGCAGGGCCGTTTCCGTCTGCCGAGGGAACTGCGGCAATTGAGCATCCGGCATCTCGCGCTCGGTCCTGGCGATCGCGTCGCGCTCGCCATGCAGTACCAGGGGCCGAGAGGGGACTTGGTCCCCTTGGTCGGGATCCATCGCGGCAACGAGCAGATCGCGCTGCTGCCCGCGGGCGAGGCGATCCTTCGGGGTATGCGCCACTACTGTGGCGGCGGCGCCTTCGATGCGTCCGGGGAGGTGCTGGCGATTTCCTGCCCCCGCGGCAACCTGATTACCTTTTGGCACGCGGGGAGACGGCGCTTCTTGGATAGTCTGGAGGTCGCCGATGGTTGCGGTGTCGCCGGCACACAGACGGCCGGCCGCTTCCTCATTACCAGCGGGGCGGGTGCCATCTACCGCTATGACCTCTCAACCCGCAACAGGGCCTCCATCGACCTGCGCCCCTTGACCCAGAGACACTGGGACAATCACCTGACAGCGATCCTTCGGGGTCGATGAGGGCACCATAGCCCACCAAGGTCATCGCGGCTTTTGCAAGGTCGGTGGATTTCTTGCAGGATAGCACGCACAAGATTCCAAGAGGCCGTTCGATGCCAGGCATTCCGCCGGAGCCGCCGCAACTCGTCATCCGCGCTCTGACCCCGCGGTTCATGGAGTCGCTAGGCAAGGTCTTGCGTGGCAGCTGGGGCACCGGCTGTTGGTGCCTGCACCCGCGCATGACCGATGCACAGCTGCGCGCGCTGCCAGGAGAGGGGACGCAGAAGCAACGTCGGCGCGATGCCATGACGAGGCTTGCCCGCCGCCGGCGCGCTCCGGGACTGCTCGCATTCCAGGGCGATGAGCCTGTTGGCTGGATCGCCGTGGCGCCCCGAACCGAGCTGGCTCGCGTCGATGGGTCGCGAGCGACGCCGCGGGTCGATGATCTGGACATCTGGGTGATTTCCTGCATCACGGTCTCCAAGGCGGCCCGCGGGCAGGGAGTCGCGATCGCCCTGATCAAGGCGGCAGTGGACTATGCCACCCAAAACGGCGCACCGGCGGTCGAAGCCTATCCGCGTGCGGGCGCGACCCGCACCGGAGACGACAATGCCTATTTCGGCACCGAGCCCCTGTTCCGCCGCGCCGGATTTCAAGTGGTTCGCGGGCCACTCAAAAACCGGCCGCGCAACTGGATCCCGCGCGTGACCATGCGCAGTCAGATCCGTTCAACCAGGCCCTAGCCTTTGACCGGGACGGTCTGGCCGAAGCTCTCCGTGCGGAAATGGCTCAAAGTGAGACCGTCCGACCAGTGGTCCGCCGCAAGGCCGGCTTTCTGTCGAAGGGCCGCCAGGAAGGCACGCGGCTCGGGGATCGCTTCCCAGACCTGGGGCAGGAAGAGAGCGGCCTTGTCCTGGTCTCTCAGGATCAGGCCGTCGAGGCCCGGCTGGATCTTCTCGATCGCGTCGGCCTCGGAGGCGACCGGCAGGGCGCGGGCATGGGAGAGGATCGAAATGGACAGCTCGATGCCGTTGGTAAAGTCCGCCAGCTCCTGCTGGGTCAGCGCATCGAAACGACGGTCGCCGAAAGCCGCCTTGAAGGCGCTGGATGCGACGTCGGAAATGAGCGGCTGGTGGGCTTTCAAGCTGCCGACGCAGCCCCGAAGCCGGCCATCCTTTTTCAGGGTCACGAAGCAGGCACGAAGCGCCCGCAGGCTGCGCGGATAACTCTCGAGCTCGACTTGGGGTGGCTTGCCGCGCCGCAGGCCGCTTGAGATGGTCTGTACCGCCGCCTTGATCAACTGCTGCCGGTCGCCGTCGCTCAAGCGCGCGGTGGCCGCATCCTCGAAAGTGATGGCGCCGTAACCGACGACGCGTTCACGATGATTTGCCCCCGCGGTATCGCCCGAGTTTCTCAGATCGATGGTGGTGGCCCGAAGGTCCAGTTTCTGTGCCCGGGCCAGGAGTCCCTTGATGGCGTGGCGACCGCAGGCCTGCTGGTCCGATAGCCGTTCCGGCGCCAGCGCCTCGATGTGCCGGCAGGCTTCCCCATCGAGGCGCCGCGCCGTTTCGTAGTCGTGGAAGTGGCTCAGATCCGAAGAGATCACGATCAAGGTCTCGTCACCGCCCCAGAGTGCCGCCAGCAGATCGTCGGTTTGCTCGATCGAGGCGCCGCCGACGATCACCGGCACGATCGTAATGGGGCCGAGCAGGCGCTGCAGGAAGGGCAGCTGGGTCTCCAGACAATGCTCGGGGATGTGGGTATCGTCTCGCTGCTCGACGCCGGGTACGGCCAGCGCACGCGCGATTCCGTCCTGGTCCACCGGCAACAGTCCGAGCGGTGTGGCGAAGGCCTGGAACGAGGGGACCGCAAAGGCACGCACCGCCACACGATGGCAGGGACCCAGCAACACGACCCGCCGGATCTTGTCGCGGCGGGCTTGCAACGCGGCGTAGGCCGTCCCCGCGATCTCGCCGGAATAGACGAAACCGGCGTGCGGCGCGATGATCGCCTTGGGTTGGCCATGAAAGGGACGCGCCTTGCGGAGATCGTCATCCACCTGCCGCGCCAACGCAGCCGGTGCGGCGGGATAGAAGCTCCCGGCGAGTGCGGCCGGTCGGACCCGGCTCACGTCGATCGCTTGAGGCTGAGCCATGGCAGCTGACGTGGGTTTCCCGAATTTTGTCCCGGAACTTGCCGTCGCGACGGAGGGATACTACCCCGGCTGTCGAAGAATAGCGACCTCGGCTTGCAGTCCGTAGGTTTGGGGCAGGATGGCGGGAGATTGCCGGCCAATGGTGTGCAGGTAGCGCGGCCCGCGCGCTGCATCCGCTGTTTGCATAGAGCATGGGTTGGAGCAACTTTTTGGAGATCTCGGAAAAGCTTCCTTAACTTGCATCTGATAGCCCTGCTTCAAGTGTGGCGGCCGCATGGGCCAGCTCGCCCGATCGCCTGGGATCGACAACGAACTTAGGCTGGACTTTGCCCAAGGGGAACGAAGTGACCGAAGCTGCCGACAACGGCCTGGGACCGCCCAGCTGGCGACAAAGCCCTTTTGCGTCGGCTTTCAGGTTCCTGTGCGGGCGGCTGCTCCAAGCTGTTCGGGGCACCGGAAGACCCGTGCCCGAAGATCCCGATGACCGATCCGCGGTCTCACCCCGGGAAAAGCCATTGGAAGCGGCGATCGAGTGCCTCAGCGAGGGCTTCGTGCTCTACGACGCGGAGGATCGCTTGGTGCTTTGCAACAGCAAGTTCCGCGAAATGCTGGGCGAGGGCAGTGAGCTCTTCACGGCTGGCAGACGCTTCGACGAGATCATACGGGAGGTCGCCGAACGGGGGCGGATCAGCGGAACTGGCGGGACCGCTGACGTCTTTGATGTATGGCTGCGCAATCGAATCGATCAGCATAGCGACCCCAAGGAGCCCTTCGAGCAGGAGCTGACCTGTGGCCGGCACCTCTTGGTCAGCGAGCGGCGCACCCATGATGGCGGCGTGGTCGGGATCTACACCGACATTACTGAGCTCAAGAAGCGCGAGGAAAGCCTCGAGGCCGCGACCCGAGAAGCGGAAGCGGCCAGCCGTAGCAAGAGCGAATTTTTGGCCAACATGAGCCATGAGCTGCGCACGCCGTTGAACGCCATCATCGGCTTTTCGGAGATCATCTCGGGAGAGGCGCTGGGCCCCACCGGCGTTCCCCAGTACAAGGACTATGCCGGTGACATCACCGATAGCGGCAAGCATCTCCTAGGGATCGTCAACGATATCCTGGACGTCTCCAGGATCGAGGCCGGTGAGTACAATTTGAACGAGGAGGAGGTGGATCTCTGTGGCATTACACGTGCCTGCGCCCGCCTGGTTCATTTGCGCGCCGAGGAGGCGGGGCACGAGCTGACCGCCAGGCTGCCCGACACGCCCCATGTAGTGTTCGCCGATGAGCGCTCGACCAAGCAGGTACTGATCAACCTGCTGGGCAACGCGATCAAGTTTACGCCGGAAGGCGGTCGAATCTCGGTCGATCTGAAAGTCACCGGGGCCGGCGAGGTCGAGATCGTGGTTGCCGACAGTGGCATCGGAATCGCCGAACGGGACATTCCCAAGGCTTTGGCCTTTTTCGGCCAGGTTGACAGCAAGCTGACCCGAGCCTAAATGTTTTAATATCTTCTGCTGTAGGAGCTGTTTGCGAAGTACAAAAGTTTATCCTTTGAAGTTCAAGTTGGTTTGCACGAACTCCTTGGTCATGGAAGTGGAAAGTTATTCTGCGAGGTAAACTAAGTACTTGGTCTGTGGTGGGAATACCATATACTGTCAATGTTTATAAATGTGTAAATCATATTCATTAGCGATAGATCCTATGTTGTTGTTTTGAACTGTATACTTGGGAAACGCTTTGTATTCTCCAATGCTTAAATTAGCTTTAAAACCATTTTCCGCGTGCCTTTTATGATAACCTGACTCAGAAATCTTGTCAACCGTTATACACAAAATTTCCCACTTTTGTGGAAAGGTAGTATTTCTCCAGTTTTTCAGACAAGGTTAGAATTCATTCTGGCAAGTTGTGCAGCCCTTTTCGAACTCTTTCTGCACTTATGATGTTTGTGTGTTGTGATGTTGTGACGATTTTTTCTTAAAATTTTAACTTTTCGGGTAAGTTCACGAGTTGCTTAATTTTTACGCAGGTACAGTACTGAAGTTGCCTTAACTGCTTGCTTATTGTTTATGAAAATGTGCTGGTTTTATAAATATAAAGTAAGGCATGTTGTCACAATAAGGGGTCGTGAAACATATATTTATTTCGCAGTTTTGGGATCGACTAAAATCATGTCGATCTCGATTATATTCTGCGCGCACACAAATTTAACTTACAAAATTATCCAACAAGACGCACAATTACAATTTTAAAGTTGCTTACTGGACAGACACATCTCTTTTGCAGTTTCTTGAAATTTTACCAACTTTGAGCTTAGTGCTTGGAAAGAGTTTTCTTACAAAAACAAATTTCGTTAATCTACTGACCTACAGAACTCGTCCCGTGCCAGCTACTCTGTTGCCTGAATATAGACAGCAGCATATTTCGCCAGGCGTAGAAATAGCGAAGTCACTTGGTGTTATAATGAGATTCGAACTTTGCAACCAGGGACCATAGCTTAATCTCGGAAAGAGAGACGTCTTACAGATACATTTCCAAGCAATCTTTAACGTCTTCTGTATATCTAAACTCCGAGTACAACTCCAAGTACGACTCTATACTTATTACATAGCTTATGATACGGTGTGATAGCGCTCACACAAGCAATGCTGATTCTCGGAAGAGTGGACTAAATACTCCCAAAGAGTACACGTTTCTTTCGGCGTAAACAATCAGTGTCTATTTCTTAATTTACATTTCCCGACTCATCGTAACTCCTTTTGCTTAACAACTGATTCTAGGCCTTATTTTACATCTATTTATATAACTTACTACGATCTAAAAATATCTGAAAAAAGGAAAGTCCAAGTTCGGTTACCAAAGTAGCCTGCGAGCAGACAGAAACTACTGACGTAATAATACCACTTGAGCTGGGATAGTCTGCACGCAGGCTATTACCAAAGTTAAACTATTTGCACAAAGTTATCTTCCCAGCAAGAATTTTAATAAAAATAATCAGCAATTTGTACTAGTGATCTTCCATGCTATACCCTGGTACATAACAATTATAATACTGTAGGGCAGAATGTTCACGGCATAGTAACAGCGAGCTTGGGGGAACTCGCAACTTAGGTTTCAAATAAATTACAGGGGAACTCCATATATGGCCTGCATGTAGCAACCGATCCGGCAATCGACCTTAGCGGGGGGAAGGGGCTTTAAAGAGGCCGATTTCAACATTCGTCTAGGTTAGTTGCATGGATTTCCCTATGCCTTTATCTGTCTCTCGCTCGTATCCGAACTCATATTGACACTGATGATCACTTTAAACCAGCCAAACTACCGACAAGAATATCGTTAAGTCTAAAGACACAATTCATCGAGCATCATTGCTTGGTGGAATGGCCTGAATAGTCTTTTCGCCCCCCCCCCCTGGATTCGCCACTGTCCGGATTCAAACAAGCCCATGAAGCTGAAAAAAGCTACATTGAAATACTTGTTTAAAAGGGGGTATGTGGGTGTTTGCTAATAAAACGAATTCCCAGCAGTTGGCATTCAGGTTACCATTTCTTTGCCATCATTAAACTTACAAAAAAATAAGCAAGGAATTTCCCAAGGAAGAAAAGGCTTGACCTAGCACAACAGGTAAAATGGATTTGCTTATTCAAAAAGGTAGGAAGTAAAACTCATTACTATTCAGCTGACTTAGTTAAACGAGGATAAAGTTATAAGAAAATGACTGATATTTGAAACTAGCAAATTGGAAAATGTAGGGGAGTGGCTGATTGGCAATTTTGAATGTTTTATGCTTATAGACACTGGATCATAGTATCATCATATCAATATTTTGAGAAGTTTACGAAGGGAAATTAGGCTTATACTAAATAATAGTAATTTTCAGGGGAATACTCATGCTGTGATATTCATTGATATTTCATAGGACTATAGCTTGTATTGTTACTATTTTTGTGGATTAAAATTGGTTTCCGTTCAGAGACGTCTCTAACAATTCCTTAGAAGGGGTTTTCGATGTTTGAAGTGTGTTATGCATTTATTTGTATCTGTCGTGATCTACCTCACAACTACCTTAGTTTTTTCTGTTTGCTTCTTTGG
>JAAAKM020006971.1:67062564-67088890 GCA_010016025.2 Alatinidae sp. Z8VKAUB7J3 | reverse complement strand
CCCCACAATTTGTTCTCAATAATAACAGTTCGTTGACATCGTTAACAAACACTCCTTTAATACTAGAATTGTATCTAGTACCCATGTAAGTGCTATTTAAAGCTACCCATCCTTTCTTTTTGTAGTTGACAACAAGGGCTATCGTGGATTCATTCTTATTATGTGTAAGTAACGCAAACTGCCCACTATTTGCCAAAGAAGATTCGTAGTGTTCCGCACAGTTGAGAAGCCCGTAAGAAAACCTTTTATTGTTGATGGGATTATCAAAGAGGTTCATGACGTGGATGACTGAAACATTCTCGATGTCTTCACCCTCAAAAAATAATAGACCCCCTCCATTATCACGTAGTGGACCACGTTTATGTATTCCTTGGGCTAGCTTTAAGTCATTCCTGACTTCTCCGCTCTCCCTGTCTCTCATTACCATATTGCAATTACATCCACTTATCGTCACATCAGATCCTGGTATCAGGTAAAGGATTTCTACGGAACACACATGCTTCTTATTTATGCG
Organism: Alatinidae sp. Z8VKAUB7J3; assembly: GCA_010016025.2. Classification (NCBI taxonomy): domain Eukaryota; kingdom Metazoa; phylum Cnidaria; class Cubozoa; order Carybdeida; family Alatinidae; species Alatinidae sp. Z8VKAUB7J3. The sequence continues at coordinate 67,088,376 of JAAAKM020006971.1, read as the reverse complement.
AGAGGCTGATTGATCAAACCTAGAAATATCCCACAGCTTAATGACCCCTGAGCTTGAAGCAGATGCCATTATATTTGAGCAAAAGGTTGCTACTCGTACCTTCCACGAGTGCCCTCGGCATATACCGTATCGATGTAGCTCCACATCTGGCAAATCAAGAAAATCAGTCATTAATAGCTTTGTTTTCCCTTCTCCCATGTCAACTTCAGCAGCACGTTGTTTCAGTAGATCACTAATTTGAGAGTCATAGTACAAACAGAGTTCATAGTGATTTGGGCTCAGGATCCAATTAACGTCCTTGTAGAATAAAGACATCTTGTGCCTGAACTTGCAGACGAAGGCTGCTTTCAAGTTGTTAACTGCTTCCATCCTCAAAAGGATTAACGCATAGCTTTCCTTCAGTGGCAGCAACAGATATGCCCCCTTTCCATTTTCTTCATAGCTGTCGACAAAGTACGGAAAACTCTCCAGTTTCCAAGACTCTTGCTCTGTACCTATTTCTATAACTGGGGTAAGATCGCTAGTTGAACAAATTGAAATTAGAAGATGAGTTTCCGAAACTCCTACTACCACCATCAGATACTTTGCAGAAAATAAAAAGCGAACCATAAGGATCTGGCCAATTCTATTCTCTGAGCTTATCATTGATGAGGTCTTTGAAACAATGATTGGAGGTGGGTGACTTATATCATCCTGATAGCGAGAAAGGTCCCAAACTATCACTTCTCCCCGATAATCTTCCTTCTGATCCTTGTTTTCCTCCTGGTGATTAATACCAGTTGCAAGTAGAGTGCAATCTGTGATACCAATGGTGAACGAGGCAGTTATCTTTTCATAATCAGCCATGCGCCAGTCAAAGATACATTTGGTTTGGATTTCTGATCCTAAAGTGACTCGCCATATATACATTTTGGCATTAACGCAACACATTGCAATATCAACTACGTCCTCTTGAAGTACCCTATCCCTTTTCCCCTCGTGATAAGAAATAAAGTCAAAATGGGATATTTTATCTTTCATCTTAATCATCTTAACTAGCTCCCCAATATTCAACTCCCATACACAAATAGTCCCTGAGCAAAGTGCGAAAAGATACTTCTTCCCGTAGAGTTTAAGAATATCGATTTCACCTTTTACATGATCCAAAGTCATGAAATCAATGTTCTCTTCGGTCTCTGATAAATTTTTGCATTCCACTGCACATTTTGTTTCAATAGATGCATCCCATGGTATTGCATGCCTTGACATCAGTGATGGCTTTGTTACAAAGACGCAAAGGAACAAAAACATTACCTTAGCCTTTTCTGCGAACTGCTTATAATAGTCGGGATTACTTTTGCCTCATTTCCAATCATGTAAATGTTTTCAAGGGACTGTACGTTGTAGAATTTTTGAAATCTTGAGTTCTACTTGCAATCAGTATTGTAAGGACATCTAAATTTACTATGGTCCATCACTGAAAGATTTTTAGACGCAACTTCAACTTGTATCTAATGTTGAAGAACCGTAAATAAAAATACAAAGGAGAGGAGGGTAAATGAGTTATTTTCAATGACATATACACAGTTTTGTGATATTTCTCCCGTCTGTAACAAGAGGAATTAAGACATATATATTTATTTGGGTAGGTGGAAAAAGATAAGAGCTGGTTTTGTGATAACAATGTACACATTGGTTTTTTTTATAAGCAACTCAATTGCTTAGGTGCGAGGCCTCGATTTGGTCGAAAGTCTGAGCAACAAGCTAAGCAACTTGAGGCCTCAAATTCAGGAGGGACAATTTTTAAAACGCCTGAAAAACAAACTAACAAACGTTTTTCATTAAGAAGTAACTACGAATTATTGATATATAGCAAATATCACACTCCTGATAATGTGTCAAGCAAAGAGATCAAAGATCCAACCATTATTTGGTATTTCATCACTTACAATACAACGAAATTGGACATTGATCTATAGTGATACCTAAGCAACTACTTAAGCAACGCCAGGCCTGATTTTGTAAAATTGCTAAGCAGCTCGAGGCCTGACCCCAAAAATTGATTTAAAAACAAAAGAAAAAAAACCAAAAAACAAAAGAAAACAACGTGTAAACAAAAATTAATTTTGGGTTCGAAGGTGTTTAATTTCCTTATTATAATCCATTATAGCTACAAAGATATTTCACGATTAAAGTGTTCATGACGTATTTGGGTTTTTCTCTTTCCATATTGTATACATCGTTTCCTTAGGGTCAAACCGTGATACTACGACGATTGTTTCGTACCCCGAGAGATTTAACTGGATACTAAACTCGTTTTTCCTTACTACCCCAAATAACTTTGTAGCGATTTTTCCTTCGTAAAATCAGGCAAATATGATCTTGTTTCAGTGTATGGATATGCACGTATCCTTCCATCAATACATTATTTCGTGACGATCTTGAATTGGCTACAGTGGTGATAGAACTGATAGGAACTCCCTAACAACTGCTCACAACCTGCTCTGATTTCATAATTTCATTCCCCCATCCAATCCCACAATGCATTCCGTAGCAAATATCTTGGAATTTCCGAAATGGTCTAGTGAAATGCAGTTATCTTTCTTATATTACCCTTAAATGCACCCTCGAAGGTACCCATACAATAAAAACTGTGCGTTGCTTCATTATTGGTCACATGTTAAACTGAAACAAGACGACAAACATAGGAAAAACATAAATGGTGGAAAGTGAACTTGGCATACTCAGTTTGATTAAGGCCGTGTACCAAAGCTTAATGTTAAAGTTGAATATATATGATAGAACATGTAATACTTTACATGCATATTTACGTGATGTAGGTAGAAACCGATACAACGCTGGAAGAGGGCGTCTCTAGGTTGATGCTAACTATCATTATACCATACTGCATAATATCCCATGAGTCAGTCAGTAAGTGTCATTGAGGAGAGAGCATTTGAAATGTTAGTTTTGAAGAGAACACAAGAGAAATAGAAAATATGTCACTACCGGGGATCAAACTCGTGACCCATGATTTCACGGCATGTGCTCTACCAACCGAGCTAGGTGACCTCCGCTGATAACATACTCTATTTCTCTAGTCGCAACGTCAGTTCCCAGTCATCCACGTTGGACATCGACATCTAGCTCAACGCAATTTAAGCAGAGGGGCTGAAACGCCTCAGTATAATTCGGCGTGTAACTTATGGCTCAAACATCAGCTTAATTTGATAAAAACTATTGCCAGCAGAATTTCAGAACTGTTCTCAACACGTTTCTCTTTAGCATCGCCCTAAGTAAACGGCTAGAAACCACTTTCAAATAAAAAATCCAATAACTATCCTATAGTTGTTAATGAGTGTTTTAAAAGTAATAAAGACCCTCTTTCTTAAACGTTTTCAAGCAGTTACACCTGAAGCTTAGATTGCAATTGTTGATGTATTCCATAAAGTTGTCAACGGCACCTAAAGACTATTTAGCACTAACCTTTTTGGCAGATCCCAGTTAACTATCTGGTAAGATTTTCTCTTTTATTATCTCTATCACTGATCATATGCAACTGTTAACAAGCAACGACTTCAGATTTTTGCATGGAAACAAATCGATTACCAACTCATAAAAATAATAAAAAATGTTCATATGGGGGTTTATGCAATGTTAAAATAATGCAGAATATTATATATTTGTATATTGGACAAAAAAAACCAAAATTGTCATAAGGGAATGGTACTGACAAAATTCATGGCATAAAAAGAACAATACCGGGTTTCTGTTATCGGCAAGATTTGAGAATGATCACCTCTGAGAGTAATACTGATGAAGTAAGTAATAGCACAAGTTCTCTAATACTTTACCATTGTCTTTTACAAATATATAAGTAAATACAAATATAAATAAATTGTCAATGAACTTGGTCTTACTGGATGTATGTAACATTTACAAAATAGCCTACAATTTTTAGGTCTTGAATTAATTCTTACTTATCAATACACACAGGGAGTGAACACGATTACGTGATCAACAGTTATGAGCACGAGGGAAAAATTCCTGTCCTACCTAACTGACGTCAAGATTTCAAAATTTTGGCGAGCATGAGTATAAAAGGCTTTGGGAGCCCCATGTTAGTTATACGGGGGTTACTACAAGATCTTAACTAACATATTTATACATTAATAAATATAGCATTTTTTATCAGGCATCTCAGTAGAGATCGTCTACTCTCGAGCCTCATAGATGGACCTTGGATAACGAGCGGCATTATCAAGTGGAGACTTTCCCTGAAGGAGTTCACAAAAAGAAATAAATCCATTATTTATGACTTTCAGCAGGGATAGATGTGGCAAAGCAACACTGAAAAACGTATCAGGAGCTATATTGCTCTTAAAAGCTATGTTATTGCTACTCTACCCTTCCTGATTATCTGTTCTGATTATATGGAAGTACTGAACAGTCAGGAAGGAGATTCTCTATCAAAACTATATAGAGTTACAGGGGAGGCAATTTCCTTAAGAGTAAGAAAGTTCTTTCCAGGCCCGTAGATTTGATAGTAATGTTGTCAATCTTTAATAATCCTTTGGAAATCTTTTCTCTTTCGAATCACATATAATACTTTTTGCATTTCGGATAAGTAACACGATCATTGGAGGCACATTACAAGCTTATCTCAATTGATCTTACTCAAAAAAAAGAAGTTGTCGAGGACTCTGCTAACCAGAAGACGTGCATCACTCAAGGAAAAGTGATAGCTGATGCAAAAGAGGTACTAATAGATCGAAATCGAAGAAAATTTTACTTCCAAGAATCATAGATTTATTTCCCTAATGTAGAAGTAGGGAGAACAACCATACTTATGTCAACATATCACAGTTACTTACGACTGCAAATTTAATACTCTTGGGCGCCTGATAGACCTCCCCCGCTAATTAATTTTTCAAAAATTTTCTACCCGGGACATTCTTATTCCAACTCCCCTCTCCTTATTAATTTGTACGTAATCTCCCACCCATGAAATTTTTTTGAGGAGGTACTTGACGGGCAAGTAGAAAATATCTTGATTAACATATGACAATCACACATTAAAAGGAAGGTGGCCTTTTAAGAAGCTTCAAGAAGTGTGAAGACGCACATTACAAATGTTAGCATAAATACTGTCATTGAGCAGGAGGACGAGAGGAATATTTTTAAAATCTTGGAAGCCACGTAGAAGACTGCCATGACCTTTAATAATTGACTATTGTTTGTATTGTATTACCTTACGTTAAGGAATTTGTAATTGATACTAAACATTGATTCTTGACTTCATTTTTTACACGTTTTGGTCATTTTCCACACACACCCGTCTATTCCAACCTCCCCCATTTATTAACTTTTTGGGATTTTTCCGACCCCCCGTTTATTTCAACCCCCCGTCCATTAGGTACCCAAGAGTACACTACTTCACACATTTTTCATGTACAACTACTGATGGCATAGTGGTTGTAAGGCCTTGTTTCCATAGTCTTATCGTCTTCCGTAAATATAACACACCATTTGAGATAAATGACACGACATCTCTACGTATGTTCACAAACTCTGGATGGAGAAAACAATAAATAATTGGGTTCAGCACACAACTACTAGCAAGCACGACCTTTAAATATGCTGACCTTCCTAGCAAGCTGGCCTTGTGTTCACCGGAGTTAAAGGAATATTTGCTATGCACCATTGAAAAAACAACTAAGAAATAAATGCTATGTGGTAATACGCATACAGCAAAGCACAAAATCATTGCAATTAGCATCTTTCTGGCAAATGCAAACTTTCTTTTTCTTATTCCATTTGGATCTGGAAGTTTTGAAGAGCTAATACTAGACAACGATACCAACATCTGACGAATCAGGATCCCCATGGTTACCAGTGACAGTATATCTCTTGATAGGTTTAGAGTCAGGTAAACAATGAAAGACACAGAGACAGTATCCAAGTCAAAATTACAACCTCTCTTGCTGCTCGTGTTGATAATGTCTTTGCATAAACTGCTAGCTGAAATTATAAAAGGGATAGTGATGATAAAGCCAACAACGCTTCCAGTTACTATTCCAAGAATGATAGTCCTGAGTTTTAACCCAGGTTCCAATGGTTGGGTGATTTTTCGATATCTTTCAACACAAATAATAAGGATAATGGTGTGTGAAATTGAAATTGTAAATGATGAAAACATTTCTGACATCCAACACCTGAGTTCCTCGGGAGGTCCTGTTGGTTTGTTTCTAGGAACGTAACGTCCCATGATGAGTACAGGGAGAGCAAAACTGGATAAGAAATCGGCTGCTGCAAGAAGCAAAAGCAGTAACTCGTTCTTTGATCTTTTCTTCCTTCTTTTCCACCCCAATACCAATATCACCATTCCGTTTCCAATTAATCCCAAAACGATGATAAGAACGCATATTGATAGTATAACTTTTCTGGTTACTTCATTACTCTTGTATACGTTATCGATCTGTGATTGATTGGTAGGCAATACTGCAGTTACATTCATGTTCAAGACCTCGTGTTACAAGCTTTTAGGCACAGCTACTTCGTTTTTATACCTCGGTGTCATAGTTGATAGCGTAACGACGTGTTTGTTTTGTACAAAAGCTTCGAGTCATGCTTTGACGATGGCATTTCTATTCTTCTCTTTAAGTATACGTCCATTGATTTTCTAGCACCGCACTTAGACACCCACAGGTTAAAAACGTTTAGTAAAAAGTGGAACAAAGGTAATTAACCTTATTGAACGTTTTCAATTGATTTTTTGTCTAAGTTTCAAAGAGGAGCATTGTGTTGCTTACTATTTATATGCGTTTAATTTACGCATTAACTGCTGTTGTAAATTCCATCTCCCTCAATCACCTTCTCTCTTAAGATCGAGAGCCATTTTGAAAACTAAGCTTAATATTACAAGTTGTTTTGCGAATATTTAACTTTATTAAATACAGTTGTAAAAGTAACAAAGTGACTGGTTTAGTACACTCTAGAAGCATATCTACCGCAGCCAGTCATAAGTTATGCACTCCTAAGAGAAGCACATGACTTGATATCCTCCTGTGTATCATTATTAGAGTAGCTACAAGTCGCTCAATATTCAGCTGTATACAAGCATTACAAGGTAAATGTGAGTTATGTGAAAAAATAGGCTGCAAACATCAAGGGTTACAGGGACGGTTGAAGGATGCAGTCTTCATTATACAAAATTTATTTTTATTAGTATTAAACTAGCAAAGGATAAGTCAGATTGGAAGGCACACTTAGAAAAATGCGTCCAGCGCATGCTACAATCGAGAACTTCAATTTATGTAAACAGAGACCCGACCCCGTTAAGTACAACCACCGAATTTGAAAACAGCACTTTTATCAAGGTATATACCATAGCACTGTGCTGCTCCAAGACGGGCGGCAGAAACCAAGTAGGCCCTCATAGCTGAAATAGATACCACTGTCCTACAGTTTGTGTTCTGAACCATTTACGCAATTTTTTTGACGTTTTGGAGGAATATTACTTTTGTCAACGCATGCTAGCTTATGTAAAACGGACGTAAAACTAAATATGATGATGATTATGATGATGATCATTGTCCCTCATTTAAACGTAGGTCTTCAAGTTAAAATTGATAGTCGGATTGTACCTACTGTGTAAATGTATTTGTAAATGGCATCTACTGTCTTCTGATAGATGTACATTGTAGAAATCTGTACAAACTACTTTCATTGTCAATTCGCTTTTGAAACTATTGTGATTGGTTGTACAAAGTTCAACTGAGAAAGGGGGCCACAGCGAAATATGCAAAATATTCTAGCATTTCTATTCACTGTCGTGCCCTGAACCTCGCTTCTGCTAGTGTATACACACTGCCTTCAGTTTCCCAAGGCATTTTTGGTGGTGTTGGCAAAGCAACGAAGGTTTCTCTCGCACTCCAAATTAATCACAACATTACTCAAATGGCTCTCCCTGTTTAACACCTTCTCTAGCACTCATGGCCCCTTGTCCTACAGACGTTTGATAATCTACAAGACTTCAATATGACCTAGTCTGCAACTAGATCAACTCTATGGGTTTTATCCCTTATTGTAGGCCCAGCGCCTAATAAGATTAAAATCTTTGTATCGACATGCGACAAGCAAATACAGCAGGTAAAGTTCTTTCTCATCTAATTCACATTGTTGAAGACACACTACACACCATTCAAGATGCCAGCGTTATTTCCGTACTGGATTTAAAATGAGGTTATCATAAATTGAACTCGATCCTGCTGATTCTTAAATTAAGACTAATAGAAAGGTAAAATTTACCTCATTTTCATTGCTGATGAATCATCAGATCGTACGCAGCATGACACTTGGTTCAACTAAAGAGATGATGATGATGATGATGATGATGATGATGATGACGATGAAGCCTATGTCAGGGCCCACAGCTGAGCAAAGGACTCTCCCTCTTCAAGCCAGATCCTTCTGTCTTGAGTTCTTCGTCACAAGTAGTGGTCATGATGTTGTAACTCATCTTCACATCTGGTGTTTTGTCTTCCCCTTCTTCTCTTTCTGTCTTTTGGATACCAAGTTGTTACTCTGGCGGTCCAGCACTCATCCTTGGTTCTTATCACATGACCTGCCCAACTCCAGTTTGCTTTCTTTGATTCTGTCACCACCTTTTTAATCTTGGTCTTCTGTCTGATCCAGACATTCCTTTTTTGATCCATAAGCGAGATAACCGACATTTTTCTCTCCACCGACCATTGTGTTGTTCTAAGGTAGGGTTTTTGAGGCTTTGTCAGCGCCCATGTTTCTGAGGAGTATGCCATTGCTGGAGGGATGCACTGATTGAAGGCTTTTCATTACAGGCACAAAAGTATTTTCTGATCTTCCATGATGTTGGATAGCCTACTGAAGACTATCTATCCAGCCCTTGTTCTTCTTTGCAGCTCTTGTGTGTGTGTTTTATTTTATTTCAACCATATATAAAGGTACAGATATTAAGTCTGTAAATTATAAATATTACATTTCAGTACTTCATACTAATATAAAGTGTTGTAAGTACAATACAGCTTATGTTACTTTTCTGTAATGTTTGTATGGAGAGAATATTCATAAAATCAATGTTTAAGAGTGCTATTTACATATTACGCGAAGGGGGCTAGTCACACTGCTGTTAGTAAATTCACACTTCATTTAGGGTACCCTCTGTTCCAGGTTAGCCTGTTCATAAAATACCCGTTAACTGTCTAAACCGCTTTCAGAGATTTTTTAGGTTTCTTAGAGCAGCCCCATCCAGCCCTTAAGTTTCTTAAATGTTGGGGAGATTGAGCCCTGGTTTCTTATAAACTGGTTTCTTATTGAAAAGAAAATAAGAGTACCAAAATGTAACTTCTAATAGCCATTTTCGGGATTAAAGTTGCAAATTTAAATTAGTGATATTTGAATGCATCATTCTGCACAACACTACCAAAACTTTGCTGATTAGCTGCTAGATACAGACTGCAAAACTCAAATATTCTAATCAGAGAAAAAATAATTTAAAGTTGGGGTAAAATTCAAATAGACACATATATAACCTAATTATGCTAATCGTTTACACCCATGCAAGGAAAGCCCTCCTTTGAAGTAAACTATAAGATTTTCAACAAAATGGTTTGCCGTATTTTGGTCCAACACATTATACGTAAAGTATGATAAACTTTAGTGCCAGGAAACATACGGTAAAGGGCGACAAAACTTCCCGAGAAATTCAATATATAAGAAAAAATTCCCAGCCAAATAGTGTTAAATTTGTAGTTAATTACCATTTATATGGTTCGATCGTGGGAGAATTAAAATAAAGCTAACTAGAGATATATCGATCACTACTTATTTGCTTTTAGATGCTTTTTTTTGTTTACAGTTATTGAAGAAAACTATGATTGTGAGGATTGCTCAAAAGATAATTTTACTCCAAGCAATAAAATCTAAAACGACTGTTAAGGCTTTGAAATGGATACTAGAGAAATAGAAAATATGTCACAGCCGGGACTCGAGGGCATTTTCTCTACCAACTGAGCTAGGTGATCTCCAATGTCAGCATACTCCCATTCTCCAGTCGTCACACCAGCTTACAGTCATGCACCGGTGGACATCGACATCCAGCTCAACGCAGCGGGAGACCAGCCTCTGTGTGCCATGTGGCTTCACCAGGGAAGGTTCAAATCCTATTAAAAGTTGTAAAGTTGTAAGTGTTGACATATTTTTGGCTTGCAATTCTTGCTTAGCTTATTATTGTCGGCTAAAAATGTCTGGACTAGTTAAGGTCTCAGTCTTCAAATGCAGCTCGACTGAATTTTTAATTGAGGAACCCCTGGTCTAGGTTTTCAAAGCTAGAATCCGTACAGAGGTTAAAAGTCACATGTGCGGTTACACTGTGCGATTCAATAGATAGAGCAAGTAATTCAAGTGATGAGATAAATGCAAGTGTCAAATAAATCAAAGTTTTAAGGGAAAAGGATTTGTTTAACCGATATTTGATCTGCATGCCTTAGGCTTGTAGAATTCCTACTGTACATTAATCAAGTAATCAGTTAAAGGCATTTTGTCCTCTATTATTATATACGAGATTCATAATGAAATCATTAACATATGTGAATATATGCAAATTATAAAGTGAACTCGTTAGTAGGACATAATTTATGTAAGGTGATACAAAAATATCCAAACTCCTTAATTGTTAGATATCCAAAGGTAAGCCATTTGTTGAGGTAACTTAAATTTTAGTTAAACCATTTCTTTCTAGATGGAGTTTGACTTCATGTAAACTTCTGGTTGTGCTTATACTCCATGACAACCTTCAGTTGGAATCGACATAATTCCTCGGTAGCATATCAATTGTAAGAGTTTATAGCTGCCTATTTGTACACCTAAACACTTGTTCAAGAACCTGAAAGACGCATAACTACTTTACGGATACCAAAACATGAGGTTGATTTAACAAACTCGTCTGTAGTTCGGATCAAATTAAAACCTTTAGCATATGAGGTTAGTGTATATACAATGTTAACTTGCATTATCATTCAAGTGTGATAATGATGAAAACAAGGTCTATATCATCAAAGATGGAAAGCACACTGGAAAGTTTAGCTAGCACCTATTTCTGTTAAATGATAATTATTTCAAATAGTTATTGAACTCATAATCTCTATAAATAGTCTTCGTAAATACCTATGTATGATTGAGTTGGAAGGTTGATAATCATTTTACTCTTCAAAGAAATTAAACTTCAAGTCATACTAGTAATATGTTTTGCAACGATAATGATTATTATGATTATCATGGTGAGAACGATGTTTCTCATATTTTCACCTATTGTCATACCCTATTTCTTCCAATAAACGCCTCCCTCTATTACACGCCGCACTTCTCGCCGAAAATTTGTAATGAAGACCGCCCTTTGATAAACACCGCGTCTTGAGAAGTTGTTATTACTAGAAATTACACCAAACAAGAAATAACAAAAAGTTAATAAAAGTTTTACGTGTTTTCTATCAACATATTCTTCGGCAACTAAGGATAACAACGAATATTGCTTTTCCCGCTTCAACAGTTCGTAACGAAGAAATTTAATTGATTCGTAATAAAAGCTGTCCTCTGGTAAGCGCAGCATCCAAAGACTGGCATTTGTAATAAACGCGGCGGTGTTATTAGAGGAAGGACGGTAATCGCAGCTGCAGGTCTGAAGGAAGCGGAGAGGCAGCTTGGAAATGGATTATTGTTTGGAAAGCAAATGTATTATTTTTCCACATTACTATATGTGTAAGGCATTCTATATGCAGATTACAATCATGCCAGAGGTTGCTATTGCATCTATTGTCCTTACTTGGCCATACCGGCAACCTTCACTAGCCGCTAAAATCCCCTTTCCCCCCACTTTTAATTGCATTTCTCCGCCCAGGAATTGATGATGACTGTAGTGAGGGCAACAATTATAATGACAACAACTTTTGATATTTCTTTTTATCAGGTAGGATTTTTTTAATGTGATGTATTATCTCTACGATTCCCGTTATTTTAGTAGCTTTCAAGAACTACTGATTTTAAGTCTGTATTATTCTAAAGTACTACCGAATAATTAGTAAAGTGACGCTATAAAAATACATATTATCATTATTTTTATTGCTTAACACTCTAGTATATCCAATCGCATGTACCATGTCAGGTCTCATGCTGTCCTGTGTACTATGTCAAAAGAAAGCACGGGGAAATGCTACAGTATTGTTTAAAATACCAATAAAGGCATAGAGTTAGAGTATTATTGCTGTATTATGTTTTTGTTTGTGATGTTTTTATTTTAAGTAAATGGATGTAAATATTTCGTTTCACGTTTCTATATTGTCTATAATTGCTCCGTTTTTAATCAAATAGTGACTTTAGGATGTTTTATTCATGTATTGCAGATATTCCTGTATGGCAATTATCGAAATTGTTTATTGAAAGAAACAAATACACGTGATGTTTAAAATGAAAGATTATCATGGATATAATAATCATTGATACGATTATTTTAACTGAACTTGAAGTACGACATAGAATATTATCTAAAACTAGCAGAATAGGGGAATATTCATCATCAGAAATGATCTAATGATAATGATAATCATGGGGATGATAGTAGTAATAATGATAATCATGCTGAAGAAAGTAGTAAAGTAGTAACAATCATGAAGGGGATAGTAGTAATGATGATTAATGAACTTGGATTAAGACTTTGTCACATGGACTTGTACGTGTTGTCTTGAGCAGGAGAAGACATGACTACATTATTTTTCTCTGTTTGTCATTCGCTAGGTGAGAAATTACTATCCTCTGCATTATCTTTGATACTCATAGATTGTTGATGATAAGAGTTGTTTAGAAAGCTGATTAACGTGGGAGTAAAAGGTTTACTATCAAAACTCGGAACTGCAGTTGTGAAAGAACAAACACCTGGGCTCTTAGACTGCCAAACAATGCAATTGCACGGCCATTTAATTTTCTGTTCGTTGTATTTACACTGCTCTCTTGATAACTCAATACACAGTAGATTCATTAAACAACCTTACTTACTCGACTGTTGTAACAGGCTTGTTGGAGCTATCAAAACTATTTCCCACTACGACGGTTATTGTTTTAGCAAAATAATGATTTCTAAGGCTTGAAATGTAATCCTTCCTAAATATAACCAAGTTGTTAACGACTAGGGCAACCCAAGACAGACCGAATTCTTTGGAGAATTAAATATTACTTAAGCGTTGTGTCCACATTGAACAGGTTGATAAAACTCTAATATTTTAGTTGCTTTTGCTAAGTCAACGACAGCGGGTGTTACGCTCGCGTTCAAGACATGACATCTTTAATGTCTTCGGTTTGCTTTACAGATGAAGCAGCCTTGCCATGACCCATTTTTGTTCCTAGTGAACAATCGGCTAGTTAAGCTAAGCCATCTTTCTGTTTATTAGCAACCCAGAGCAAAAAATAAACCAGTGAATCGCAGATTTCCACCTGTATTTGTTGTGTATTAGAGACCTACTTCTACCGTGTCAAACACGCCAAACTCCTGTGTGGAAATATGTCATGCAAACTGTGAAACAAAGCTGTAACAAAGACAGGGATTTCTAATTCGCAATTTAGGACAAATTTATCACAGTGATTAAAGACTCTCTTGGGCATTAATAATTGCTTGCATCTTTCGTCTCGTCAGTTTTTAGAATCTATTGAATAAACTTCAGATGCAAAAGGTCTCTGTCAGTTTAGCTTTATACAGTGTAAACAATCCTAATAACTTGGACTTTCAGTAACTCTAACCGGTTTTGCCGTTCCGAACCTTCGCTAACATTTTTGTTATCAATCGAACCCCGTAAATTCGAACATTCGTTTTCTCGAACTATTGTCATTGGTCCCTTGAAGGTTCTAGTTATCGGGAGTATACTGTATCGATAAAAGGTATCAAAGAATCAAAGGACGTTTTCTTGCTTTAATCAAGTAGGTCCATTTTTTTTTCATCGAACTAAATGAGATAGACCTTGTATAGAGTAGTGATACATTGTTATCGATTTCATTTCCATTGTTGATCCTCAATCAGCGTAATTTGTTTCATTTCGTTTACCATACTACTTATTTCGTTTTTTATAACGTGAAAGTGAAAAACAATCCATGTTCTCAAGACGATCTTGTGCTCCTGGAGTGTTTCCTACTTCAGAGGACGGGTTAAGCCAGCATGATATGAAGCAAAAATAGCTTAGTTTCTCATTCCATCACTGAGACCCTGACATAAATTCTGGCTTGTTTTTGTTGGAGTAAACTTTAAATTGCGAGAATTATTCTCCCAGAATGACTACCAAGAATCATCTTTGATCTCTCTCTGTTGCTGATAAAAAACTGTTGTATTGCTTAAGCCTTTGCTATGTTTATTGTCAGAATTTCTCCATTGTGTTAGCAATTCTTGTGGGATTTTGCTCTCATCAAGCTTGCATTCTTGGAGATTTCATAGCGACCCGAGAAACAAGCATATGCAAAATAAGATAATTTTAGCAATGTGATTATGTAATACAATGTGTATTCCTGCGTAAAACTTTCTTGACGAAACCCTCTTCTTATCGCCACTCCTGTACGAAACACGAAAGATATGCCACCTAAGAAGTTGCCTACGACTCACTGAATTACACTATTTTTTAGACCAAGGGTATGCATATTAAAGGATTAAAAAATCAAGAGTTCTTCTGATATTTCAATTTCGATGTAAACTAATCTATTTCGAACACTCTTAAATATTTCATCATTTGATTCACTCTTTCAGAATATCAAAAGGCAAAACAAAGATGCTTGACCTCAAAATAACAGTCATATCCCAAAGTTGAAAGCAACCCAACGTGTGAGAGTCTGGCACGATCTTCATGGAGGCCTTCCACATTAGGGGTGACAACCAATCTCTCAATATGGTCACGTGATAAGCAGTAGTGTCTCCCTTTGGGAGTCAAAGTTATCAAAAGGAGGATAAATTACTCCGAAAGGATGTGTATCATCATTGATTGATCTTCATATTTCCATCCATCAATTTTCACTTTCAACTTTACATGATTACAATGCAAGCTTAAACATGAGCGGAAAGAAAGCTGGATAGCAGGAGCGGGCCTCGACAGATGTTATTAGAGAATAGACATAACAATTAGTGAAAGACCAAGGACAGGAATGTAACTAACACTCTCTCACAATCAATGCTTTTACTTACTG
This sequence comes from Alatinidae sp. Z8VKAUB7J3, assembly GCA_010016025.2. Taxonomy (NCBI): domain Eukaryota; kingdom Metazoa; phylum Cnidaria; class Cubozoa; order Carybdeida; family Alatinidae; species Alatinidae sp. Z8VKAUB7J3. The sequence continues at coordinate 67,073,151 of JAAAKM020006971.1, read as the reverse complement.
GGATTTCATTTGGATTGGATGTTTGGTTCTACTATTTCTTACGGGCTCCCCAGATTTCAACTATTGCAAGAACTACATACTACGTACAACATACTAAAGAAAAATATATGTCTACCCAGTTTTGCACGATCAAGCAAGGTAGATACAGCAAAGCAAGCATCTTATGGTGCCTGTACTGTGCTATTGAACACTCACTCATTTTCCATAGCTAGATCGGTGAAAGAAAAGAATGAAAATGTGTAGGACCTTGGTTTGAACATCTTCATAAGAAATGTTATAAAATCAATATTTTTTTCGTAAGTATAGTTGAACGAGAAGTGGGAACGATAAACTATTGCAGGCGTGAGTAACAACTGTCTGGCCTTTGTAGAGCAGCAAAGATTAAATAGCGTTTTGTTGCACTTTAAATGTATCAGTTGAACAGTTAAAGTTTTAAAAGATCGTAACAACAACACGTTCTACCATATTTACTGAATATAGGAATAAATTATCGCGTAGTATAAGACAGATGGCGTTGATAACTATCTCGCATTAAACAAACGGGGTAAACATCATAATGAAACAGACGAATGTGTTCTCATCCTCAATGGGGATTGGTCGTCTATTTTAATTTACAGGTAAAAGGTAGCTACATGTATTTACAACCCCCTAAGCGATTTTAACATAGCAGGTTCTTGGCATTGAAATTACTCGTAGTTAAGCTCAGCGGGTTCCAAAGGTTTTTGTCTACTTGAATATTTGTAGCAACTCTATGTGTGCGTTGATGTCGTCCTTTCCTAAAGTAATTCTGACCTTATTCCAAACGTATTAATTCCAGGTTTATTCGCAAAACAGTAAAGTGTAGGATTTACTATATATAACATCACGATTTAGTAAACAAGACATCGAGACATGTGTATTGGAAAATGTACAATGTCCTTACATTACGCCCGCTATATGTTTTGACGGGATAATAGTTCAATTTTTCATGCTCAGCATTCTTGAAGAGTGCATGCAGGTTAACTAGTAAATACGTGGAAAGTTCTTTTGTATTTTCCGAAACATTGTTGATTATCTCATGGCATTTATACTGTGAAGGCTAAAGGTATTCTGCTGCGAGACCAAACTTCATACCTTGAGCATGCCTTTTTGCATTGACCGAATGCTGGGCCTGCATACATTGAAGAGGATGTGAGAACAAACGCGTAGATAATACATAGGGAAACAAGGTTCATAAGACGGATGTCTTGAGTTGACCACCTGCTAAGTAATATCGCTGTCAACTACTCCATTAGCACAAATAATGAAGCCAATAATGTATGAAGAACAAGAAGCGTTTATACGTAGTGAATAGATACGACGTGGGCGTATTTTACAAGAAATCAAATCGGACAGACAGTGCTAATTTGAGGAGGACAATAAAGAAATAGTTTGTTTGTAAAAATGGAACTATTTAATATATCAATGTTATTAAGTCGGTTATAACATAAATCAATAATTCTGTGTAAAATTGATCAATTTAAAACCTGAGATTTGGCTTAATTGGTATTACCTTACCTTAGAAGAATCAATGGGGTTTATGAATTGCAAGGCACGCGTTATGCCAATGCCACTATTTTAATAGTCTCCGCTCCTCATGACAATCTCATTCTTGAATTCATTTGCTATCATACCCTTACTTTCTGATGCCAAGATAGTAAGAAGACACTATTCAATCTAATCCTTAATAGGTTCCACATCCCTTGACATACTTTGCGGAGCCAAGATCGCGGACCACTGCCATGTAGATATTCCTCAAATATTTCTCCGGCACCACAACTGGGAAGAAATTAAAAAATACTTCCGCCCTGTAGTAGAACTGTACTAGCTGTATTTGCAGGCTGACTCCTGGCCCACGTTTAGCCAATTTTCAGTGAAGAAGTCTGTTAGACGAAACGTTGTCAATAAAGTTCTATATTTGACGTTTTACTTTTGATAACTTGTCGGTGGACTATTCACCTTCATTCATAACGTCATCCTCTGAGTTTGCCAACAGGGTAATGTCATCTGCAAATCAAAGAGTTTAACACTTGTCCGTTTCTCTGGACTCTTCTTATGGTTGTCACCATCTTGGAGATCACTTCAGCAGAAGTAGTGCCATAACTTCGTGTAAAATTTGGAGTTCATAAACACGGATCTGTTTTGGGCCTTATACTGTTTATCATTTACCAAGGCGGCCTTCATTTAACAATTACGAAATGCATTTAGGCAGGTAGCACTGCGCTTATTTACTCACCAAGATCTTAGAGGCAGGTCGAAGGAGCCCATGAAACAGACCTCGCGGCCACATACAGCTACAAGCAACTAAGGACTTAAAGATCAAATAATGAAAAGCAGTCTGATCTATATATCGCCTTGCAGACCGTCTGGTTGAAAGAGATATAGAACATGACGACGTTGTACAGCCTAAGAATAATTAATTTACCAAAAGGATTGCAAGAATATATTAAAGTATTTTCAGCTGCGGACTATCTCCTCATCTGATAAAATCACATGATATGATATGGTACGATACTACATATTAAAAACTTGACGAAAACTTTTAGGTTTTTAATAAAATTATCGTGAAATTACAATTAACTCGTTCATCTAGTATTCTAAACATCATTTAACATCATTTAGGCTGAGGATAGGATTTCGGTTAACATACAAGAGTACCCACGAATAAAAAGTATTTTGGAAAGTATAATGGACTTAAAGGACTTAAGAGAGGATTTAAAATGTCAATTTTGGAAATACACTAGAAAATATGTCACCACCGGGCATCGATCCCTTGACCTACGCTTTTGCGGAGTTTGCTCTACCAACTGAGCTAGGTAACCTCCGATGTTAATATACTCTGTACACCCTTTTCAAGAAATATTTATATCGATTTGAGACGCCTTTCTATTTTTCCAAAGTCTTTGTTCATGCAGAAGATGCAGGAGTCATCGGCATATAGCCGTATTATACCACGTATTATACCAATACACGTGCCCCGAGGCTGGATGTAACGCCAGCAAGTATATTGGATACACAACGAACGAGTTATCTGCAAGGGCCAAGCAGCATTTCTACAATGCCGCAATAAAAGAACACGTAAAAGAACACACAGGAAATGAATGTTCACCTAATAAAATAAGAGATAACATGAAGCTTTTATTTCGTTCCAAGGAGGCAACAGAACTTTTAGTCGCCGAAGCTATTTTAATTAAAGAAAGATGCCCACCTATTAATCGTAAGGACAAAGGTTTTATCCGCACATTAAAAATTTTTTAGAGCCTTTTATGTAAATTTTATAACATTTTTACAATTTTAATGCACCCCCCCCCCCCCTTCTTTCACTTTTTAAAATAATTTTACTACCCTTAACGGCAACACTATATCATTAAGATAAGAGAGCAGGTATCTCTTGAATGATCGGAGCGGAAACCTAACTGGTATTGATATAATTTTTTTTTTATTAGATGTGTGTCCAATTGATTAAGAAGAAACGGTGAAGAGGCCTTCTCTTCTGGTTACGTGATGAAAAACAAGTTGCTGGGGTCAAAATATTGTGATTTTTGAGAAATAACTAAAATTATGAAGATCAATTACAGCAGTGATACACTAGCTCACTTGCTTAGGCACATGCAAGATCGGCGCAGAAAGAGTGTTATATCGTAGGCGGTGATAAATTTTCCACTTTTGTTCCTTTTTATAGGATCTGATATTGAGGATTTCACGTCTTGCAGATCTTTTACTTCGAGCAGTGAACCGAGCTTGAGGAGGCCCTTGCCTTACTCTCAAGTCACATAGAACAAGATGCCAGAGTTCAAGTATTGAAGTCTTTAAGGAATAAAGTCGTGACTATAAATACGAAAAACATTTACAACAATAGTGCACTAGCTCAGTTGGTAAGGTGCATGCATGATCGGTGAGGAAGGAGTGTTCAAACCTAAGTGGTATTAAGTTTTACACTTTCGTTCCTTTTTTATAGTACATGATAAGAAGGATTTCACGTTTTCTTGATATTTTACTTTGAAAAGTACAAGGAAGTTGGAGAGAGCGTGGCCTTACTTTCAAGTCACAAGAAACAAGTTGCTATTGATCACAACTATCAAACTTTTCATCGAATAAGGTGGTGACTATAAATATAGGGAGCATTTACGGCAGTGGCGCCCTAGCACAGTTGGTAAGGCTCACGCAAGGGCGATGGGGAGTCAGTGTTCAATCTTAGGTGGTGATATATTGTGTAGGCTACTTTTGTTCCTTGTTAGAGGATCCGATATTGAGGATTTTATGTCTTGTTCGAGCATGATAAGGAGGTTAGAGAGCGTATGGCCTTCCTCTCAAGTCACATAGAACAAAATGCGAGTGTCGAAGTATTGAAGTTTTACAAAAAATAAAGTGCTGACTAGAGTTATGAAGATCATTTACATCAATAGCGCCCTAGCTCAGTTGGTTAAGCGCATAAAAGATTGGTAGAGGGTGAGTGTTCAATCCTAGGCGGTGGTATATCTTGCTGTTTCGTTCCTTGTGATACGATCCAATATTAAGGATCTCGCGTCTTCCAGATATTTTACCACGAGGAGAATAAGACAGTCGTAGAGGGCCTTGAGTTATTCTCAGGTCATATTGGACAAGATGCAAGAGTCAAAGCTGCCAACAAACTTCCAATAAGAAGCCCTAAATTGTTTAAAAGTTGCAAAACGAAAACAAAATTTTTGTTATTGTTGCTTTGGTTCTGGTGTTTTGATACCACTAGTTCTGTGAAATGAAAGTCCTCGTCAGGAAACTTCGCAACAAAACTATATTTAACTAGTAAATTTCAACTACTCCTTTAGTATACCCTGCCTTCTCTTTAACCTTAAGTCTCAAATTTACCTCTTTTAAAATCTGAAATACCCCGTAGGGGGGGGGGGCTGGCCCCCGTTCATCAGCACCAGGTTAGAGCATGCAAGAACGTCGGGTAGTGAGTTTTGATACCTTGGTGTTGAGATATTTTTCTTCCTTTTCTAGAACCTGATATTGCACCGCTCACGTCCTTTAGATTTTGTACTTCTAGAAGCGTGAAGGTATCGTAGGATATCGCATTGGCTGCAATCCAGATAGACAATATTCCGTTGTGTAATAGTTGAGGATTCGGGATTAGAGGAATAAAGTTGTATAAGTGTGTTTTCCTAGTTCACTTGGTTATGCGTACGCAACGAGAGAGCGGAGTATATGTTCTGTCTCAAGTAAGCGATCGAGGATAGAACGTATGTCCTACTTTTGTATTTTACCCGACACTGATAGTTTAATAGCTCACTTCCTTTCGATATTAAGCTTTATACAGTATCAAAGGATTTAAGGTCATCAATTTTATGGTTAGCTGTATGGGACAGAATGCCGAGGCCCAACTCATGAGGAATAAGAGAAGATTATAAGGGCTGTGATCCTCTAGCTCCGTTGTTTAGGGGACCCAAGGAAATCCCAAACTGAGTATTCAATCAATATTTTCTACTTTTCTACTATTTGCGCCAAGCTGATATTTCGAAGCCGACCTTCGTGCAGATGTTTTGCTCTGGGCAGCAGGAAGAGATAGAAGAGCATCGCTTTATGTTAAAGTCACATTAGACAGGGTGCTTAGGTGCAACACTTGAGGATTTAGAGGACTATATTGGCAACCAGAGAGATTGGGAATGTTAACAGTGGTCGTCGCCTGGATCAGTTGTTTAGGTTCCCGCCAGGAACGCGCAGAGTAAGTTAGCAATCCTAGGTGCTCAATTTCAGGCGATGACATATCAGTGCCGTAGCCAGACTCTTTAGGACATGCTCATTAGCTATGAGCATATTTTAGGGCATGCTTCATAAATTCAAGTCGTCCGGGCCAGCCTGTTAACCACTTAACGTAAGTTATGTGTAGCCCCTTCTGAAAAATCAGGGAACCGTTCAAAAAGCGAGGCAAAGCGAAAGACTTTGGGCATCAGCCAATATTTTAGCCACTACACATTGAAAAATTGGCATCATTTTAACGAAAACTACAACATTTTTAAAATATTGGGGGGATGAAGTCCCCTAGCCCTCTGCTTTCGTGCTGCTGTTGGGTGATCCCGCTCTATACCCTCCTTAGTTTTTTTATTAAAACAATTCTCAGACATTTTAATTCAAGATTTTATTGCTTTTAGCTTAATCGATCAAAAAATGGACTTCGAATTTGTACATTTCTACTTTTCTACCTTTCTGCAATTAAGATTTTTTCGACCTAAAGGATATTTTCAGAAAAAGTATGCACAATTTAACCGAAAACTCCAATTCAATTTCAAAGCTCTAGGACAGACGACCATGAACTAGGGGATGCTGTTTTACCTTGAAGTCTACTTCTAGAGGATGCTAAGCATACCAAGCATCCCCCTGGCTACGGCACCGATAGGGAGGAGCAATAACTTATAACTGCCATAACTATCATACTCTAACTTAACTGCCTCTTCTCTAACTATCCTACTTTACACTAACTAGCTCTACCTTGCGTACCTACATAAAACTACCTACACTGCCCTAACTACCCCTACCTTACTCTAATCTAACTACCTCTACCTTGCCTGCCTACTCTAGCTACCCGTACCCTACTCCTGCCCTACCTATCCTACACTACCCCTACCCTAACTATCCTACTCTAATCTAACTACCTCTACCTTACCTGCCTACGCTAACTACCCCTACCCTAACTATCCTACACTACCCCTATCCCACACTACTCTAACTACCCCTGCCTTAACTACTGCCTTAACTACTCTAATCTAACTACCTCTACCCTAACTATCCTACTCTACTCTAACTACCCCTACCCTAACTATCCTACTCTAATTACCTCTACCTTACCTGCCTACTCTAACTACCCCTACCCTAACTATACTACACTACTTCTATCCCACATTACTCTAACTACCCCTACCTTAACTATCCTACTCCAATCTAACTACCTCTACCCTAACTATCCTACTCTACTCTAACTACCCCTACCCTAACTATCTTACACTACTCTAACTACTCCTATCCTACTCTAACTACCCCTACCCTAACTATCCTACACTACTCTAACTACTCCTATCCTACTCTAACTACCCCTACCCTAACTATCCTACTCTAATCTAACTACCTCTACCTTACCTGCCTACTCTAACTACCACTACCCTAACTATCCTACACTACTTCTATCCCACACTACTCTAACTACCCCTAGCTTAACTATCCTACTCTAATCTAACTACCTCTACCCTAACGATCCTACATAAAACTACCTACACTGCTCCAACCATCCCTACCCTAACTATCCTACTGGAAACTACCTACCTCTACCGTGGCTACCTACATAAAACTACCTGCACTACTCTAAGTACTCCTACCCTAACTATCCTACTCTAATCTACCTCTACAGTGGCTGCTTACCCTAACTATCCTACTCTAATGTAACTACCTCTACCCTAACTATCCATACCCTTACTACCGCCACCTTAACTATCTTACTGTAATCTAACTACCAATCTCTCAGTTTAGCCCCCAGATAAGCACCTCTACCTCGCCTACATACCTTACTGCAAAACAACCTAGTCTGCTAACGTAGGATTATGTTCATTAATACTCCTATCCCACCTACTAGCAACTACTGCTATCCTAGCTGGACCAAGAACCCAGTCTAGTCCATTCTACGCATTTTATATACAACTAGCTTGCCACCTATTGCCAAAAGTGCCCTGCCTTTTGAATCAATCTTTCCACAACGCAACCTACCTACCCCTCCTAAATATCACCCATTGCATCTTGCTATCCTACCGTCAACTAATCTTAATCTGCCGATATTCGGACTTTGAATAGTTTTTATAGCTCGATTCTACATTACGCGGCAATACCAATCACCTTTTATTTCTTGCGCATTCATAACTAATTATTTCGCAACTACAAGATGCACATCCTAAAAGTGTAATCGCAACAAGCATCAATGTCGTGCTTTATCAAATTTATTAATTGATGTTACTGCAATGGAACTAGATAATTTCACTTCCCGTAGCACACTACCTGTGTTGAATCATCTCCGAAGCTACTTTTTGTGTGTTTTAATCGATACGATAGCTGCGGTCAGAAAGAAATGGTACATCATTATTTGATGCAATCCTTAACATTAATGTTTCTGTGAAGCTGCTGTGAAATAGGCATGAAAAGCGCAATTTTGTAGACACCTTTTAGCCAATCAAACATTGTTTTAAAGTCACTGTAGCGGCAATACACAAACGACATTGACACTGGTTGCTAGACACTTTAAATTGAGGAAATATGAAAAGTATATTGCAAGATAACTCGATAGAGATATCAGCTATAAGAAAATTTAGAAAGATGTAAATTAAAAGAAAGTATATGAAAACGCCTGATCTATTCACATACAGTTATTATCTTGTAAAGGCGCAAGATACTTGTATCCTTAGCACACCACGTCTCCCACCTTGGGAGAAACAAACTTAATGTATTGAAAACTGATTTACAGGACACTTCCAAAAGGGAAGTGAAACTAAAAAGGCGTCCTACTAACAACAATGAGTACCTTAAGATAGCCTTGCCTTCTTAAAGGAAGTACAATTTTACATCAAGGAAATCTAGTCTGCATGTATATCTCTGAAGAACTTTATGATCCGCAAATAACGTAATATATGACGAGAACAAAACAACTTAGATCATAAAAAGTACTGTATCCATCGGCTGAGCACTGTTTGGAACGTCACCGTTCTTCTTTTTTTTCATTAAAGACTGAGATACCTATTGTGACAAACCTATTAAAGCCAACTTCATCGAAGTCATTGTCATAAGAAGTCAATATATAGTTCAAATCGTATCCTTCGCATCTATCATATGTAAGAATAACAATAATTCAAATAATTCGAGTCCAAGTAGGTAAAATAGCAATCACAGTTATCCATGTCCCTCGTTGTCTTTGTAATGAGATCCTCTCTTCAGCAGGTATTCGTCTATTTCTTGATCTTCAACCATTCCTCTCCCTTGTTTTCCGTCAATTTCAAAGAAAAAAAAGCATCCATGATTACATCCGAGTAGTGAACAGCCAGTACATTTTGAACACACAAGATTTTTATTATTCAAATTTGTTGATTCCTCAAAACACAAACTTCTTTGAAATGAACCTCAGGCAGACTACTTCATAAGATGTCTTGATTCAGTTCGTCCGAGTAGAAGACCAAAACGTTGCTGCTAATTGCAAGGCTGAAATATATTTGCTGTATAACATTTTGCTCATAAGAATCAATCTGCAAACTCCAAGTTGACCAATGCTTGCCGTTGCCAATATTACACTAAGCAGGGACACATTGAACCCGGGTTTGCTTGTCTGATATCCAATCAGATTCAACTCATTCCCGCCTCGTGTCTAGGCTCTTGAACTGAAGTTTGAGGACTAGACACAAGGCGGGAATAGATGAACGGTGATTTGGTAATTTTTCAAGAGATCGTTTTTTCCCCCGTATCATGTCATTCTCAAATTTTCATTGGCCATGGATGGCAGCATGACATATTACTTGTGGTACTACGAGAACAAAGAGGGAAATGATTGCCAGATATTTATGTATTTTTCATCCAGATTGTTTGACTAACACTGTATTTGGAGATGAGTAAACCCTGAGTAGAGTAGTAGTATTCGTTTTGGCATAATGACTTGTTAACTTTCAGAACCAATTGTGTTAAGAATTGCTAAATTTAGTTTTTTAATGAGGCACCACCATGGTTGGTGCAGAAGGAAAAATTTTGAAAATTGGCAATTCTAGATGGCCAGAAAATGCCCTTCCCCCCATCTGTTGAACAAATGCATTCCCCCATCATTTCAGCTCCAAATTCGCGGTCCCCCCTGAGCTGAAAATTTTATTCCCCCCCAACTTCCTGGGGGGGGGGAAGACGCTATGAAATACTACCAAGACCAAAGTACCAATTGTTGCAGTGTTAGGAAGTCCCCACAAAAAGGCAAGTTTCTGATTCAATTGTGGGAAGACAGTTATTAGTAGCTTAATGTTTATGGTGTTTGTAAATATCATGTATAAAAAAGGTGCTGTGGAATTAAAGGCAGTATAAAGATAATAGCTGGTTCATGTGCAAGAGGTGCACAACAGCAGAGCCAGTGGACAATTGTGACATTGACAGAGTATACTTGGATGGTAAACCAATTGATGTTGTCCAGACACTTCGCTACCTGTGTGATACCAGAACAGCACAAGGACATATTTGTGCTAGTGTAATAGTAGGAAGTGGATGAAATATGTTTAGGGACCTTTTATTATTACTAACCATCATATCAATACCACGGTTGACCAATGGGAGAGTTTATAAATGTGTGATGATGTATGGCAGTGAAACCTGGCATGTCAGAGCTGAGGACATTCAGTGCATGGAGAGACAGGGTATGAATGATAACACAGATGTGTAATCTAAGCCTTGCAGCTGCTAAGATCTGATAAACTCAGGGAATGATTAAATCTAGAGAGTCCAGGATCATGTGTACAGATTACGAGGCTTTCTTAGTTTGGGCACATCAAGAGACTAGATGGCAGTGCTCGGAAGAGTAAATGCAGTGGTGTT